>LVTN01000009.1:423288-460101 GCA_001649415.1 Musa itinerans | reverse complement strand
GGTACATCATAATGCAGCTGTTAAGAAGGTGAATCCATTCATTTACCGTGGTTATTCTAATGGTGCCCTAGTTTCACACCAGCATGTTCACAAGTAGTCGATGCGCACAAACCAAATCTATCTATTTGATAACTGGAACTTCCTCGCACAGCTACATTGCAAACCCTCCCCACACCCACACCTTTCCCTTCGTTGGCAAACCTCGGTTTCTCCCATGCCTTTTCCTTAACCTTTTCTTCTTATTGTATTTCGTTTTTATCTCATTTAAAAGGTTTACAAGTTTCAAGAGAAATAAAAGAGAGACCTTTTTTCTTGCGTGATCGAAATGACAACGAAAGTTAGAACAGAAAAGAAAGAGAAACCGGCGAAGAAATCGACGATTGAAAGGATAGTGGAGTACCCAGTGGATCGGAAGAGACGACGAGGCAGAGATCTGAAAGCGCACCAACAACTCACGGAGGAGGAGGAGGAGGAGGAGGGAGTCGTGGGTGTCCGTGGGCACCTCTTCAAACGGCGGCGGCCGGTACGGGGTTGGAACACATCACCCGAACTCTCCGACTACCGGGGGGCTTGCATCTACACACGACTGATGTCACAACTTAGGTCTTGACATAATGACGTGGTGAACATCGAGGGGTACGACTCCGGGACGTCGCTTCTGTCGGCAGCTAAGTCGTACCTCAAGAAGGGGCGTTAGGGATCTCGCCGTTTCGGACCCGCAACAAATAGGGTTCGCTTCGATTCTTACGGGTCCGAATACCCGATAACTGTCGCCCGTTCGATGAGACCGGAGCAGACGGACAATCGCACGATAGGGTTGTTGCGCTGGGATCCCTACGGCTACGATGGGAGATTCGAAGGGTTGAGAAGGCGAATTGGAGGCGTACTTCGATCCGCACGAATCAAAGAGGATCCGAACTCACTCGTCTCGGTTTTACTCGCATACGGCCGTGTTTGTGTTCCTTCTTAGCGGGTCGTATATTTATATTTTTGTATTTATTCTTCGAGGTTTAAATTTACGTATATATACAAACAAAATATAAAAACTCACGCGGATATAAATCGTAATAATTAATCTTCTTTAGCTACTATAAGTCTCCTATCAATTAAAATTTTAATTTATATTATTATATCTTTTAAATTTAACATGATACTATAGACATGGGTCATTATATATATTTTTTAACTAATATAAATTATGATTATATGATATAGGTTACATACGGCGTTTTAGAAAATGCACCATCAATTGTTAGTCAGTGTAATTTGATCTAGACCCGAAGGTGTAAGGGTGTTTGAGAAATCTGTATAGTTGTCTTACAAGTTGATTGATGGGGACCGAGGTGGTTGAGATAGATTCGAGATTATGTTCGATTGGAATTTGTGTATTTGCAGTGTTCTCGATATTAAATTGAAGTGGGGTTTAGCTACTCGATGGGTTTCTGCACAAAAGTCAATGTCGAATGGTGTTTTTCAATCGGATCCCTCCAATACTCAAATTAGTTTTGTGATGAAATATGGTATAAGGGGTTAGCTGCTAAGAGATTCGACTCTTGGGCTGACATCAGGGGTCGACTTTTATACATATTTGATCGTAATATTTTTTCATTAGAGTTTTGTCAAGTAGGACAAGAACCATGTAATGATCGTAACACTTTTCCCTTGGTGGTTTGTTCATAGGAGCAATAGACTTAAACAATATTTCATGAATTATTGTCCATAGAAACCAATCGAGGGGGGACAAACTCAAATAGCTGTCCGTAGATTATTATCCACGGAAGTCGATAAAGCCAACTCGAATGGCTTCCATGTTACCATCTCATGGGGGGTTGACTTGGCCTTCACCTTTCACGTTAAAGCCTCTGTGACGATTAACTGACAAAATGAGATTGATTGTTGAATTATTCCCCATCAGAAGGAATCGTAAATACAACAAGAAAAATAACTACGTAAAATTTGCATAAAGATTCGTAAAAATGATTAGAGTCCCAATCCAAATTAGTTATGAAATGAATAATATTGGTTATTTTTTAGAATAATATATCCAAAATAATTCTTAGCCTTATCACTATAAATGAATATTTTTTAATGATGACCGGTAAGATTAGATCAACCTTAGAACTCGGATATCAATCGGCTTTTACACCACCTTTGTATCCTCTATAAATGAGTTTTTAGTGATTATCAATTTTAATTATATTTCAACTAACAATCAAATATTGATCTACACCCCCTAAATGTATATTATCGGTCCATGTTTATATTTATTTCTTACTTCTATAACCTTAACGACACATTAGGCAATAAGATATTCTCTCATCATTTCTTCGATTCGATGTTTAAGTCAAAATGTGCTTCATCGTTTGAGTATGAATCATGTAAACCCAAAAGGTAGAAGAAAAGAAGAGAATCATTCATGAGAGGAAAGTTAGTTAATTTCCTGTATTTTAATGTTTTTTTATTACAAGAGTCTCCTCGTGAAAGGAGAACTTTCGACATTCTTTGTTATGCTGATGACTCATGTTATCTTGATTTGGAGCAGTTGTAGCGTGAAGCAGACATGTAATAATAAACAATAATAAAAGAATGACTAACATCTTCCAGTGGCATAGGTTAGATCGATAAGATTATGAGCTCCACCTCGGCGATTGGTTTGTGGTTTGATAGCAGACTTTGGTTGTCCACACTATCAACCAGTCAACGCAGGAAGAATCCATGTAAATGTGGTGCGTGTGTACCGATAGCTTCGTCTCGCTGGGGCAGTTGGGTTGGCGATGTCGGCGAACAGTGAGAAAGCTACAGTTCGAGAGGATGTTCCTACAGATTCTGCATCATTAGATAAATTTATTGACCCAATTCGTGAATGATTTCGTGGTTTCTTCGAAGGTTACGTATTTTATTCATTTAATCTCATATCTCAAGAATCTAAAAGAAAGAAAAAAAAAATCAATTTTGTTGCCAACAATAATTATTATATTTATAGGTAAAAAAAAAAAATCTGCTCCTTTTTCTCAATGTGCGGCTCCTCTCGTCGTATTGCTTTTCGTGCCACTTTGACAGCTTCGCTCCATCTGCCGCCTTTCGCTTGACGTTCACGTATCTGCGGGCCCCACTCCACCGCCCACACTCCACATGCCCTTCCCCGGCGACCACGTCACCTTGTCGGGCTCCTGCCCGCGTCCCCGCTGCTCCTCTGCCTGTCCCCCGACAGGAAACATCTCCGTGACCCAACCCTCCTCGGCGAGACCCCACCGGCCAAAGGGACCTACCGCTCTCCACCACGAACAATTCCCTCGTCGCCGTCGGGCGCCAAACAGCCCGGCCTACGCTAAGATCTCTTCCGGCAACATGATAATTCGTGGACGAGGGACGGGAGTCGGCTCGTGGACCGTCGCGGGGCCCACGGGCACGTCTGGTCACAACGCTCCGTCGGATTGCTCCGTCCCGCCTCATCCGACGGCTGGCGTTTCGGTCACCTACCGGGACCTACGCGATGGTGACGTCACGGCGCACCACGATTCGAGATCCATGGCGACGAGGCGGGCCAACGGGAGGACGCCATGTCGCTGCCCCCACGTGAACGGGGCGGTGATCCACGTCCTTCACTGTGCTGGAAAAGGACGACGGGAGATTGTCCTCATCGTGGTGGTGGGCCCGACGTGGCTCCGCTGTCAGAGCGCCGGCCGCGTGTTCGGCATCGCGGCCGTTGCGCGCAGGGCTCCGTTAGCCGTCGCGACCGTTGATCTAGGTCTTCGGTGGCTGCGCGGCATCGAGCCGTGGGTCCCGCGCTTTTCTCCGGATTCAGGAGGGAAAAGGAGCTCTCGATTCGGTTACCCGCGTGAGTCACCCGAGAGGCAGCGGCTGACCTCACCATCGGGCCCCACACGGATCACGTTGTTTGCCGGTACGCCACCTAACCCCTTCGTGAACAGGTCATCGTGGCCCACTTCCCCACGACGGCGTAGATTTATTGTGATTACCGAAATAAATGAGGGGCATTTAAATAATCATATCTACATTGTAGCTTTTTCTTTATTCCGGACGCGAGGCGCGTCTCCAATCCAATTAATTCCCCCATACCAACCGAACCCACCCGCAAGTCACCCCGCGACGGACCTCACCTGCCAAGGGCGATGACGTGGGTGCCCGACGACGCGTCATGTGGCCTTGGTCTGAATCAACGAAGGGGACCGGGCCGCCATATCAGCGGTATCGTGACCGCGATGCGACCTGGCCCTCGTACGTCGCGTAGACTGCTCATGATATCGACGCGTGTCCGGTGTCTGTGGGCCAACTTAGAATAAGATACGGGTTTACCGCCTCGATGCACGCACCAGGAAACGTGGCCCAACAAAAAGCAGCCCCACCCACCGGCTCCTTTGTGGGGTCCCCGGAGGAGACCGTGGGTGGGTGAGTCCCGGGTGGGGTTCGAGGGCGTCCCGTCGGGGCGTGTATGTGCTCACGGGGCCCACCGGCACCGACGGCCAACTCAACGACCACCATTGCCTCCGCGTAAGCCGTGCGATTCCAACGCGGACGCCAAAACCCACGGCCGGGGAATCGGAACCGTGTCAGGGACCCACCAAACGCCGTGTGCGGGTGGTTTTCCTGATGGCATCGGCTGTGCTCGTCCGTGTAGGACTGCGGATCGCGCTCGACCACATCGTGCATCCCGATTCGACACGTGTATCGTGAGGTGGCAAATGGCTTGGCGCCGGGTTCCTTTCCCCTTTGCCTTCGCGGCCTTCCACCTCTCTGTCTCGTCTCCTCCCTTGCTCGGCTCTCCAGTATTCTCCACGGAGGAAGCTCTTTTGCTCTTCCTTTACGGCCTAATGGAGCACGAACGGCATTAAGGTTCGGTTGCTTTTTTTCTCCTCGAGAGGGCGTTTTCCGCTTTTGAGATCCTTTTACCTGCCGCTGACTTTCATGGAGCTCACCGACCTTTTTTTTTAGCTACTCTTTTTTCTCTTTTCTTTTCGGCTTCCGGAGGCGAAAACGCGGCGACTTGTTGGCTTCAGGGTTTTGGGAAAGCCTCCGGTGGCCGAAAATTCCAGGTACGCGCGATCGATGGCTTCTTTCATCCAATTTTTCTATGGAATGCCTCGAACGTCGTCGCTTGCAATTGGTTGCCTTGTTTATCGTTTTGTGAGCGGAATTTATCATTTCCTATGGCCTTGTTATGAGATATTACAGGAAAACGTTGGATTCCACCTTCTGTTTGCCGGAGGGACGTCTGATTTTATATCTTCTCGCGATCTGGTAGAAAGATTATGTTTCGATGGAAAATATGAGGATACTCTTTCTTTCTTCGAGAGGGAGGCGAGAAAGAGAGGAAATCAAGAGCGGCGAGAAAAAGATGTGGTTAGATGGGGAAGAAGAGAGCGGACATTACAGGAATCACGGGTTCTTCAGTTGGAGGACAGTATGACGTACGATCCTCGTTCCAGCGACAGAGCAGAGTCAAGAGACTCGCTCCGAGTTGCAGATCGATAGGGTGCTATTTTCCTTTTTCCTCTCGATGTACCCCCCATTAGTCAAAAGCTCGTTTTTTCTCTTCTTTCGTTGGGTACATCTGTCTTTTTGGTATCGGAAGTGATCAGCGACCGTCCAAGATTCGGACCCTTCCCACTTTACAAGTCGGTCCATACTTCTTTCCGACGAAAAGACGCTCTTGACCTTCGATTCTTTTCTAAACCTAGCGCCCATGAAGCATCTGGTGATAGATCATAGTTTACTTTGGTCCATCATCAAATTAATTGCTTACAAGTGTTTTTTTTCTTTCCCTTTATCCTCGTTCTTTTTATGGAGAGAAAACGGATTGTTAACGCTTGTGTTTGGAAATTGATATGACAAGAAGTTCGATGAAAACAATTGGAAAAAACTGTTTGTTGAGGAAATTGGTTAGTTTATAAGGTGTTATATTTCTTTTAATTATAAAGTCTGTAATAATTTTTCTGGATGAATCTAATAGCTTGTAGCTGGGGCAGTCCCTGATGCAACTGGTCATCAGAACATCTAAAGCTTCCTGTTTTAATGGGCATGATATTTTGGCTATATATGCTGCATGCCTCGTGAGAAATCAACTGCAGCTTTTGATATTTGATAGTGCATATATATGCTGGGGAGTATTGTTGTATTGACTAGACGTGGGAAGAATCAAGATATGATAAGTTTCTTCGATCAGTGGAAGTTTGTCATCTTGTCTCTGGAATTATTTGTTTAGAGGATAATGGTTTACAACATGAATAAGAATGTTGAAAGTGTTTTTTTCAGTTTTGAAAAAGACAACTTGGTTTTAGCAGCCACGATGGTTCCTCATCCTCGAAAGCCTTCGATACCAATTTTGTTTGCTCTATTCATGTTTATTGGTGGCAGTTATTGTTTGGCACTTTCATTGATGCCTTTGCTGTTGTCATTTTACTCTCAAATTGGGTTATATATGCAAAGTAAATTGTTGGTTTGGGCTGCTTTGAACTCGTATCATACTCATAACAGTTTCCTGGTACCCATGTAAAGTACGGTAGTTGTTCTGTTATTCTCACTGGGTCAAGCTTTTATTTATTTGATATGAACTCTACTTTCTGAAAATTTTAAGGCAACCACAAACTTTATACTTACCAACATGAATATTTCCCTCTTGATTATGAACCATTCTTCTGAATTATAGTTTTTAATGCTCCCACTCATTATACAATGATATCAGGGGTTTCCATTATGACTCTGTTGATATTTGAGAAAGGTGACAATGTCTTTAGGTGTGATTCAAATTCCAACCTTGTGCCATGTATTAGGAGGAAGATGACCATTCCCAAATCGACATATATATATATATATATATATATATATATATTATATGTGTATGCCTGTGTGTAATATTAACTAGCTATTCTTGGTTGAGTTAAATCCTATGAGTATTCATGTTAATTTTTGTATATCCGTTAAATATATGTGATTGGAAATTTAATTGCCATCATAAGCAGGCACGTCAGGTGCTACAATATTTGCTATTGAACATGTCAGTTGTGTAATTCCCATGTTGAAATTTACAAGTTTCTGGTTTAAAGAGTTATTAATAAGTGAGATGATTAAATAAGACATCAATTTTCTTCAAAGAATGATTCTTCTGACACACTTTGTTTAGGTGCGTGACTGATTATCATGGCAAGTAATGAAGCTGCAACTCCCCCAAAGTCTAACAAGGCATCTTCTCCTGTGCAGGTGGGCACAAATGTCAAAATAATTGAATTTACACTCTTTTTATGTTGTTTGAGCATGGTGGCTGTAGTACTTATCAGTTCTGAGAGTCACAGACTGAACATGTTTTGATTTTCATATGCATCCTATCCTGCATATCTTCTTGACGTGCAGTTTGCTGCTTTTAAGCATTACTGCAACAAAAATGTCCATTGTATTCAAAATAAAATATTAAGTTGCACACCTGTCTTACTTTAAGTTAATACAAGCATCATTATGGTGATTCCTTAGATATACACTGAAAATCTTCATGAGTTTACACCAAAAAGGATATAGAACATAGGGTGTCGTCTTAGCTTCATTGCAATTTGATCATTCAGTTGCAGCCTACCCTTAAGGAAAATGATTTTTCCATGGTTGTTGCAATAAACATGAAAACAACTACGGTTTCTTTGTTTTTTTTTTTCTTTTTCTTTTTCTGTGTCTTCTTATTTATTAGTGTTATTTTGTTGAAGTCACGGGAGACACCTGCAAATCCTCCATATCCTGACTGGGCAACCATGCAGGTTAGTACAACTAGATTCTTATGTTTGTTTTCTTTCATGTCCTACCATAAAACTTATAACAATTTTTTATTTGTTTAGGCGTATTATGGTCACGGAATGATACCACCTACATATTTGTCTGGCCATGTACCTCATCCATACATGTGGGGCCCACAGGTATTCAAACTTTTTGTTATTTCTATCATTGTGGTCAATTAGCCAAGGAAAGATCTGGTGCAATGAAATCTATCACATCTTCTACTAGGATAATATCATTATTTCAGTTGCTTGCTATTACACTTGGCAATCCCTGTTTCCTCCCTTTTTTTTTTTTCGTTTCGAGAAATACATTGTATGGCTTTTCTTTAAGTCCTTCAATTTGATAGTCAGAAGAATATTTTATCCTCCAGATGTACCAACAAGACTTTAGGAGCTCTACCCTATCAATAGTTGATTTTTTCTAATTTCCTTTTGGAGATCTTGGGATCACCAGTTTTATGGCAACTTACTCGAACCATTTGTAGACGAGGAAATGGTTACTTGAAAGTCAAAAATTTTGTTACTTCAATAATCATTTAGGCCATTTTTTAATGTAATGAGAAGGTTTGATATATATAATCTGGGGGAGAAAAATGGGATGGGGTCATGCATCTTCCCACCTTATATTCTACATAAAGATTCCTTCACATCTTCTAATCTAGAGGGGAACATGCATAAAATGAGACCATATACATTGCAACTGAGGCTAATCATGAACAAAGTTTTTGATCATTTGATTGAATTGTTTTACATTGTATGTGGACTACCTACTAAGTTTTGTGATCCATTGCCTGTGTGTAATGAACAATTTCTGAATACTTTTTTATGGGACAAAGTGCATACAGTTTTAAACTCGAGTTACGAAAATAAAAAAAATATTAGAGCTAATCTGGGATCTTAGTTATGGATTAGTGGCCCAATAGACAGGGTGTAGGGTGGTCAAGTAGAATGTGGAACCATCATCCCAGACACTGTACTTGGAATGGACTGTAGTGTATATATGGGCCTTGGCAAGGTCCTAAAGTGGACAATGGATTGTGACTTGATTTTTCACTTGATTACAGTGAAAGTTTGCATATGATTGTACGAAATCTTGGAACATGAGCTACTTACAAGTTTCATTTACCAAAATTGTTTGGAAGGAGTATGCACTTTTTACAATTTACACATCTAAGTAACGTAAAGAAGATAAAAACAAACAGAGAAACTGAGGGCACCTTTGGAGTTTTGCGGATAACTAGGCATGCCAACCAGCATTGATCTGAGGCAGGCTAAGTAAATCAAGTGTTGGAACTTGATTAGGTCATAGGTTGATCCCTTTCAGCTCGAGTGTGAGAGAGATGAGCAATGCATCGCAAAGTGAATTCTTGATGAGGAATGGTACTAGGAGGAATGAAATACTGGTTAAAGGTGACAATATCTGGCTATAGGATGATCTATGATGTCTACAAGTAATAATGGTCAGGATTGGTGATTCACCTTGCACTATAAAAGCTAACACTCTACACAGGGAACATAGTCCTGGTATTGTTTGGCTGATGCAAATAGCAGCGGTTAGTTGGGGGAACCATTTAGGTCTCTGGAGGAGGATGTCATTTGATATCAGGTGGTGTTACTGTAAGATGGAGACAGATCTAGACATACTTGAAGATGTTCGTGTAAATGTATCAGTATTACAAGATAGTTTTGTAATGCCATTCGAAGCCTTTGCTGCAACATGTTACATAAGGATCTAAGCGAACAAACACCTTGAAAAAATTTGACGTTTATGATTGGCTCATCGACAAGAACGTCAGTATCACGTAGAGAAAAGTTAATTTCTACAAATTAAAAATCTAGTAATGAAGGGTCAATTAGTCCAACACAGATAACTGCAATAGGCCAGAATCATTTCAGCTCTGGTAAACGTAAACCAAATAAATTATGCCATGCAGTCAGTATAACCATATAAGTATAGGAAGTACATTATGGGTATATTGTAACCAAGTGTCAAGGGTTTGATCATGCAAATAACCTCTCTATGTTCAGGAAAAATGCTAACCCTCCATGGATCCTGTTTTGTGTGGAACCTTTGTGTATTGCACCAGACCAAGCTTTGGTAATGTGGAATTGATATATTCTTCATTTGCTGCAGCCTCTGATTCCTCCTTTTGGGTCACCATACACTGCAATCTATCCGCTTGGAGGAGTTTATTCTCATGCCTCAGTACCCCTTGTAAGTCAAAAGATACTGTTGTATGTGTTCAAAGTATATTGACAAACTCGGTTTTAGTGAATGAATTCTACTGATTCACAAAATTTTGCCTTAAATTATTTTTAGTTCAGGATGTATATCATATAAGTCACAAAAGATGCAGGATCTGAGTATGCTGTGCTTGAAGTATGTTAAATGAGCTTATTTATTTACTATATGCAGAGTTCTCATACGCATTGTCAAGGTATTGCACCATCTCCATCTCCTGCAGCAAGTGAAGCAGTAGTGGTGGGTTACATTGACCCGATGAATCTGGTTTAATGTATTCTTTATATCTGAGTTACATCAACGCCAACAAAAACCTCGATTCTTTGCATACTCTCATTGTTCTGATTCACTTATCAGATACTCTTTGAGGCCACTTATTTGATCTTACTACCACTTCTGTTGCAGATGGCAACTCCATTGAGTGTAGAAATGCCTGCCAAGTCACCAAGGAATAAAGATAGACGTCTGGTGAAAAAGCTAAAAGGGCTTGATGGCCTTGCATTGTCTGGGGGCAATGGCAGCACTGAGAACAGAGATCAGGCTGATGGGAACAGGTTGTTACACATGCTCACCCAGTTCTAGAATTATTTGCAGATTTTTGTTATTGTTTCTTGAAGTTGCTGATATGCCCTTCGGGATGGCATTTTGATCTTGAATCTTGATGAATGTTTTCTATCATATGTTACTTGTCCAGTGAGTATAATAGCACAGAAGGCTCAAGTTATGGAAGTGATGGAGATACTGCAGAAGGGGTAATATTCTTAGCTCTTCCTATGTCTCTTCTTCAAATAGTTTAGGGATATGTTCTTGGATATTCTTCTGCTAGTTTAAATTGGAGGTTTACCTTTTTAGGGAATTAAAGACCAAAGAAAGCGAAGATCTGAAGATGTACCATCCTCAGGTACGTCCACACTTGGAATGCTAAAAACATGATCCATTAAAATTAAATGAGTTTGCTTCAGACACTAACACTCGTATCTCATTCTGATTAATCCCTTTCAAATAAAATATTGGAAACAACACATGATTTTCATGAGTTAGCTATTGATGATTGGTCACCATAAAACTACTTTTGTTTTCTTTGATCAATTGAATGTTTGACTTGAAAGATATTATCCCAATTTCTCTTGAAAATACACATAGATCATGTCTAAAAGGAACTTTCTTGGTTCATTACAGACAATGCCACAAATAGCGAACAGGTTAATCCTGGTCACACTGAGGAAACAGCTACATCCTCAAAACCAGCTGCAGGTGTTACTGGAGCAGCTGCTATCACAGCAAAACCAGTAGGAAACATTCCTTCATCTGTCCCAGCAGCAGGGATGGATATTAGAGTTTCCAATGCCAGTAAAATGAAAGCTATTGGCCTACCTGTCCCTGTGGCAACTGGTGCTGTTTTTCCCAGTCACAACGGTGTAACTCCTGAACTTCGAATGCAGGCATGTTCACCCTGCAAGTCTTACAAGTTATTAGGTTTTATTTTTCTGTATTGATATTAGAATTCCTTTTTTTTCCTTTTAAATGTGAAGGTCTTTTAACCATGGTACTTTCCTGCTTTTTCATCATGTTTCTCATTTAACATTTAATTAGCTGCTGTAATTTCAATGTCTCTTGAAGACAATAATCTTATTGTTTTTAACTTTAGTGGTTTACTCACAGTAATAGCATTTTCATCATGACTCCTTGTGGCATATATTAGTATGTATGAATTGCCAATATAATCTTATGCTGGTTATGGACTTATGAATGGCATGGGAGAGTCACCGATTCATTGATAGACATACCAAAGTGGATGTGGTTTTATTACATGGAATTTTGGTTTATTAACTTTTAGATGTGCCTTTTTTTACAGGATGAAAGAGAACTAAAAAAGGAAAGGAGGAAACAATCCAACAGAGAATCTGCTAGAAGGTCAAGGTTAAGGAAACAGGTACTGGCATTATCCAGAGTTGAGGATGCTACCTTTATCTGTCTTCTTGATTCTGTTTTCTTTTCTTAACCTCATTATAAGTTCCAATATCTGCATTCCAGGCTGAAACTGAGGAACTTTCTGCGAAAGTTGAGACTCTCAGTGCTGAGAATACGAGTCTCAGATCTGAAATTAATTGCCTAGTGAAGAATTCGGATAAACTGAGATTGGAAAATTCTGCTCTAATGGTACTGTCTCATCTGCTAAGAATTCTAAATTTGATTGCTCTGGGCTTACTGTTAGCTGTTCTTTATATAATGGGCAGTTACCTACCATCAGGTGTCACGACAAAGATGACTAGCATGATGTAGTTAATCTTTTTAGGTTACTCCATGTAGCCAACAATGAAAAAATAGGTGGTATCGTGTCTATGACCTTAACCAAATCTTTAGTACGACCCTGATTTGGAGCTGAGTTTGACAGTTTCAGGTTCAGGTTTGATAGCAAGTCTGATATAGGGATATATACATATGAAGCCCATCAATGCCCGACCCAACAATTGTGGAGAACACATTTTTTTAATTATAATATATGTAAAATTAATTTGTGACTGGCATGGCAAGAATAACAATGATGTTGCCTTTCTTTGTTGTACAGGAGGAACTGAATAATGTGCAGTCGGACCATGTTGGCAACACAATGGGTGTTAGAATCCGGCCTGCGGTTGCTGAGAACTTCTTATCAATGATAGAAAACCAAAGCTCGATCAGTAGAATGACCCAGCAAGATGGTGACAGTAGCGATCAGTCGAGTGGGAAGCTTCACCAGCTCCTGAACAACAGTCCCCGAAGAGATGCCGCCGTGGCCGCAAGCTGATCTTCATCATACTAATCTCTAATTTTGGAAAAGTTTTCAGCACAGTACTGCTAACCTTATACTAGGCTCGATTGGCTTAGGTAGTATGAAAGAGGCTTATCGACTTGGAAGACATGACCGATTGAAGGCCAGGAGTTTTGCTGGCATGGTGCTTTGTGATCGATGACGAAAAAGTATGACGACTTGTACTGTATAATCTTGTGTCTAGGTTGTTCAGGCTGCTCTGCTAACTTTTATGATCCATTCATGGTGTTGGAAAGTTTTAGAAACCCATGTTGTTGGAGATCATAAACAAAGAAACAACTGTACTAGCTTTTCTTGCTGATGAGCATATCTTTGTCTGGACTACACTCACTTTGTTTCTTTAGTGAGGGACTTGGTATTATTTTCTTTTGTTGTGGTGTAAAGGTGACATATCAGTATGTCCTTTTCATGTTGTAATGTCACATTGCAGCTGGATCACATTTGAAAGTTTACCTTCAACTTGGGAGGTAATGATCAAAGAGATAATTTACAAATAAAGTTGTTATTTCATTTCTTCTTTGTTATTTTACAAAGCAGTATGATCAAACAAAGTATGACTAGGGTTCATCATACCGGTCTGTATTGCTTAACAAACTAAAAATATTCGTCGGAAAGAATCAAGTCAAACGATGAAACATCTTTTTAATAGTGGTGTGAATTGTATAATATCTCAATTGATGATAGTAATAATGTCGAGAAGTTGATGGTCTATGTTGCATGAACCAACAAATAATATTCTACATATGTCATTCAAGATTCAGATCGTGGAACTCAACCTAAACGATTTAAAACATATCATAATCTAATAATTTAAATTATTTTTTTTGTAAATAATTTAATATTAACAAAAGAACACTCCGAAATGTATCACAAAGCTAGTCCTCAAATCATGAAAAAGATATCACTATTCTTTCCTAATTTATATTATTATCATTAAAATCATACCAATTTTATATTTATTTTTAACTTAAAAACCATAATATAACTTTTTTTATTTTTAAAATATTTTTGAGTTATTTTAGATAATTTTTTAATGTACTATCAATATATACCATATTGACCATTGGTTGATACATTGGTACAAACTAAAATTACGAGCCTTGATTATGACTATATGTAATGATCCGAAAAAATAAGATCATTTCATTTCAACAAAAAATTCATATCCAAGTTCAATAGTTTTACATCGTTGGAAGATGAGGCAGTTGCCCACAGTCTCTTCCGCCAACCTAGATGTGATCTCAAGACGATGCAGTTCACATACCGCCAGCTTCACAAGTCCTCCGAAACATACAACCTAGGTTGTTGCAGGTTACTCCAAAGCATACAATAAGTCTCCTACTCTTATTCAAGCACTAAATGGACACCACATATTTATGTTAATAATGGCTCAATGTTTGCATAATAAGTGTCAATGAATTTGCTAGCTTCAACTCAAAAAAATAATAAAACGCTCAACAAATAACTTAAGATGGCTTCCATGGCATTCTTCTACATTTTTTTGGTGGCAAATCACATGACAGAATAATGATGAGCAAGTCTAAAGGGCTATATCACAAAACATTTGTTTTATGTGACAATTAACCCAAAACTCCAAGTCATACAAACCACACATGCTCCCTCTTATGCCATCATCTTTGCAAGACAAACAGCTTGATCTTAGTGCCTGTCTAAAGGAAAGGAAGAAGTGTCCTCCTAGGTAATGTGGTGTCGCTGCGGGTCAAGTTCCTAATCACACTTGAGTTGATGGAGTAATTCCAAGGCTTATATTCCAGAAGTAATAGCCTTTAGAAACAGTTTTTAATAGCCTCTCAAACACCCCTGCGACACTCCAGCTGCTTTGTATTCTCTAATAAAACCTGGTACAGGAGTAGCCAACACAGTAAGTATATAATGAAAGGGAAAAGGGCGAACCACCAACAAACATTTTACATAAGCATGGTATAGGGAGAACTTAGCAGCAAGGTCATTTAAGACACAAATATACTCTAAGAAGCTTGCATAGCATGATAAACTAAAAGTGAAAATGTATGAATATTGAGTCGGTAATCATAAGTAAATTCATGGCAAGACTGGATGCATGAGAGAAATTGCAAAATCTCTTACGCCTCGTATGTACTGAGCAATAGCCTTGCATCCTTCAATTGCAAGTTGCATAACATTTTCAAAGATATCCACTGGTAGTTTGGCATCCATCTGAAATTTAACCAGCATGACAATTAGTCAAATGTATAAACTGAAGAAAATATGGGTACAAATTTGCAAAACACTGTGTTCCTGCATAAAAGTCTGAATATGAATATGGATACACAAAAGAGACATTCAACACCAGAATGTCATGACTATTAGTTGTGTCACGATTTCTCACATTCAACACCTAGTCAAACATCCAAATACCAGCAAGAAACTCGATGAATGTACATTCCACATTCTTAACCAAAACTAGTGGCAGGAAGTAGGAACCTGGGGCATGAGTTATAGCATATCACTAGGAGTGATGGTTTAACAGGGTGTTGCCATGTCTAGAAAGACAAGAATAGAAGAAGGGACTCATCATGCTTTTATTCATTCACAACACTGTGATATGTAGAAGGGACTCATCATGCTTTTATTCAGTCACAACACTGATATGTAAATTATGAAAAATGTCTCTGCTCAGTAGTATTCTTTATTAAGAAATGTAAATCCTATAACAACCCCAGGATGCTCGAACAAACAATAAAAAGGTTAGCTGTAAAGTCGACCACAAATACAGAAGTGCTAGAAAGCTTAATGGACAAAATATAAACAGATACGTGTTTTCCTAATCATCTGTTACAAATAAAAAAAATCCAAAATTTTCTATACTTCCAAGAATTCAAGGTAGAAAAGTAAAATAACTAAGCTTAACGGAGAAACATGTGAAAGAAGTCCAATATGGGCATGCATATCTTTGTTTTGCAGGCACAAAACTACTGTCACTGACAAATCAGAGTTTCTCATGCCAGTAGACTCTAAATACAGGTGGCAAAGCTGAAAAGAAAAATATAACCTGTATCATCTGGAAAGCCTCCATTATCTTGACTTTAGATAAAAAGATTTTTCAATATAATTATAATCATTATTCATTTCCAACAAAAACAACAAATGCCAAAAAGGTCACATGATAAATTGAAATGCATTAGAATATCCACTTCACCTAAAAGATAAAGTTGAATGAAAACTTTAATTGCATTATAGTCCCATCTCAAGGTCACATAAAATTTAGATCTACTAAAAAACAACATCAAGATGAACTTATTATTCTTCTATGAAGGTTTGCAATATAGACTGCAGTTGTCTTTGGCCACTAAAAAGATATCTTTTTGCAAAACCATGTCTTAATGAACAAAATCAGTCAAATAACGCACTACCTTTATTTATAACCTGTTGCAAATTTAAAGAAATCAATTTTATTTTACATACAAGAAACCTGAGCTGAAGAAACTACAATATCATAGAACTAGATATGCAGCATTTTGCATTCAGAAAAATTAACTTGGACACCTGAAGAAGAGTCACTTTATCCATCTTTGCTAGAATTCCCACAGTAACATCTGGACCTCCAGCACTATCTTCAATATAGTTTAGATCTGTCCACAAGCCAAACAACAATTTCAATTTTTTGACCAAGGACATTATGATTCATTCAGAAAGGTGTAGCAATTTAAAGCTAAGGAGAGTCCTACCAAGCAAAGGTGTGGAGGAAAGATATCCAGCACTACAGGATGTGACAATATCACACATAGGAATACCGGCATCAGCTAGTGCCAAAGTTGCAGCATTGATGCAAGCTGATCTAGTTCCTAAAGAAAAGATAGAATGTAGATAACCTGAGAGATGTAGCTGATAGCCAAAATTCTCAAAAGGATGATAGTAAATGATGAAGCTAAATAAATAAATAATTATTTATTTTAAAATCCAATAAAGTTCAGGAAAAAGGATCCTACCACCATCAGCTTGTAGAACTTGAACAAAAATGTCAATCTGCAAGAAATGATTTAATGAAATGCTAAATAAAGATACTAAAAAGAGATACATAAAATGTATTCCATGAAAATGACCTGTGAACGTGGCATTAAATGTGTTAGTATGCATGCTTCCATTGTTTGACGGATAACCAAAGATATTTCTGTAGACCGCCTGTCATGATTAACAAAGGTGAAATGTTTGGATAACGATGAAGCTAACAACATGCTCAAGTATTCTAACTAGCATTATAGCCACAAAAATATGTATCAAACAAACGATGAAGCTAACAATATGTTCGAGTTTTCTAACTAGCATTATAGCCACAATATGTATCAAACAATATGAAAATTATGAAGAAACTAACACTTACCACTAGGCTAGATTTTATCAACAATTCAGAGAGTTCAAAAAGAGGAAAATGGAGAATGAAGGGACTAAAATTGGGGTTCCTATATAATACTTAAGAAAACTGGAAAATTTTGCCACTTTATGTTGGTCAACAAATTGATTTGCAGTTTCTGGTAGTAATACTAAAGTCGCACATCTTTCTTGCAACCATGCAGATAACCGTAACTTTCAGATAGGAAAGAGAAGTGCACTATAATTGATCTAAAGGCCATGGTACCTGTCACCCTTCGGCCTCCTTGCACGATCCCCAGTGCTAAAATTAGCCATGCTATACTCACAGCGCACCTGCAGATATTCACTGGAAAGAATGAGATGCAAGAACCTCAAATCAACACCACACATGAGACAATCAGACAAGGTCATAAACTTAAACTAACCAGTGCCCGGTTATTAACCTGCTGGCTTTTGTTTTGGACCTAAAACAGAGTACAGACCACAGAAAACTTATTGTTCAGAATTTGATATGGAATATTGCAGCTCTTGAAACGTAAAATTCATATATTTCTGTTACAAGAATTGAAAATGTAATCCTCGCAGTCTAAAAGCTAAAATGTCACTGGAATAATCAACAACGTGGATAGAAAAGAAAATAAGGAAGAACGACCAGTAAGCAAGACGAACAAGTCAAGAAGCAAGACTAATATTCCAAAACAACAATTTGAAGTCCATGGTATGAAGAGTGAATGAGATAGGTACGAATAAGGAACAAAAGTATTCCAACCTCCCTTGGTCCATATACAGCAGCAATGACCTTGGTGTTTCCCATCTCGAAAAGCGCAGAACTGCATCTCGGAAAACAATATTTAAACTCGTCAACGATTCATACGTCATTTCTCGGATAAACTCTCAACGACGAGAGCATGAAAAGAGAAAATCGAAGAGAAAGGGCGGTCGTACCCATCGGCCTTCGCAACAACACCAATCTCCCCACGAATCTGTCTCATCTGCAACAGCAAGAAGCCATCTTGGAGTCGAGATCGAATCGAACGGAAACAATCAATAACAGAAGAAGAAGATCGAAGGTTCGTACGTCATTGGGACGACGCCCGTCTAATCTGAACCCGGTGAGGGAATCAACGTACTCCATCGTCCGCGTCGCCGTGAACTCGCAGGGGCCGGAGCGCGAGAGGGAAGACGCTAGGGTTCAAGGTTCTGATTCGACGACGACGCTTGCAAAACGGGTGTGCGATATTTACTCGTTCGTAACGGGAAGACGTTATATTAATCACGTGCAAAACATGTGATCGATACTGGTCCACTCGACGCGTTATGCAAACTGGACCATAAAAGTAACACTCGCGTACGAATTCCGCAGCACCGCTGGCTTTTCTCCTCTTCGCCGTTCCTTCTTCCAACCGCAACAAAGGCGAGAGAGAGAGAGAGAGAGAGGAAGGGGGAAGGAAAGAGGGAAGAGGAATCGGAGGATCGTTGGACGCGAGTAAGCGATTCTTCTCTCTTGCTTATATATCTTTCTTTGTTGGTCGATCTTCTCTATTTCCTTTGTTTTATTTTCGGTGGGGATTTTGGAACGAGTAGGTCATCGGCAATGGCTACGAGGCGGATCATCAAGGAGCTGAAGGATCTACAGAAGGATCCCCCGACTTCTTGCAGCGCAGGTCCTTCTGGTTTCCCTTCGATTATCCTTTATTTCTTGTGTGGTGTGTATGAGATTTTCCTCTCTTTTTTGTGGCGATATCAGTTTCTTCAGGATTTAGGTCTGAATCCTGTTGCGCTTTCTTGTCGGCGATAACTCATTCTAGCTGGAATTTTCTTATGCGTTCAGACTATCTCAAATTATCTGACCCTCTGCTGCTCCCTTTCTATTTCATGTAGTGCTGCTGATCATGGGGATGAAATGGAGCCTGCTTGATCAGGCTTCTGTATGATTAGTATGCCTGGTGAAGGAAGTTCCCATTACATCGCATCATCCGCTTTGTTAGTCTATATCCGTTTCTTACATCTCGAATTGGGTTGGAGGAGATGGTATATCCATGGTGGATAACTGACTGTTCAAGGCATCTGATTTGCTTTCAGCGAAGCACGAGTGACCTTATGATAAATGAAAACATCATGGCTGTTTTAAACAGATTGATAATTCGAGTTTTTGGTCTATCATTGGTTGCTAAAGTAGATTATTTTCATGGAAAAGATTCACCCATCTCATGCAACAAGGTTGTCATCATTTCCTAGATGGAATGGGAATTGGAATGATGTTAAAATATCGGGTGTAATCTTATAGAGGGCAATTACTTCTACTGTTAAGGCTTGAAAGATTTCTTTTCATTAGTTGATTTTGCAGTAAAAGCAATATGTATTTTTCTTGCTGCAACTTTTGTAAACTTGGTTTTCTTGTGAGTGAACTCAGTAGGCTTCAGAATCATGTGTTTGTTTCAAACCTGAATTAGTTCATGTATGTAGTTTCAAATGATAATCCTGCTTCATATTACTAGTTTGAACGACCTGTTGTCATACAGGCCCGGTGGGTGAAGACATGTTCCACTGGCAAGCAACAATAATGGGTCCTCCAGACAGTCCATATGCAGGAGGTGTATTTCTTGTCACCATCCACTTCCCTCCAGATTATCCATTTAAGCCGCCCAAGGTATATGTTTTAACATATAATGATTTTTGTTTTCATTTTTCCTCCACCTTATGATTAGTTTTTCATATATACTGTCACTAAAGTCATATTTAGAAAATATCTTATTGTACAATTTGGTAAGGAGACAGAACAAACATATGGGAGCCACGATTATTTGTAATAGTTTTACTATTGTGAGAATGTGGAAGATTGAAAGACAAACAAATTTTTTTTTATTTTCTTGACATATGTATTTCTTTTGTGGATTCTTATTGGTTTGTTGATGTTCCCATAACAAGTGGTAAATGGCCACATCCATATCCTTGACCGGATCATAGTGTTAGCAGAGTAGGGAAATCCCCAGAAGAACTGATCTGCATGTTGGAACCTGGAGAAAAAGAAGAATTAGAACAGAATCCTTTAATACACTATGTCTATTAGGGTTGAGCGACAAGGATGGAGCCCCTAGGGATGTTTGACTATATAGTTTACCCCTAAATATAGGCAAGTTATGTAGAGACACTTGTGCTCACTTCTTGTGTGAATGTCCTACATACAACCTTCCATTTTTAAGTGTAGAGTTTTCATGTTACTACTACTAGCAAAAGGACAATCATATTGCTTGAACTTTTGCTCTAATGCCTTAATACAATGTTATTTTAATATCAACGTCATGCCAGGGGCAGTATTGTATAATTGCCCAGTTTAAAATGAACCATGAATGGGTTAATGCTATATCATACAAGAACTTTTGTATGAACGGGCATATATGCAAATATGATATGCTTAGGAGGATATTGATGCAAATACTAGTCGTAGTGGGGAAAATACAAAAATATAAACTTGTGAGGGGTATATTATGAGAAAATACTTCCGTAATATACCAAACAAAACCATAATTAGACTCGTCCTTTGTGTAGTTGATCATGATAAGTTGTTGCTCCAAGCATTGGAAAGCTAGGTCATGTTCAAACTTCTTTCTAGATTCCTTGCGTTGATCATAACCTGAGCCAAACCTGAAGCTTGAACACCACTGTACAGAACAAGCCATACTAAAACTGTTGACTTTGTCTTTTCTAGTCTATATATGAGAACCTAAGTTCTGTTTAGGATATAATATGTGGCATACTCTTCAGAGGTTAATAGTCATAGTGGATCTTGTTTGAACAGTTGATATGATTATTGGCTACCGAAATATCAGCTTCAGGATTGAGACCTAAGTTTCTGGCAATTGTATGTCTAATTTAGAAAGGATATTTGTTAGTATAATCAACAATAAAATTGTCTCATCGTCTGTTTGAATAGTTTGATTGTCTTGTTTCCCACATGCAAAGGTTCAAGAATGTTTTGAAGTGGAGGCACTTCTCTACATGATGTTGGAGCAAAGGTTCAAGAATTTATAAGATGTTAGGAGCTTTGGGGTCAAATTTTAATTGCAAGCTCAAAGTTTGACTCGTGATAGAAGTACTACCATCCACTTCTCCGGTCATGAGTACACAGCCTTCTCCAATAATTATGGGCAAAACTTATGTCGGAGCTCTAGGACAACATGTCTAGGGAACCATAGTGTGAATGCTGGATCAATGAGAACATCAAATGTTTACCTGCAGGCTTGATCCACTGGGAGCTGAATGAAGGATTTTGAATTTTTAGATGATAAACGGAGTCGTCTATTTATTGTAGCTTCACTTGTCCCTAAGTAAAATGTTTTATAGAGAAGATAAAAGGACACGGTGTACCTTTTGTGGATGATTTTCACTTCTTTTATTTATGCAGAATATGTGCTTTAGTTGAACATCATGACACTATAATTCCGATTGAACTGTTTGTGAATTAATAAACATTATATGACAGACTCCAACTGATTGAGTGTGCCTTCTGCAGGTTGCTTTCAGGACAAAGGTTTTCCATCCAAATATTAACAGCAACGGAAGCATTTGTCTGGACATCTTAAAGGAGCAGTGGAGCCCTGCATTAACTATTTCCAAGGTTACAGTTCTTTTCCTTCTATTGATCATCCTAACATCTATTAACTCTATTATAATAAGATTTGTAATACCCTGTAAGATCAGGACAAGCCACAATTCATGAATATAACAAAGAAAACCACGGAGGACCATGTGCTTGACACAGACTGAATAAACATAATAATGGTTCGGTTTATTTGTGAATGTCAGAAGTTGGTTAGAACTTTGCTGCCAGCCATTCTTAGTGCTGTCTGATTTCCTGTTAGTTGATCGAGTGATTTCTTCATGGAATATAGATCCTATCCTTTTGAGATTGGTTGTCTTTTATTTTGCATTATGCAGAAAAATCATATAAGTCATGTACCAAAATCCTCATGGTTGTACCTACCTATTTTTGCTTGAAGAATGTGATCATAAGAACTGGTTTATTGTGCCTTTACAGGTGCTGCTGTCAATCTGCTCCCTGTTGACTGATCCAAACCCAGATGACCCTTTGGTTCCAGAGATCGCCCATATGTACAAGACAGACAGGACCAAGTATGAGACCACGGCAAGGAGCTGGACCCAGAGGTACGCAATGGGCTAAAATTATTGAGCGAACGAAAGAGTGTGTGAGGCTTTCAGTTATTTGTCATCTATAGTGGCTGTGTTCTGTCTGTCTGTTTTTGCAAAGACTTATTTGTAAGATTGAAGTAATCTGCATCTGCCGGATTTTGGTTAACTAAAAGACTGAGGAAAGCCTCAACAAACTCATCGGAGAACATTGTCTTCTTAATTGTTTATATGGTAATTTGTACGTGAATCGTAAAATACTTGGTCGCTTCTATTTCATGCATCTTTCAATGGCATGTAGGTGAGTGAGGATCCAATTGCTGTGATCTTGATAATTTATTTATATTAATTTTAGAGAAATAAAAAATAGCGTGAGTAATGCTGACAGCAACCCACTTTGCATTTACCCAGTTAACCGATGCTTTGCTGATGAATCCGGTGACACTTGTGTTGTCTCTATAACATCAAACAGACTTGAATGCAAGGAAAACTATTCCTTGATGAGCATTATTCAGTGAAAACAGATTTGGATTCGATGGAGGCTAATTTCTGGGAACGATGTATCTCTACAGACAATCTTTATATTGTTTACTACCGTAATGTTATATGCAATAATTTGCAGGATAAAGCCAACGTGCGGAAACAAGAGTCAATTTGTTGGTACGTACTAATGCAGCTTAATGTTGGCAATATAGTCAACTTTTGTTCATGAATTATATAAGCTTCGATGCAATATTACATTATCGTTTAACCTTGAATTTTCTAGGGTGATGCATTGGTCATCCTTTTCCAAATTTGAATCTTCCTCGGTGTATAGTCTATGCAACAAATCGAGTTTCAGTAACCAATTCGTTGTCTCCTGCGAGACAGACCAGTGGAGTCGTTGGTGACGCTGGAGCTGCAACGTCAGATCCTTCGTGAGCGGCACAGCGGAAATCAAGGCCTGCCCGGCGCGATTCGTGTCTTGTCGTTTCCTTCGCCGCGGCTTCGAAGGACCTCCCTGAGTCTTCCCCACGTAACGGCTGGTAAGCTCACCGTTCTCCATCAATCTTAGCATCTTTTAGTTCGTTGCAGTACTTATTAATCCTTCTAAACCCTTCCTTATTTTTTTCGTTCCAGCAAAGCAGTACGTCTACGGATCACCGAGATAAGGGAACGGAGCTCAAAACAGACCGATTCCTCCTCCTTGATGAGGTAAGATTAGTATTAAAGAATGAATCGTTATTATCAACCTTGACTTTTCTATTCCACAACTACTATACGCGTTTCCGCATACTTCCGTCCCAAATCATATGAACCGTTGATCGGTTGATATACCAGTAAGCTTATCGGACCTTCTCTTTGACTACTGGGTTTGTTCCAAATCGAAATTGATTTGATTACGTAGCTACGGAGATAAGTCACGACTTGTCTCCCGATACAGACTGCCGTGCCCGAGTGTGTCCGCGTTATGTCAGGGTTTCACCGTGACAAGGACAGCTAAGACAGCATGGCGGGGTCAAGGTGGCTAACCCCGGTGATTTGACCGCAATTCTTTAACCCTGGGGATGAGTGAGCAAACAGGTGCCGGTCGGACCCCCTCACGTGACCCCTCTCTCGGGTACCGTCCCTTGTCTAAAAGGCTGTCCCATTGGTCCCAAGAAAAGGGTCCCACGACCTGATCCGAACAGCAAACATCCATTCACGCCGAATGGACTCCACTCAGAAGCCGTTGTATGGTGGACGCAATTGTACATGACACTTTATACGGGCGGGCGGGCGGGCGGGCGTGCATTTCTGGTCCGACTGCCGGAGGACACCACCAACTCATCCAAAACACCGAACCCAAAGCTCTCTCTCTCTCTCTCTCTCCCCGCTGCAAAATCCTCCTGGAAGACATCACATTCCTATGTCTCTGTTCCCATGGGGATAGCAGCGGCAGAAGAGTACAAAGCAACAGCGTTTGCGCTGGCGACTGCTCTGCTTCTCGTTCCTCTGCTGTTGGTTCTTGCAGTACCACGGCTTCCCATCCAGTCTACATTCCGCTTGTTCTCCCTCCTACTTTCCTCGAAAGTTCGCATATTTTGCCTTTCGTCCTCCTCCCATCGACCACTCGAAGATTCCCTGCCCTTCTCTCTACCAGTGGCCGTACTCCCCTGGGTTTATCTTTGTTTACCGTTGTGGTTATGTGTGCTCCTTTAGACACCATCTTTAACTCTTTATTCCCTTGTAAAATCTCAGTGGAATCCCTCCTTTTAGCCTCGCTTCCTGCTCTGTTTCGTTGAGTGGATTTCGATTTATGCTGCTGGGTTTTACCCTGCTCGGCGGAAAGGAGAGAAGGTTTGGTGAAGACGCCTTCATGCTTGCTCCTTTACGTCGCTTACGGTGGAGACGGCCGTCGACGGACCCCGACCATGACGAAAGCTCGGACCTTGCGCATCTTCTGGACCGACCCTGACGCCACCGACTCATCCGGAGACGAGGAGTGCGGCGTCTCCGGTCGCCGCGTCGGGCGGCTCGTGAGGAAGATTGGGCTCGAGCCCTGCTACTCCTTCGGTGACAAGCAGAAGAGGACGAGGAAGAAGGCCTCCGCCGAACGAGGCAAGATGGCTCCCGCGCAGACGGGGAGCACCAAGTTCCGCGGCGTCCGGCGGCGACCTTGGGGGAAGTACGCAGCGGAGATCCGCGACCCGTGGCGCGGCGTCCGCTTGTGGCTCGGGACCTTCGACACCGCCGAGGAGGCCGCCATGGTCTACGACTGCGCGGCGCGCCAGCTCCGCGGCCCCGGCGCCGCCACCAACTTCTCCACTCCCTCTTCGTCCACCATCTCCACTGCCCCCGCTCGACCCCAGGAGGAAGCCATGCCCACCTTAGTCTCCGGCGGCTACGACTCCGGTGATGAGTGCCACAGCCTGTCCTCCCCGACGTCCGTCCTCCGAGGGTTCTCCTCATGCTCCGCCAAAGAAGGGCCAGCCGGGGAGGAGGCAACGGAAGGGTGTGACTTCAACGCGGAGTTCTGGTCTCCGGAGTGCAGGGTGGAGGAGTTTGTACCGTTCGACGACGCGCCGCTATATCACGATTTATGGGGTTTCTCATCGTGGGAGCCGAGGGTTCACGAGGCGAGGACGACACGGGTCGGGTTCTCCGCCTCCGCGGCTGACACGTCGAACGAAGTCATGCTCGCGTCCTCCTCGGCGTCGGATACGGGTTTCGGGACGGTCATGTGGCAAGACGACGACTATTTTCACGACATCGGCGATCTGTTCCCGCTCGAACCCCTCCCCGCCATATTCTGAGTCAAATTTGTTTTAAGTCGCCGATCTTGCCGCCGATTTTATTAACGGAAGGAAGAAGCGGTCGACATTTTATCTTCTCCTTGTTGTGTTCTTAGATCGTGTGTCACTGTGGCTTCCCTTTCAAATTGTATCAGAAACTTTGAATTCAAGGAAGTATCCATGTCGAAAGCTTTGTGCTCTTCTTGCGAGTGAAGACTGAATTAGTTCCAAGCTGTCAAGTTTCAACCTTCGTTCCTTCTTGTGATGATAGTTCTCGGTGCCGAGGTCTTAGCAGCAAACTGCAGTCAGCTCCAGCATTGATTTCTTCTTGTGATGATAGTTCTCAGTGCCGAGGTTTAAGCGGCAAACTGTGGTTGTAACGCTTGATCCAATAACACAGTCATCTACAAGAAAACCTTGCCAAGACCACCATATTAACGGTGACGTGGTAAAACAACAGAAGCATATCTCCATAGGAGTGCCAGCATTTCTATCAGTTATTACACTGAATCTGCTTCAACGACTTGGGGAGCTGATACGGAGGATTATTATGGAGAGCTAGCTTGAAGCACGGGCATAAAGAGCTCCCCGTCTATTGAGGGGGCAAACTGATATTGGGAAGATGGCTCGTTTGTTTGTGGGAGTCATCTCGCAACGGCTCATCAGCTAAGTCAAGGATTCTACATGATAGGTCAACATCGAGGGAGGTCTCAATGTCGCCCTTCCGATGCTTAAATCAAAGAGATGGGGAAAGAATAAGTTAGCTATATTTAGAAGAGTGTGGTGTTCACCCGCTTACTCTTGTTCTGCCTAGGGCCTGGGTTTTATATCTGGGCACCTGGTGATGAGAACGGGGATTTGTGAGAGTCTCTCTATCTTGCTCATTGGGTTTCATTAATGGAGACAACTTACCAGCGCGTCGTCTCGAGGTCGATGTCGACACAAGGCCCTTGGAATAGTGTTCCTTGTTCGACTTTTTACTGCTTTGAGTTAGGCAAGGAGTGGTCCCTCCTTCAATCATCCGGAAGAGAGATGGGTGGTATGGTAGGAGTATGGCCCTTTTAGCAAGGAGTGGTCATTGCGAGCTTTCTTCGGGAAGCTGGGACAAGCACAGATCATAGGTTGATCCCCAGCCGACGACTACAGGGAGTTGGTGGGAGTTCTCATATTTTTACTTAGGTGGCTTGCTTGGCCCAAATGACAGTGTTAGTATTTTTCCTATCATTATCCTTTAGATTGTAGCATTTACTCAAATTTAATTCTTCAAAAGGAGATGTTCAACTGACAATATAGTAGAAAACATTTTCTAGTATAACTTGAATCCTTTAGCCGGCGAAAAACCGTGATGAATCAGAACTCTTCTCCAATTAGGCACCCTTATGATGAGATCAAATGATGCACATCTTTGGAACAATTGCAATGATGATGCTGTTCAATGAGTTCTTTTCAGGCTTTTGGAGACAGAAGCCAGGATATAGAATCAGATTCTTCCATGGTTCTCATCCCTTCAGTAACATGTCCAGATACAGCAACCTCAAGAAAAGAACACTTTAGTGACACGATGATCTCTCTTTCTGTGATCCCCTATGTCCAAGACCGATCTGCTAATTCCTGCAAACATTAGATCTTTATCTTTTGGTCATTACGCATAGACCCAAGTTTGATCACCACTGATGCATGCCAACCTTGGAAAGTTTCTACTAAGCTAATGTGTTTGGTGACTTCCCATCTATCGAAAGAGATGTAGGAACAGTCATAGAAATGGAGAGTGTGCATCCAAAGGTTCCTTTTTCTTCACTGCACCCAAAGTTTGTTCTGAAATTTCAACTTCTTCACTGCATGCATAAGGATCTAACTTTGCTGAGCTGATCATCAACATGTTATATTTTATAGCAGATAAGGCCAGCAATGCTTGGTGACTTCCCATCTTTTGAAAGAGATTGGTAACCAGTGGAATCAGAGCTGTCATACGGTTAAAAGTATGCATCCAAAGGTTCATTTTCTAGTTGAGTTTATTTCTCTTGATTTTTCCATCCATTCAAATTCTGGCTAAGTTTATGAGTTAGATGTTTACTTCTTCAGATGTTATAATATGCCTTCAAATGGGAATCAAACTCAATCTTTCAGAACTTTTAGTTATGGAACATCAAGAAATACATGAAATAATGGTGCAATAATTGTATTGATGGGGACACATATGAGATCAACCAATATTTAGATGTTCTACTATTCAATCCTTTTCCTGAGCCTCCAGTAAGTTGAGTCAGACAGAACTAGAAAAGTTCAGATCTTTGATGATTGAGCCTTAGAAGTGTTAGCTTGTAAACCAAGTACACAGGTGTCATTTCTTTTTGAAACATCGATCCTGAAGAATTAGGTTGGGGGTATTCTCATCAACACATCTTCGACGATCAAATTAGTTATCGAGTTTATATTATTTGGATTAGTCATTGAAGCTGAAAGAGAAGTTGTATAGATCTCATGAGAACAATTACGCTTGGGATCGTCGACGACAAGAGAGGAATGTGCAACATTTTAAGCGAGGATATTGTGTGATACTCATTACTCCTGAAGTCCATGGTATCTATTTAAGCTAATCACGATGTTCAAATGACGGATCATTTAGCTCTGTACGATTCATGATGGTCACGCATCTTCGGATCCAATCACCATATGTCAATCATATTTAATCAATAAGATCTTCGAACGATCGGTATGTTAGTTTTTTTTATTTTTTCAGATGATCGACAGCTATTCCAATTTAAGACTTAGTTTGGTATGGGGGAGGTTACAAGGTTTCGACCCATAAAACTGGATTGAGCGTGCATTGAAGACATTCAAATATCTATACCCTAAATCACTACTTGTTATGTTCACCCACCTCCTCATTTGTAGTGAATGACTTGCATCATTGTGTTGATGGGAGCTCCATGACATGACACATTGCATTCTATGAATAAGCTTATCGGGCCGGATCCAGTTCCTGTCTATAAATCATACCGAACAGAAGCGCCAATTGCGGATCCTTATTCTGGATCCACAAGCTTCTTCTTTCGGATCGTCGGTGCATCCAACTCAAACCCAACCCAATAACCCCCCTAATTGTTTCTCGACTCGTAACTACCCGTTAATAACACCCTCGTTCGTGCCACGATATCAAGAGATTTGATGGTCAAGATCATCAGCGAGATCGGTGGGGCCCCCGTGCTTCGACACTGGTAGGCGGCCGAGTCGTTCCCCTAGTTTGAGAGGTAAACAGGTCGTCACGTGCCGCCACGTGCCCAGGTGTTCTATATATTCCGGTTCATTTTCTTTATAGGCCTCCCTTTCTCTCGCTCTCTCTCTCTCTCTCAAGCGGCGTTTCCTCGTCGTATCGGAGGCCAATTTGGAGTGAAGAGGGAAAGAGAAGAAACCCAGGAGCAGGAGCGAGCAGAAGAAGGCTTCTTCCATCATTTCCTCACGGTCGCTGCTCCGACGCACCCCAGATCCGGTCCGGATCGGAACGGTCGGTTCGCTCTCGATCTGGCTATCTCGGATCGAGTGCGTCGGTCTATTAGGCGCGGATCCGTGATTTGCCTGGCTAGGGTTTGATCTTTCTTGGACGGATCCCGTGATTTGGATCTACTGTCTTCTCCGATCTGCTTGTATTATCGATTCGTTGCATGTGATATGCGAAGCATTGGTGCCGTTGCTCGATCCGCTTCATTCCCAATCGGATGCGTCCGTGTTGGTGGCTCGGATCTACGATCTGTCTGAGCTAGGGTTTCATCTTTCTTGGCCGGTCCGGTGAGTTGGATCTATTGCATTTTCCGATATATTTGTCCTAATGATCCATAGCGTATAATCGTAGTCAGTGTGGCTGTTGCGTTGGACCATTTCAGTTTCCTCTGGTTAGATGCCGATCTTTGTAGAGGTTTCAGTTTGCTTTTACATGTTCGAGCAGTTGAATTTCTCTAGAATGTAGTCATTTTGATCTGAATTGTTTTTTTGATGTCATGATAGATCTGCCGAATTGATTATTTTTGTAGATCTAAGAAAGAGATGGGGTTTGTGGAGCATCTGAAGGCACCAAAGGTCAGTTCAGATGAGTGAGAAAAAGAGGAGAAAGGGGATCAGTATTCGACTTTTAGGTCTTTATACCGAGCCAATGGATTTTTTCTAGTTAAACAGTCACTATCAGGGAATGTTGATATTTTCTCTTTTCTCTTTTTGGTAGGTGGGTTCTTACTTCGTGGGCATGTATATATCAATGAGTTCATAAGTGACGATTCATTTTGGCTATATTGATTTTTCCTTCTAATAAGCACGTAGTCGTAGGTAGTTACTGATTTTATACTAATAATACCGCAAGAATGTTGACAGACATTTGAAGGTTGGTTTTGAGTTTTTGGCCTTAAGTTTCTGTCAACTTGGATTGTCAAGATTAAACTGTCGTTGTATCTGGGGATGTAAACTAAGATCCGTTCACTTCATAATGTTGTACCATGCTAATTTCCAGTATTTAAAAATACTATTTTGTTTGTACATGAAAGCTAATTACTCTTTGTCCGTTATGTGTGGTCAATGACATATGTTAGAGGTTCAGTGTTACTGCTTCTTAATAGTTTATATTTCTATTTTTGTTAAGAAATTAACCTTCATGGTAAGGCACTGAAGTACAAGAGATGTGGCTTCTGTCACCCCACTGCATTTGGACTACTTCATCTCAGTTCCAACTCAACTGAAAGAACTTCTTCTAGACAAAAGAGTGCAGGGTGTTGTGAATGCATAAATTAAGAATAAGGCAGATTCTAGGAGTCATGTTTTCTCTTTCAATTATCACTTAGTAGAAAAAGCAATAACAATTGATAAATCGAAGCTATGTACTGAATTTTAGCAATTCAAACATTCTAACAATCTAACAATGTTACCATGGTCGGGTAATGCTATATGCTGAGCCCACTGCCAAAACATTTCTTATTTATACATTCACATGTTTAATGCCCAAACAACCTTTTGCAATGTTGTTATAATTTCAAAAAGATAATTTGCATTGCTTTTACTGTTGGTTTCTGATGTAGAAGGATTCTTGTTGCAGTGCAAACTGTTACCTGGACTCTTAGAGAGTAAGTGCAGTGACAAGTTGACATAAGCCAAAAAAAATGGCACCTGCAAGTAAGGCTGATAGGAAGGCAGCATTAGATGTAGCTGCTTGGATGTTCAATATTGTGACATCTGTTGGAATTATTATGGTCAATAAGGCCTTAATGGCTACTCATCGCTTCACATTTGGTAAGTCCATCATAATTTCATTTTATGGCCAATACTATTTTGTTACTGTTTTTAATGTATCTCTGATTTAATACACTCCAAATGTTTCCTTTTTTCCTTTGGGGATACCGAGTACTTGGCTTAGTATCAAATGGCATAAGATGAACCTTTTGCAACTGGATTTGATAGATTGTTTGTAGTGTTCTATAACATTTTTGAATGTATATTGACAATATTATTGAAACAACTTGTTTGTCCGATATTGGCATTGGAAAACTCATGGTTTTCCTGCTTCCTCACTCAAACTCAAACGGTTTAGTGTATTAAAGTACTTTTGTTCGCTTGTTTTGTGGAACATCAGTTACCACTTGGTTTCTTTTGATCGTTAGAAGGTTATAATGGCATGGCCGTAGCTAATTTATTGTTTGCATCAGCACATTTTGATAGTTTAAGTTGTCTGCTGAAGCTCCACAAAAGTTGTGCCTCCATTCTTTTTTTTTTTCGCTCAAAGATGTCTACGTGTGTACTGACATCTACCTGTTAGTGATGCCCACAATCATTTATTTTCTGCTGACTTCTTGGATCTTGTTCCATTGGGTATTTGGTGAAAGACTATTTGAGGGCAATGAATCATGAATTGCATTCTGTAAATATTACCTTCATCAAAAAAGAATTTTTTACATTTCCTCTTAATTTGCCAAATATGTCATATCTTATCCCTTGCCTCAAGTTGGTAAATGTCCTCTCTGCCCATGCATTTTAATTGTACATTTATTTTCCAGCTGTGACCAATTCTAGTGAGTTGTTAATTGGTTTTGATCATAGCTATTTTCTACTCTAGGTTTTTGCGAATAAATCATCGTGAGGCAAGTACCATCAAATATAACTTTAAAACAATGCTACATAAAGTGATACAGATACCTGTAGATTATGTAAGCTTTGCTGCATTCTTAGCTTCAGGACTTGTTGATCACTCCCAGATCTCAGATAACATGTGAACTTTCTATATATGCTCTTGCAAAAATCTGCATTATTCATTACTTCTGCTATCACATTCTTCTATAATTCATATTGATTTATGGTTCTAAGATCCTCCATCAGGTGGCTAAGTGCTATAATATACTAAACCCATTTTATGCATATGGGTTTTGAATTGTTTTTCATAGTTGGCATTGAAATGAAATCCAAAGCAAATATAAAGTAAAAAAATTCAGATTTATGGGCTCCATAGGCTATTTCTAATTTATATATTTATTTGATTTCCATAAACTCATTAAGGTTCTCTTTTTGTTGCTGGTTTTACCTGATGCATTATATTTTATGTTGCAGCTACTACATTAACGGGCTTGCATTTTGCGACAACCACGCTCATGACTATTATATTTAGGTGGCTGGGATACATTCAGCCTTCTCATTTACCTTTATCCAACCTTATAAAATTTGTCCTTTTTGCAAACTTATCTATCGTTGGGATGAATATTAGTTTAATGTGGAATTCCGTCGGATTTTATCAGGTTCGTTCTGGTCACAGACTATAATTTTTGTCTTGAGTATGATAAATAATTTTACAAAGTGGCATACTTATGTAATTCGATTACAGATTGCAAAGCTGTCTATGATTCCCGTATCATGTCTTCTCGAGGTTGTGTTTGACAAAATTCATTACTCAAGGGCCACAAAGCTCAGCATAGTGGTGGTTCTGGCAGGTGTTGCTATCTGTACAGTGACTGATGTGAGTGTAAATGCTAGAGGGCTGATAGCTGCTACCATAGCGGTTTGGAGCACAGCTTTACAGCAATATGTGAGTAAATAGATACGCATATGAGTTTTGCATTTCTTTAGACATGCTCAATAGAAAATGTTTCATACTTCATTGGTGCTACATTGTATTTACTTCCAAGCCAATGGCACTTGTCTTCTGAGGTAAATAGAAACAGTTCCATTTAAGTTCTAACTCTGTAGTGACTTGTTTCTTGTAGTATGTGCATTTTCTTCAAAAGAAATATTCACTTGGATCGTTCAACCTTCTCGGGCATACTGCTCCAGTTCAGGCAGCATCGCTGTTGATATTAGGGCCTTTTGTTGATTATTGGTTGACAAACAAAAGGGTGGACAAATTTGATTACAGTGTGACTGCCGTGGTAAGTTTATGATGGTGTTTTCGAACTTTAGTATTTCATCTGATGGCTTCTTGTATATTTTTTCTTCTATTAGATTCATGATGTTTATAAAGCTTGGCTTTTCCCATTTGATAGCAACTCGTACTGTGTTTTGATTTCCACGATTGTAATTTGGCTTGTGTGATTGATTGCCCTCGCTGCATGCTTTACATGTGAACTAATACTGCATAGAAAAATGTCATTTTGGTTGATTTTTCTCTTACATTTCATCCTGTTTTTATATATATACTGTTTATGTTTTTGTGTGGCAGTTCTTCATCGTCCTGTCATGCACCATTGCTGTGGGAACCAACCTTAGCCAGTTCATCTGTATTGGAAGATTCACGGCAGTGTCATTTCAAGTCCTTGGGCACATGAAGACAATCCTTGTCCTAACTTTGGGTTTCTTCTTATTCGGAAGAGAGGGCCTCAATTTACACGTGATATCTGGAATGATCTTGGCGGTTTTAGGCATGATCTGGTATGGAAATGCATCATCAAAACCAGGTGGAAAAGAGCGACGGACTTATTCATTACCCGTCGACAAATCTCAGAAGCATGGGCACTTCTCAGAAGCAGGAGACCGTGACGACGAAGTCTAAGCTACCCTTCACTTGTCATCATCTTCATCATTGCCCACAGGTTGAATATTTAAGTTATGGGTTGCAGTAAAATTTTGAAGAAGTTGGGGATTTATTTCCCTGGTCTCTTTACCAATTTAGGAATTCCCCTCAGGTGATGCTGGCGGAGGCTCTATAGTTTTCTTCTTTACACATCTATATTAATTTATTGACTGGGACATCTTCTGGTTTATGAAAAGAACTGATGGATGTATACCCTATTCGGTGACAGATGTATGCTTCCACCATATATGCTTTTGCATTTGGTAAGTTGCAGATTCAACTTACCACCACTTCATCATCAGTGCCGCCATGTAAAACAACGGCGACGAGTTTCAAAGACTGTCAGAGTTATGGCTGGACTGCTCAGAGAAGTGATGCTTTGTGCTCTAAGGTGGTGTTGTTTAAAAATGATTGGATGCTTGCCATAAATGATTTTGCTTAATCGTCATGTCGTGCCCATGCTTGGAGTTGCAGAGATAGACATCAACTCATCACTTCCGGGGCAGTTGAGTCAACCAAGTAAGAGAGCACACATTAGCATGAGCCTGCTACATGATTCCTATTCAAGTAGCATGTCGGCCGGTGGATTCGTCTTTACGGGCGGTCATTTAGGAAGGGAGGCTTTCCTTGTCACTCAGAATTGACCCTGCTACATGATTCCTATTCAAGTAGCATGTTGGCCGGTGGATTCGTCTTTTAAGGGCGGTCATTTAGGAAGGAGGCTTTCCTTGTCACTCCTTAGAATTGATGACGGAGAGACTCAAAACTGGCTCACCGTTATTTTAATTATATTTTGGAGTCTTCGGCTTGGCAACCCCACTAGCGTGATTCACTGGGACCTCCAATCTATCATCCTTAATATCCGATTACTGATTTGCTGCATCAAAACCATAGTGTGGCCCATTGAGACCACCAATCTATCATCCTTGATATTCGATTGTTGGCTTCCCCCAGCTCCACGTCACACATATTAGTCATTTTGATCGATCACTCAATTTTGATGTTCATGTCACGTCAGTTTTTTTTTTGGGGGGCAAATGATTGTGATCTGGTCATCCTTGGAGGACCCCACTTCCTCCAATTTTTATCTCCGGCTAATTAATATCATTTTTATCTTTATTTTTATTTTAATTGTCGGCCGGCTATTCCACCGGCATTTCTTCTTCCTTTAAAGACAAAGTCGGTATCAGTGGATCGAGACCTTCAAAGTCCACCCAGTCGCCTACCACCACCAGATCACACATCCTGACGCTGCAATGTGGTGCTCTCCCCGCAGCAGCAATTACTCCCGTCCTCGTACCGGTCAGCTACCAAGCTTTTGTCGGCCGCTCCGCCGACACTCAACGCTGAGTGCCATCCCCTAAATTTACTGATATCGTATTTATTTTTAGTTATCGATTAATTATCCAGCTGCATAAATCTTATTTCATTGCCTGAATCGATATATATTGATTTTGTTGTATATTGAGGGCCACATTCACAGCAGGAGTTCATAAAAAGTACCAAGATATCTAAATATGTTTCAATTGAAGTGGTCTATGCTCTCTCGTAAACAAACATCACTGCAAAGCGACAGAGAAAGAGAGATACTAATGGTCCTGCTCTACTATATAAGCTACATAGTCCAAAGCCGTCCGATGACCATCAGACGTCTGCTAAAAGATCGTCTGTGATCGCTCTTAGATCACCCCCCACGAGTCGAACGGGTGAAGAAGAGAGAACGGGTCGCACTCGGGAAGGACCGGGACATCGACCTCACCCCCGCCCAAGCTGGCCCGGTCGAAATAGAACGATGACGTGTCCCGCGACGGAAGAAGGCGGCTCCCCTGCCCGGCCGCCGCCCGATGCTGCTGATCCCCGGCCGGCTCGACCGTGGGCGTCCCCGTGATCCGCTGGACCAGCTCGCGGAAGTTGGCCGGGTCGGCGGCGATGTAGGTGGTGGGCGAGCGCTTCGACGCCCGGGACTTGCGCTTCTTGGAGACCCGCCCAGTGAGCGGATCCCGTCGGCGAGAAGGGTCGCCTGCGGCCAAGGAAGCGGACTCCGAGAAGAGGGAGATCCGAAGGGCCTTGGTGAGGGCGTCGTTCTCACCGGCGAAGGCCGATTCAGAGTTGCAGGTGTAGGGGCGGTACATCCACGGATCGAGAACCGAGCAGTCCTCCGCCATGGACACAGCTTGAGACGACGGAGACGAGCCTCCCAAGCGTGAGACGAAGGAGGAGCTGAGAAGGAGGTGCAGAGAGTGGGAACGAGGGGCGTTATATAGATCCTGCCTTGTGCTTTACGTGTGGTGAAGACCCAGTTATGTTTGGCGTTTTAAGAAATAACCAACCAATTGCTGATACCCTCTCATCGATTGGCTGTCACAGGACAGCAGTCGCAGTCACAACGTGGGTACGCAATCCTGTGCGTGGCTTCTGGGGCTGCGTTCTTCCGAGCCCGGTAAGCCATTAGTTACCTCGGTCCCACACCGGGACCCATTTCGTACGAGAAGGTTTGACATAACTCCGGCCTCGAGCGTTTCGGTTTGGGTCGCCATTCATCCCTGCTTTTTGTTTGCAGCAATTCAACGTGTCTAAAGGACGTCGGCTACACGTTAGCTACATCGAACAGTGCTTCATGACCATAGGATGTAGGTATAGCGTGCCTGTCATGGCTCGTTCTCTCGGTCATCCGTGTGGTAGAGGCCGTGGTTGCAGCTCGAGGCCGTGTTTTTTGACTATGAGGTGTTGGGTGTCAGCTGAGACTTGCCCGCTTGTTTGGCTTCCTTCAGCTCTGGGAATGATCCGTGAGTTGGTAAATCCTTGATGTGCGTCGGGAAGGTCGATTTTATTCTTCATTAGTTTGAGAATTTATTGGAAGAATAATATTCGAGCGTTGAATTTATAGGAATTTTGGAACGAAGTGTGTTGTGGGAAATAACTTTGAGCCGTAGCCTCGGGATCGGCACGACTTGGTTCGGGTCCAAATGGTCGGGGACTGGGCTCGGTGTCCTTCAGGGGTTGCCGGCGGGGAGCCGGTCACACGCGTCAGGATGGTTGGAGGAGCGTCGGGTTGTCTCCGGAAAGAGGTTCCTCGCCTCGGCGTTGGGGAGGAGAGGTTTCGTCTTCGTACCTGCACACAGGCCGGGTCGGAAGCTCGGCCCGACCCCTCCGACGATCAAGTTAGCATATGTGGAGGGGATTTCGGATGAAGAAGA
>LVTN01000009.1:375328-418381 GCA_001649415.1 Musa itinerans | reverse complement strand
AGGACGCGTATGGCGTCCACCTGCATCTCGAGGGCCAATCTGAGCCCTGCTAGGAGTGCCTCGTACTCTGCCTCGTTGTTGGTGGCTTGGAAACCGAAGCGTAGGGAACGCTCGAACGACCGTCCGTCAGGGGCCAGTAACACTAGCCCCGCGCCAGCGCCTTTCGAGTTGGCCGATCCGTCCACATGCAGGATCCATGCCTCGGAAGGTTGCTCAGGGCCCCCGTCCCCGCTTAGGGTCAGTTCCGAGATGAAGTCGGCTACGGACTGGGCCTTGATCGCTGTTCTCGGCGCATATCGTATGTCAAACTCGCCGAGCTCCACCGCCCATTTGAGAAGGCGTCCTGCAACATCGAACTTAGATAGAAGCATTCGTAGCGGTTGGTCGGTAATTACCTCCACCGGGTGAGCCTGGAAGTAGGGGCGCAGCTTCCGGGCTGTCAATACGAGTGCCAGCGTCAGCTTCTCGATTGGTGGATACCGCTCCTCGGGTCCGTTCAGGACATGGCTGATGTAATACATCGGCAGCTGTTCTTCGGAGGTGTCTTTGGTCAGGACGGAACTGACGACGTGCCGGGAGGTGGCCAGGTAGACGCTGAGCTTGTCCCCAGGAGAGATGGAGGCAAGTCGAGGAAGGTTGGCTAAGTGTTGCTTTACTTGCTTAAAGGCTTCCTCACACTCCGCTGTCCACCGGAAGCCCTTAGGGTTCCTCAGCGCCCGAAAGAAGGGGAGGCAGCGATCACCTGATCGGGAAAGAAACCGGGACAGGGCGGCGAGCCTCCCGTTGAGTCGTTGTAGATCCTTGATTGTCCGAGGTGACTGCATGCTGATGATCGGATTTAATTTGGTTCTTCTTCGAACCAATCTGAAGTGGATCATGCTGATCTGATCGGTGATCTAACAATTGATCATGTATCGTACCCGTTTATTGCTAAGGCTAGCCTTTGGCTATTGCTGTTCTTCACCTATGCTTACAGCTTGAACATCCTCGGACAACAGACTTAGCACTTCTCTTCCAGCAAATAAAGGTTTGAGATATTGTCCTCTTCCTTTTCTAGCATCTTAGACTCGGATAGGTCATTGATTCCATCAACACCCTCGATATTGGTGACAAAAAACTTATCCTCAGAGGGTGCCAAGTCAGTCATGCCGATGGAGATTGTCCCCTCGGAGGCGAATCCATCATATGGTGCAGTTTTATTATCGATGGCAGAGTCCTTTGATTCGAACTCGATAGTATCGACCCTCGACCTAGATATTCTTCCGGGGTGTATTATATATTGATCAAGTTTGAGCTTGTGTCTACTTAGTTGGGTGATCGACCTTACGTATTATATCACATGTTGTGCACGAGCATTGGTGCACTAGAGGCATAGCTTTGCTTTTCCCGTGCCTACTTAGTTGGGTGATCGACCTTACGTATTATATCACATGTTGTGCACGAGCATTGGTGCACTAGAGGCATAGCTTTGCTTTTCCCGTGCCTACTTAGTTGGGTGATCGACCTTACGTATTATATCACATGTTGTGCACGAGTATTGGTGCACTAGAGGCATAGCTTTGCTTTTCCCTCCACCACATTTTTATTTTTATTGAGACTTTCAACTTCTTGAAGTTCTCGCTCACTCAAATTGTGTGAAATTTATAGTACTTTATTGCAACATTCATCGAGGGATATGAAAGGCTCCATATTATTTCGGTGTTGACCCTCCTACTAGCCTGCTATAGCTTGTGTTTTAAGGGGTCGACTTATTTCCTCTCAGCTCGACCCAACTATAGGGTTTTGGGCACTCCAACTTCTTGCGAGTGTTGTAAGAAAATATATATTTTTGTTTCTTTGAAGAACAGTTAGCCAATCGACTTAGATTGGTCCATCCATAAATTTTTCAATATCGCCCTAAGGTTGCACAAGTCGAAAAAAGATAAATTTTGCTAACTATCTCTAGCCCTATATGAGTCCACTACAATCCTTCAAATGAGTAAGCAGTGGCTCATCAATGCAGGACTAAGCCCGACTCCTCGAGGTAAGTAATTAGAATTTTGCTTTCAAGGTCTTGTTTGAGTTGTTTGACCCTTAGTTTGTTTTTACATATATGGTTCTTCAGGTAGGGAAATCTAAAAATGGCATCGCATGCACAATGGAAGAACAAAAAACAAAAATCCCTAAATTTCTTATAAATTGTGTTCGTCGTTGTGTGAAGTTTAGTGTGCAAAATCCGCAAAACTGAAAACTACATATAAGAAAGATTTTATTTTACTTAGGGAGATCATATATCCTCGAATCCCTGTAAATTTGTATAAGATGATGAAGAAGGACAAGCGTCCTCCTTTCTAGCGGTGATCCATACAGTAAGGCTACGACGATGCTTCTCAAATCTTTAGACCTGCTATCTGAGGAGGAGAAGGGGAGAGGAGAATAAAAGATGACAACCAAGAGAAGCTCTAACCTATGAATATTTGGTTCCCTCATATTTATAAAGACCCTTTGTCAACTTAACCTTAATGGATCCTACTCTATTGGGTATTGAATCTCTACCCAACTATCAAAACCTCTTAGATTAGTGGATCTTTATATAATAATCTCTCATTAGCTCTTATTGAATCTCGATCCAATAATTCAGGGGCTTATTGGATATCCAATAAAATAGACGATCCGACGGATATTTCATATCTAAACCTCTATTCATCGTAATGCCTACCATATGGGTGTGACCCTCTAGACCCAATATCAAGTTGGCCGTGAGGCATACATGTCAGAACTCTATCTGGCTCAGTGAATTATTATCTCCATAATAATTCACTCGACTCATCGATTGCAGACGTATTAGGCCACTTCGCTGTAGTCTCTATACGATACAGGGGAATCCAATCTATTAGACATGTCTATCGTTAGTTACAATATATCTATAGTTCATCATTCATCTAATACCCCAGAGATCGTATACCATATATGGTACTATCAAGCCCATACAGTTTCTTCTCGAGTCTCGCTCTAATCGGATTCTCCCAGAGAACTCTTTCTCTCTCAATCCAAATGACCATGACCAAAGATTTGTCTAAGCAAAAACACATAATATGTTCCTCCCATTACACCGAGAGCGGATGATCCTCTATCGACACTCAATAGCCCTCGTAAGGTTGACTATCATTCCCGATGACCGATTGCGTTAGATCTGAAACTTTCAAACCTATAAGTTCGGTATCAAAAAGTGGAGTACTCATATAAAAAATTATTAATGTCTCAAGTTTAAGAACCAGATACACCACTTGGATCGTTTGAGAGAATTTTAGTCTTAAGATATCTCATAATTCCTTCCAACCATATTGTTTCCGTGGATATAGTTACTATTTGGCCTTTGTTAATGTTGGGATGTCATGGTGGGGTCATGAGCTTCTTACGCATCATTGACTTGATTCACAACCATAGACGTTTAAACTTTTTATTCTCTTACTTTTATCCAATTTTAACATGTCAGTAAATCTTCTTACTCTGGTTCATTATTAGTTATTTTGACGATGAAACCAGGACCGTGTTCATAAATATCTTCCTCTACAAAACATCGAATAATAAGGCTTGACCCCGTGGGGTTAACGTATTGGCCATGTCATACACCGACTACAAAACATCGAATAAGCAATTGATTCGAGATATAAACCGACCATTTTGTCTTCGTCACGAGAGAAACATGTCACATTTTAATAAACACCAATATAATGGCATTGCTAAGGTAGAGAATTGAATGACTTAGAAAACACAAGAGGGGAACCAATAACGTGCTTGATGAGACCACATGAGTTTAATAGCTATCGGTCACGATTCTCTTGATTGGCACGCTATTTTTATTTTTCACAAACAAGTCATCTCCATCTACAAGAAGAAGGATGGAGAAAAATGAAAGAAAAATATGAATATATATGTATGCATTCATAACTATGTTGTTGTTCAAGAATATCTTTCTAACACAAAGAGGAGAGTTATCCATCCCATTAGAATGATAATGATATGATCTTACTTATTGAGAAAAAATATTATTGATGTTTTTGTCAACACGACGTGGCTTTGATATGTATGAATGTGTCTACAAAGTCTCGAGGTCAACTTTTATAGAATTGAAGATGTATTTTTATATTTGACCTTTGAAAGATAAAATATTTTTTAAATATTTTATGGATGATGTGATTCGTATCCATCCCAAATTGTTCCTCGAACTTTTATAAAATATTCATGAGAATATTTTATAAAGGGAAATAATTTATAATTGTTTTGAATTATCGCTTGGACTCTTGTTCATGTGACAAATGAGTGATAGATCGTCTGAACCTTTTACTCCCACGAGCCTTATGTGATGCTTGCATTATGAGTGATGATATTCTCTATCATTATCAATTATGAATATGGAAATTAGATATAATTACAAATTTATTTGATTTTTTTTTTCATGATTTATTGATTACAAATTGACATTCTCTATCACTATCAGTTATGAATATGGAAATTAGATATAACTATAAATTTATTTGATTTTTTTCATGATTTATTGATTACGAATCAAAACAATAAAATTAGATTAAATAACAATTTTTTGGGGATATTTTCACTATTTATTAGAACCGGATGTGGATCGGATCCTTGATCGAGAGAAACTATAACCACGTCTCCCATTCAAAGATCTAACCGTCTATTTACGATCTAACGGTGTGGCAGCCTTTAAAAGTAATCATGGTCGGATTTACTGATAAACCCGATCCGATATGCAGGTTATAGCGTCGGTTAAAAGATTCGGGCAGAACGCGTAACATATCTCCCCACAACCCTAACTCATATTCGAGGAACCCTCTGCCGATCCGGTCGGCCCTTCGACGAATCATGGCGAAAAAGGACGAGGCGACGGTGATGGAGGTCGACGCCGACAAGTCGGCTGCTGCGGAGCAGATCATTACCAAGTTTCCCATCAACGGTTTGCACTCGTTCTCCTACTTTCTTGGATCTGCGATCTTTCTGTGGTAATTTGTAGGTTTTGAGGTGTCGCTCCTCGATGAGTTTGGGTCACTGGGTTGCTTGTTTTGTGATCTCAGTGTTGCAGCTCGTGAAATCCGCTCAGATGCAGCACGGCTTGAGGCATAGAGATTACACTCGGTATAGGTGCGTTCTCTTTCGTTGCACATGAGTGCAAACCAAGTTCTTTACGCCCTCAGTTTACGGTGTTCTTGATTGATCCAATGTATGTAGGGATCTTGATTCACCATAGCGAATTGCTCTGGACGTCATTAGAATCTTAAAATGGGATGAAGCGAATTATTTCTACTATATAAGGATCGATGGATTGATGTGGATGTCATCGTAATTTTAGAATTGGAAGATGTGGATTATTTCCATCATATTGTTAATATGATCTAAGATCCGTATTGATCAATTCTGTGTCCTATTAACTTTCATTCTCATTATTTCTGTAGTTTTTGTTTTTGTCCATAAGATATGGTTGAAACTGTAACGACATTCGAATCGAGCTGCCAAGATGGCAGTCATTACTCTTTATAACAAGCTCAGATGTTAAAAGAAAAAATAAAGATTTTCTGTAGGGATGATATATTAAAGGATTAAAGGAAAAAAAGAGTAATAATAATGTCTACACGGTCTAATTGTTCTTCATAACTTTTAGCCTTGACCATGATATTTTCTCATGTTGTCAGCTTGTTTTGTTTTGCTTTTCTTCAAGGTAAGATGTTAATATCCTGGATATTTTACTTGTCCACATCCTTGTTGTGAAATGTACCCAAAACATGATTTTTTTTAAGATGGCAGGCCTTAAATTCATGCTTAGTTTTCAATCATGCTAATTAATCTGAACTTCTTTTTTATCTTAATAATAGGAATAGCTTCCATTTCATGCTACAATTCTGTTCTTCTATCTTCTTAATAGTTTTATGTAATCTCCAATTATTTACCTAAACATAATATGTTTTTTTGTTCAAAGCTCTAGCTAAAATACATATGAGTTATTTTAGATCAATGCTTCTTGTGACTTTTGCACGTTCTTTGTAACTTTGCACTTTATAAATTCTGTAATATTCATCTTGACTTAATAAATGTATGACACTGGATTTATAATCATCCTTGTTTTTGTTCTTCTCTTGTTCCCTTTGAGAGGGGTCATGTGTCTCTTATGATATCAGTCAAAGCCATATATTTTTGGTATCTACATTGTTTTAAGAAGAATCTTTGGTTTTTAAGGAGATATTGTACTGCACGATTGAGAAGGCTGTATAAGTCATTGAAGTTTACACATGGTCGTGGTAAATACAGCCGGAAGACTATAACAGAGTCAACTATCACTGACGTGAGGTTTGCATCGCTTGTCTTAGAAGCATCTTATGCTTCCGGTTGAAGAATACATTTCTGTTCTTTTACTTATTTTTAGATATGTTATTTGCTTTGATAAAGGTCTTTCTTTATTTATCAGACTATGAGATCTATCAATATCATGAAATACAATCTCTTATCAGTTTGAGGTTTAATACATTTTCTTTAGATAAGGTACATAAATTAAAATTTTGTATGGTGTGATGCAAAAAGTGTCTCAGAATTGTTCTTCATGGTGTGTGATATATTAAGTTATCTGAAATTGGGGGAAGAGCCATTATCAAACAAATTATAAATTGATATCTGTTTTTTTTTAATACTTAGGCTAAAATTTCTTGCCATTTAGAATTTCTCTATTATCTTGCTGTGCAGTACTCTATGCTTTAATTTGTTTTGTTTGTATGGGCACATTTTCATAAGAAATTAAATTTATATCAGCAAGTTAATGTCTTTGTATCAACATGTAACTGTTCATGTCCAAAGTGTTGTTGACCGCAAATGGTTTTTTAACTAGTTGATTAGATGCGTTGTGCTTGTTTATGTAGGTTTTTATCAGAAATAAATCTTTGTCAGTAAGTTAATGTGTCTATATCAACATGTATCCAGGCAGGGTCAAAAATATGTTGTCGGAGATGATTTTTTAACTAGTTAACTAGTTTGAAGTGAATTTCATGAAAAATGAACGAAATAGAGTTGCAATAAGAAAAAGTCAAAATTTTAGATTACGTAGATAACGCCAGAGTTCACTATTCTATGGAAGTAATGGCAGAGTTTAAACTATTCAATGCCTTTTTATAATGTGGCAAAGAAATATATGAGTGCTTGTTTAACAAAAGAGAAATTTAATGTAGTAGTACTTGATTGAACGATATTTCATGACTTATTCCCAAGTAATTGTCAACAAGGTTAATTTTTTTGTATCTTGATTTGATTGTCAACAAATAAATTATCTCCAATTTGACTCCAAACACCAAGTATCATGACTTAATTCCTGAGGTGATTAGTATGTACTGCTTCAGTATAGTGATTGCATTATCAGCTTATGACACTGTAATGAAAGAGATTGCTAGTTAGGGTACATCCTTTGTATGTTCATTAGTATTTAGTCTTTGGTGGTGTCAAACTGACATTAGAAATATACTCCTAATTCCTGATAGCTTATATATACCTTTCCATCTTCCATCAGAATTTATATGCCATATCATAACCACCAAAATTTGCGGCCTGAGTTTCTTTTTTAAACATTAAGTAATCTTGAGGTTGGCTGTTGATTTAATTGCTTAGCGTTGTTCTAAATTACAGCTGATTTAGCCATATTTTGCTTGCATTTATGTATAGTAGAATACCATACACGCACATATACCACATTTATGTATATATGTGTGTGCATGCCTTCTTGTAGACCATTTTGATTGGCACCCTTCAATAGCTTTTAAGTACATTTGTCCTGGCCATTGAGACCACTTGGTATCTTAGGAGGCTTTTAAATCAATTGTCACTGTTGTTTGATAATTAAGTTAAATCAGTACTTGTTAGAAATATCAAATGACATCAGCATTGGCTCAGTTTATCTGGGGCTGTTAGAAAATACGGGATGGCAAATGTACAAAACTGTGACTTGTCATTTTAATAGGTTTCTCCATATTGTTCTCTATATGGCTGAACGAGCTTGGAGCCATGCCATGGAGAAAAAACAGTTACCTGATGGACCAAATTCTCGCCAACGCATTCACTTGCTAGGTAGATTAAGGAAAGCAGTTAAATGGGCAACACTTTTTGCACAACTCTGTTCTGCCAAAGGAGATTCTAGAACTTCTCTTGAAGCAGAGGTATGTTTTCCACCAACTATATTGTCTAATTATTGCCTCATTTTTTTTAATATTGTTGCTGCTTGAAGGCATATTTGCTATGAAATAGCAAGTTCTATACATGCATATCTATATATCTGTCATGGACTGCTGTGCTTGCTGTTCTAACTCATGGCTGGCCTAATTTGTGTCCAGAGCTGCCAATTGGTATGGCATGGTATGAAATCATACTAAAGAGGTACTCATGTGGCCTTGTGTCATGAAAGGATGATTCTTGTGTTAATGTTTTTCTGGCCAATGCAGTGTGTTATTGTAAGTTTTTGTTTTTCACTTAAGCTGTTATGGAAAAAAGGGAACAAAACAGAGAATCTGATTTTTTAGGCCACTTAGTGTTGCCGTATCATCTGTTTTAAAAACCAGGATCAGGATTGGTGGTCTTAAAACTTTGCCCCTGCTATGCTTATGTGTTTTTTCGCTTGCATTCATTCTAGTTCCCTTTTGATAATAACATATTACTGACGTAGAGTTTTGGTTCATTAGAGATTAGTTTATATTATAAGGATGTAATAATACACTCCATGACAACAGAGATTACCTTATTTATTCTAGTTATTAAATTATAATCAGTGGGATGAAGATAAGTTCTATCTAAAAGTGCCAGAGTTTTTGTCTTGCAGGCATATGCTTCTTATATGAAAGGGTCTCTATTGTTTGAACAAGATCAAAATTGGCAAAGTGCATTAATGAATTTCAAGAATGCAAGGTGCGTTATTACCAAATATATCAATCAGTTTCCTTTACTCTGAACTATGGGATATCTTGGTACCTGCTGTGTTGCGACAGATGGTACTAAGCTCAGTTTATTTCTCTGTTTATGCTGAATGTTGTTTGCTGCTTGTATGGGTTGATCTGTTATGATAGATTTTTTTAATTCTTTCTTCTTGTTGCATTAGTTTTTTGGCAGCTTTTAATGAATTATTGCTGTGAAGGGCTGTCTATGAAGAGCTTGGAAAATATGGGAACATAGAAAATCAAGTTTTATGCCGTGAACGTGTTGAAGAACTAGAACCAAGCATCAGGTATTGTTTGCACAAGGTAGGTGAATCAAACTTGCAAACTTCAGAGCTTATGGACATCGGAGAACTGGAAGGACCTGCCTTAGATCTCTTCAAATCTAAGTTAGAGGTAGGCTTTTTCCCCTATGTCCTGCTTATAATTTAAAACTTATTCTCTCTTTTATTGGTGTGTACATGCACATTGTGTGTTAATGTATGAAATTTCACTCGTAACTAACCAAAACCTTACATTTTCTATATTTGTCAGTTGCAATTGATTTCAAGTGTGGGAAAACTTTGTCATTGTAATAGAATTTACTTGGTATATCTAATAGGAGGATGCTTCTGAGGTGTGAATTGTTGAGTTGTATTAAATGCATTTGTAATCTAATAGATATGATGTCTTATATGAGTTTATAACTTTATATATTTGTTATTGGCACCTCGACTAGGTAGAATGACATGATCCATTTGACTTAAATTTGTGGAAGTATATTTGAGAAGGTGGACATTTTCCTAGTCTTAAATTTATCTGAAAAATAGGTAAAAATGTTGTTTGTCTCTATGGAACCTATGATGAATATAGTATCACAATGTAACTTGAGTTTTTTTTTTACATTTTCTTTATTCTTGTGGAGTTCTCTAATCATTTTGACATTTTTCCATTTGCTTTGAAGATTGTCAGTTGAGTGAAAACTCTCTATACAGAGAGCATTTTGTTAAATGAGCAGGTTACAATACTAGCAAGTCACTAATATAATCAGCTTTGATTTAACTTCCTGAAGGTATCTTCACATGTTCTGTAACTTTTAGGCTGTTATGGCTGAGGCAAGATCGCAACAAGCAGCATCAATGACAGAATTCTACTGGCTTGGACATAGGTTCCCTGTCAATAATGCGAAGACTCGTGTCTCCATTTTGAAAGGTTTGTGACTATTTCTTTTGTTAAAGAAATGGGGTATTGATGAAGAAACGATGATGGAACATCTTGTTTGCGTCTATGTTATCTTGATATTTTCTATCATGATCATATATATGCCCTGATTCATGGTTTAGTGACATTTTTCTGTTGCTTAACTGATTTTTTGTCGTTCCAGTGATCCAGGCTGCAAGTATCATATAAAATTTTCATTAACAAGATTATAGAGATAAATATAATCATATCTCTTGATCGTAACATTATCTATTTTGTTGGTAAATAGCAAACACTCCTTGTGATTTTTAATTTTCTATGTTGTTGCCATGCTGGCATTTATTAATTGTCTGGTGTCTATGCATATAATGTTTTTATTAATTAAGTCATACATATGAAGTAGTGTTATAAATACTTGTATTTTTTACCTCATGCTGTCACAGTGGCCCATACAAGCATGCCTGAGGTATAATTAATGTTTTTTTTAATTAAGCTATACATATGAATTACTATTATGTATATCTGTATTTCTTTTCTTATGCTGTTACAGAGGCCCATGCAAGCTTGCCTGATGTGTAGTGTAGAGCCATGGATAAATATAGACGGATATCTAAATTAGCATGCTTGATGTTACATTTTACTGTATTTCTTCGGAAATGTATACAAAATCTATACCGGTTACTTTTGTTGTTTTGTTTACTTCATATGATCTTGATAATTTGTTGAAGTTCTTCTTACTTGAAAAATTCGACCAGCTCAGGAGCTAGAGAAAGATCTACATGGTTCAGCATCAGATTCGCTTCCAGCTGAGAAGAAGCTTGCCATGTTTGACAAAATTTTTTCTGCATATCATGATGCTCGAAGCTGCATTCGTAATGACTTGGTATGATAATTAGTAGCAGTTGTTGTAGACTTGATAACTTCTTGTTTGCTCTTTCTTCTTGTAACCCATTCACAAACTATATAAGAGGTAGGGTCTTTTTGTTGTTCTATAAATAATGCACCTTACGTTATTCTGATTTTAGGCTACTGCAGGCAACGCTGAGAATGTAAAAGATGATTTAAATGGTCTGGATAAAGCAGTAAGTGCTGTGCTGGGACAGCGTACAATAGAGCGTAATCAGTTGCTTGTTGCCATTGCTAAAAGTAAATTCACTAAACAACGTGATGACAAGGGTGACAAAGTAACAAAACCTGAGGAACTTGTTCGCTTATATGATCTTCTAATACAGGTTTGGTTCCATGGTTCAGTTTCTGCGGGATCTCTTTGTTGTACCATTTTTTCCCCTAAACATTGTATCATTTTTTTCTAAATGATCTTTTCACTGTGCGAGTGTAACTCATCTGTTATTTTTCCTTTTATTTACCGGCAGAATACATCAGATTTATCTGATTTAGTCAGTTCTGGAAGGGACAGGAACCCAGAAGAAGTCGCACTTGTGGAGGAATGTGTGATTAAGGGTACAGTGTTTCGAGCTGAGCGGTTAGTCCTCATTACCTTTGTAATTGATTTTAGTGATTTTTCATAGACAATGAAATATATCACTTGTTACCTGTTTATATAAGATTAGAACCATCTGTTTTGCTCAAGCTCCTTCTCTATGTTATTGTCAACCTTTTTTATTTATTATGTTATTAGTGAGTGCCATGAAAATGAATCTTACCTTTAAATTGTTTTTAGACTAATTTCATTGAACATTCCAGGTGTTTTTATTTAGCCAAATCCTACAGTTCAGCTGGTAAAAGGGCTGAAGCGTACTTGTTGTTTTGCCATGCACGTTCTCTTGGGGATACTGCCTTTGAGAAGCTTCAAATGACAAGTAATCCTGATCAGGTGTGACCCTTAGTTATTGTGACATGTTTTTGTGTTGCTACTATAGTTTTTCTGTAATGTCATCTTTTATATAAGTAAACAAATTTCTGTTGTTATATAGTGAGAATGATTTTAAGACTAGAAAGCAACACCTTGTGCTGAAACTGAAGATAACTGCAAAAAATGTGTGAACCACTAGAAGTGCAGGACTATAACATGCTTCCATGGCTGTTCTATTCCTTCCCACACATGCAACAAATGCTAGGATGTATTGTGCTTTAAGGCAAAAATGTTCTTTTCATATTGCATGCTTGGTGCTTAGTTTGTTCTTACTTTGCATAATTAGTGGTAAAGCTTCTATTTCAACAGCAAAAGTGATTTGCGGCAATATCTTGTGCCATTCATGGATAACCTTGTCTTGGATGGGCTTATTCACCACATATGTATAATACAAGATCCGCCTTAATATTAATTGTCATGACCAATCTCCATATACACTGACTTGATATCAAGTTTTTGTACCGAATCTATCTGACCCTATATAACATCATACTCCGACCTAAATGATGTACCAATCCATGCATCACACCAAATATGTTTAGCTTGCTTCAGAATTGAAATTCTTCTTCTGATTGTCTAATATAAACCAATAAAATTATATAAATTCGCAATTTTATGACATTTGAAAGAGAATCTTCCATTAAGCAAAAGTAAATTTTTGAACTTAGATATTGTTTCCTCCAGGAATGTTTGTTTCTTCTAATCTGTGCAAGTTTTGCTTGTTAAACATTTTCTTTGACAGACTTTAATTAAAGATCTGAAGGTCCTATCCGACAACTGTAGATCAAATAGTTGTATAGAACACGCAGCTGGCATTATGGAGGAAGAGAAGATTCCAGAAAAGTTATTGAAAGGAGTCTCAACCATCTCATTGACAGGGCAGGAGAAAAAGGTATATAGTTTACTGTATGCGTAAGCTTACAACAGATTTAGAAAATACTTACTATGACAAATTTAATATTTCTTTGTGGTGAACTAAATTTAAGTTCAATGAGTTTTGACCACCTACAGATGAAATCGTAAGATGCATCTAAAGATATCTCCCTCGAATGAAGATCCTCAGTCGATAAATTTGATTCATGTAGACATAGACATATAACAAAGTTTATTTCTTGTCATATATTTGCTCAAACTCTGCAATCTTGGTGGCTTGTCTTCATTGCAGGAAGATAAGGTTCTTCTTGAAATGCTTGATGTTTACGAGTCAGCGGTTGGAGATCACAACTCCAAAGTTGTTCCACGCATAGAGCGTTTTCCACCACCATTCCAAGCAGTTCCATGCAATCCTATTGTTCTAGATATTGCTTACAGCTCAATTGAGTTCCCATCGCTTGAAAACAGAATGAAGAAAGACAAGAAAGGTATATTCAGCAGGTTGTGGCGTTAAGCTGTTCTCCAGCAGATGGGTAAAGGACATCACTCAGTTAAATTTTCATTGCTCCTGTTGTTTCTGATCGCCTGGAGAAAGAAAATTGCTACATTTAAAAGTCTGCTTCCCTTCTCTTTTTTGTCCTTTTGAGTTCTCGTGACAGAGGATTGATATGGCACAGTTCCATTTAGAATCTACCTTTTTTGCTACAATATCTGATCTACATTCAAACAACTTTTGTTTGACAGAGACTTACTAGCATAAGAGGATTGACATTTCAAATTTCTTTATAGATCTTGAATTCTCATTGTGTAAACATTTAATCAGTGCATATTCACTGATTCAAGGAGAGGATGCTGTTGTTCCTGGAAATTCAGAAAATATCTCTTCTAAGAGGTACACTTATGACATTATTACATCTGTTCACATGTAAACTCCATTTCTTTGAAGTTAGCTTATTTTCAGTTTAGTTGGCTTGATTGTGTAGTGGATATTGATCCTTCTTTTCACTCTAATCACCTTGTATCTTCATTCAGAGGTAATCTTGGAGGTCCATACTAATCTTATGACCACCAATAAAGTATATTTGGATGTAGCATTCATGCCTAAATTTGTGTTGTGCTTCATCAGGTGCTGCATATTTCATTTCTTTGATTAGAAATTCACAAATCAAGGTCATTAGGATTACACAAAATTTGGAAGCAAATTTGCCATCCTTTGTGTGTTTGTCACTGGACATGCTGTATCTGTGTGGCAAATGCCTTGTGTCTGATAAGGGAAATACATTACTATTTTGGCACTATTACCTCTCTATATCAACATGATTGAAATGATAAATAAAAATTGATTATAGTCGAGCAGAAATATACTATGCAAAGTTTATATTTAGGTTCTGCCTTTAATTCAAATTCTGAAACTTAGCTGCAAATATTATCATCAATTATGCATCAGGAAATTAAAGTTTATGGTAAATTATAGTCTTTCAAAAGTAATGTCCCTGCTTGCAGGGGGTAAAGCTACATTTGGTTTTGGCCAATTTAAAGTACAAGTAAATTCTCAGACGCAAATGGTTTGAAGGTAGAAACCTACAAAGACTCCTTCAAAATAATCTATTCTACTCTTAGTCTCAATTAATAGACCATACAGGCATCCAAGTGGTGAGAGACATCTGCATTTCTTCTTAAACAAGTAGCTTTTACATGAAATCGCCCCTGCACCTCTTGGTCCAAAGCCTGTATCTAATTGAGAAACCAGAGTGCAATGACGACTATTCTAGTGATAGTGATTGCCACCTACAAAAGCATTCGCTTTTTTATGTTCCTTCTTTGATGTCACACACGTGGGAGCCACTCCTGGGAACACTTTTTTGAGTTGTGATCACCCATCAAAACTTTCCCTCCCTTTCGTAAGCCCATGTATGTAGTACATATGAATGACAACAAATTGATCCCATAAATTTAGTCCTATCGATTAACGATAAAAATAATCAAATTTATTTCAGATCCAATCAAACATTATTTTTTCTTCTTTATATGTATTCCTACGAAATCCAATTCAGCTTAAATAACTCAATAGAGATCCACCAATATTCATGTATCTATTACCCGCTCTTCCCATCCGAATTAACTGAGTCGGATTTTGAATTATGAGTGCTTTAAAATTAAGCAGTATTTATACGAGCCGTCTTATTCTAAACAGTGTCAGGTATTTGGTCAATTCGTATTGTAATAGTTTGGCTGTCGAAAGCCTCTACGCGAACGTCATAAAATACTTGGCCATCTACTCCTCTTCCGAAGAGTCAATCCCACGCCTCTTACGCCGCCCCCTCTCTCACCAACTCACCTATGAACGAAGCTTGAAACTTCCATTTGATTTTGCTCTCATTCCAAACTCCACCCACCCCTTCGATCCCAAGCCCTACCTCCCACCTCTCCCCACTTCCGGATCGCAGCTTCTCTCCTTCCCCTTCGCCATGGCGTTCTACTCGACGGTCGCGGCGGCGATCGACGCCTACACGGGCCTCTCCCCCGCAGCCTTCTTCACCATCCTCGCCCTCATGTTCGGCGTCTACCGCCTCGTCTCCAGCCTCTTCGTCTACCCCGACGACGCTGCCGCCGAGAAGACCTCGCCGCCCCCGGCCCCGCCGGTGATGCAGGCGTTTGTTCCGCCCGAGCCGGTCCAGATGGGGGACATTACTTTGGAGGAGCTGAGGGCGTACGACGGATCCGACCCCAATAAGCCCCTCTTGATGGCGATCAAGGGTCAAGTCTACGACGTCTCCATGGGGAGGTACGATTTCCAAAGATCGACGCCGCCGCCAAGTCTCTCTTGAAGATTCAATTCTTGCATAGTTTCCATTACTAAAACCTTTTAGACTGAAACAGAAATCTAGTAATGGTTTATGATAAGGTTCATTTCCATTTTCGCATTCAGACGGATACTCAAAAGCTCGTTTTAATTGAAGTAATCAAGCATGTTAAGTAGTCCTTAAAAGATAGTTTAGACATTTACTCTGTTTCTTCGACTGCTTCTTTTCTGGATCCAATCTTCAAATCTAATTCTGTCGTCTGATAATATCACGACTCATTCTGTGCAATGTTAATTTATGGTCCAACAATCTTCGATGCTGACTTAAAAGATGACCACGATGTCACTGTTTCACTTTGCTTCTTAATTAGTTCCATCCAACTCACTAAATTGTTTGTCCCATGATAAGATTATAGCACGAAGCCACACCATATCTGAATTCTAGACTTTTTAGGTTGGTGCATCCTGGACCTCACTGAACCTAACCGTGTTGGAACTTGAGCTGTTGTTTCTTCAAATGTAGTTAGTTCATAATGGTTCTAAATTTACTACACTAAGTTAGCCTTTGGAAGTTTCGACTCGCTCTGAAGAATGCTTGAGGTAAGGCTTCATCTTGGCTTGTTTAGTAATCATATGAAACTCTGAAGAGATCCGTTCTTTTATTTACTTTTATCCCGAGTATGAAAGGAGCCTTTGTCGCATAGTTGATGACAGCAACTATTCGTTCGAGTATCAGACAGAGATTTTATGTTACAAAGGACAATTTACTCTATATGAAGCGATTAGCACCTCCTAGTTCCCAGATTTTCTAGCTAAATACGTGAAGAAATGGCGGTCCATAAAAAATCAAGTTGAAGCTTATCTTGCATGGTATGAAGGTGCTTTATGAAGTTATGCTAAGCCTGATCGCTTTCCATGTCTGTATTTCATCTGCAACATTATTATGATCTGGAGGTAAATATGAAGAGTGATCCATATCTTTAGGCCTTCTTTAAGTTGGAACTAAAAGATGCTAATGATGAGGATGTGGCCTTACTTGGAGAATAAATAATGATACTTTCTGGGCCTAGATAATAATTTGGTGTGTATATTCAGATATAGATGTCGACTCATCTTTTTGAGGATGCTGTTTGGATCATGACATTTGTTCTGAATTCATGATGAGAATGAAATGATGTACCATGGTCAACTTTCAGATACACCAGATCAATAGAGTGACATTCTTTGTGGCTTTCTTCTTTTGCCATTTTAATAAATTTTCCTGACAAAGGCACGGCAAGGAGAAAATAAATAAGTTCTATGGAATCCATTTTTTCTTTAATTGCTTTTGACCATGTATCATCTTGTTTTTTTAGCTGTGACTAGAATTTTCCTACTATATTCTTTAAAGGTTTACTAGCATGTACCTTTAACTAACACCTGTTTGTTTCCTCATTCTTCCAGGTTATTTTACGGACCCGGCGGGCCTTATGCCTTCTTTGCAGGAAAAGAAACAAGTCGGTCCTTGGCTCTTATGTCCTTTGACCCCATTGATATGGACGGTAACCTGGAAGATCTGAGTGAAGCCGAGCTTGAAGTCCTACATGACTGGGAAGAGAAATTCAAGGAGAAATATGTCAAGGTCGGGCAAATTGTCCCTGAAAAATCGAAAGTTGGAGACGATAATGAAAGCAGCGATCAAATCAAAGGGAACCAGGACGAGTAGCGACGAAAGCCGTGAGTTTATCTTAAATGTTTCGGAATGCCTTCCCAGGAGGAATATAAGAAGCACAAAATAATCAGGCCTTGCAGGTATAATAATACATTGAATAACTCACAACTACTCCCATGGTATACTGGTTGCAATAAACTGCTCTTGTATGGGTGTGGTATAGTTTGTAAGTTACGTACTTGATGCTGGATGTATGGCTCATTTACCATTCTCCTTATATGTATTTATTACCAACAGTTGTCATCCATGTAGACCAAATGACTGGGTTTTTTCTCCTCTGGAGAATAGGAGAAACTCTTAAACACACCTATGGGTTTTTACTGCTTTCTGTCTGTTTTTCTCCTCTGGAGAATAGGAGAAACTCTTCCACACCTATGGGTTTTTACTGCTTTCTGTCTTCAATTTATGGGTTTTCACTGTTGGACATTTGTGTTTCTTGAATGATAGATACTGGGATCCTTGAGGTCTTAGTTGAAGACAGGAATGTGAACAATCTTGTTATTGTCATTCACAGGAGTTGACGTATACATACTGACGTACATACATATATATATACATATACATAAACATACGTATGTACAGTTCCCCACCCATCTTTGACAACCTGCGCAATATTTACCTCATCAAAACAAGCAATTCCATAGCACAAACATGTTGATGATAAACTAAGCATTGCAGATTTCACTTGGTGATCTCACTGTGATAGTTTTTCACCCATGAGAACATCATGTGAACAGGTACTAACGCAACCTCTTCCATTTTCCTATGTCCAGCTAAACTTGGTTGCATGACACTTTTACATTGATGGTGTGATTAAATCCTACTTAAACACCATCAAGAGCTCCTTTATTCCCAAAACAGATGTACAAAGAGAGCTCGGCGACGTATACTCCATACCACCAACTAACTTATTTAGGAAAATTTGATCTTTTTCTTGGAGATGGGAATTGTATCAAGCAGGAGAGAGGTAGATTTCATGTCCTCAACTCACTTCTCTCATAAGCAGCTTGAGCCTCTTCGATGGATTTTTGGAGAGCTTCATACTTTGAAACTGATGACTCCGCAAAATTCCTTAGCCTATCAAGGAAGATTGTGAGAGCCGATTGCAGGTGGTCATAGTTCAGACTGCAGTCGACAGACGGATCATTTTTCTGAATATGTTCTCCTAGTTTTTTCTGTTCTGCCTTCCGCGGTAATGAGAAGGACGACTTTGAAGTTGCACGACCCTTCTCTTGGTAAGGAAAGAAATGGGTTGCCACATTTACCAGATCTTTTATGGAAGAAACCACTTCCTTCGTTGGCAATTGGTCTAGTAGATTCAACCAATCTCGGCAAGTAACATAGATGGGGGGAGCTATGGCTCTCTTTGGGGAGAACGGTTGGGGCTTCCTCTTCGATGACTTGTTCCACTTTAGTGACAAGACAATGCACTTAAGAAGCCACCCATTGATGGCTTCAAGGTAGGATTTGTGTGCTGACATCCATTCTGTGAAATTTGAACCCAGAGAATTCAACTCTAACTCAAGAAATGTGGCCTGATGCTGCCATTCAGATCGAACTGAAACTTTAGTGCTTCCATTGTTGCTAGCCGACAAGATAATGCTGTATTGATGGTTGTGATAGTTAAGCATCGTTCTCCACATTCTAGTTAGGCTGCAATGAATGAGAGAAAGCCTATTACTCAAACAAATGAAAAGAGGAACAAAAAGTTCATGGCTAATCAGCAAAAGTGAATATGGAACTTGACAATGCAATGAACATTTTAAAGCATTTTGCAAATTATGACAGGTACAGAAAGTAATAGTGCTAAACAATTAGATAAACATGCAAGTCAAATAAGTAAAAGAACTTTTCAATATTTCTTTTGTTCTAGTTGCTTTATTACTAAATCAGTCTGCAGAGAAGCCAATGCATATATGCCCAAGTCAACAGCGACCCCTATTTTTTCTGTTTCGCATGATATGGTTTTACAGCATAATCATCGACATTAGAGTTTTCTTGCCATATAAAAAGATCACTGTCCTTGAAACATGGTTATCATGATCAACAAGAAAAAACAGAAGCATAACCTTTTACAAGGAAAAAAAAACCCAGAAATACAATTATGAGTTCAAAAGGATGCCGGAAGAGCACAAGATCTATCAAGAGTTACGTACTTGCACAATAGAGGGGAATGCTGCAATAAAATGATTTTGACAGATTGCAATTTCTCTCATGCTACCAGTATGTGGCCCTCATCAGCCTTCTGGCCAAATAGAACAAAAAATGTACTACTACATCGAAATTTGAAGTACTATGAATAAGAATATGAGAATGACATTTCAAGAGAAATTGAAACTGTAGTGCTCCACGGGAACTGAGCTTAATTGAGCCTAGAACCGAGCCATGCCCTAGATGTTCATGAATGGTTTGGTTCAGTTACCAACCCCATACTGCCGCACTTCCACAGGAAACCACTGAAGCAGGAAAAGTGGTGATGTACACTCTCTTAAAGCTTCTAGCACAAAGCTTTAAGGAATCATGAAATGGCCATTCTAGAAAGAATGGTGTGCTAAATTTGCCAAAAAAATTAGTGGAGGAATTAAGTAGCAAGCTAATCAAATTGCTAGTCAGTATGAAGCACAATTTGGTAGTTAGTGCAGAAACGGACTTTCAGCGATACTTAAGAGAATATCATCTTGTGCATGTGAACTCAGCTACACTACGGTTATCAATGTATTACTAATTTTCTTGTTCATATAATCTCCTGCTGATACTCATCTAAATCCAATTATATAAATGTAATTTTTTAGAAACAAATAATGAACAATTGTACATGTTACTGACAGCTCATCATGCAACTAACCAGTAATATGATGTAGAACAAACTAAAAGACAAAATAGAGTGGCTGATTTGGTAAAACATGTTCAGTTCAAAGAAAACCCAGTAACAAACAATGAAAATAGAAGTAACAAAAATTCAAATACACACCCTTGAGGAGAGAGTAGAACACTGACGTCGTACTTCTTACCCAGATAGCTAGTCCAGATTCGGGTGAGATTTGAAATAAACCCGACCCACTACCATCTCTATGACTGACAACTAATAAAGGTTCTCAAACTGTGTTTTGGCCCTTGTAGTCATATGCCAAGGTTTTAGAAAATGATGGGATAGTAGACAGGCAGCCATAGTACTAGGCACTCTATGGGTGCTAGGAAAACATCTATACAGCCACTAAGTAAATATAATAAGAACAACTACAGTAGTAAATATGTATCCTGCTCCACCTCAAAGTAATTCTAACTTATATAATGATATCTTGACACAACTTATGTGAGCTAGTACTAAGTATGGTTACAAGAGGACCTCACTATCAGCTTATTCCTGGTGGTAGGACGTATGCATCAAAACCCCAAAACCCACTAATTTTGTATAATAGATGCAGTAGAATCAACATGACTTTGAGGGGAGTGAACAATTCTGATTCAAAGAATGACCCATTGTTCATCTTAATCTTGGAACACTTCTATCCTGTGGTTCATAACATGATAGAGCCAACGAACTAATTTGTGACCCAAAATGATATACATCACTGGACTTGTGCTGCCCACTTTGGTCATAACAAAACAAAACAACCTTACCTATTTAATCGACTTGATATTATGGTCCATAATCATACACATCATCTGAGATCGAATTGAGATGCATCGAATATGTGGCACTCACAATCTCTCTCTTGCTGCCCAGTTTGGTCAATCAAATCTCACCATCTTTCAGACCAATTTAGAATTTCCTATTTCCAGCAAATCACGTGCTCCCCACTCATCCAAACAAAATAATTTGCTGAAAAGGGAGTTGGATAGTAGGTGACCCAACATAGTCCTGCCACCCTCTGTATGAGCTTTGACTGGCAAATATGGGCTGGTATGTTTGGGAGGAGCATATTGTAGTCGATCTGCACCTATTGATTACGAGTCTTCCAAGACTGTTTTTTGCATATCAACTGATCCAACTAAAACTTGATTCACTTCTAACATGTTTGGGCATCATAGCTGATACTATTGCAAATAGGCATGCACATGCCAATATATATAATTTGAGTGTTTACGTGTGTTTTAGCAGAAAATGATTACAATGTCATAACAAGAGATGGTGAAGAAATTATACCCTCCTATTAACTCCTCCAGCTGTGGTTGGAGTTCCTTGTCCCTTATCTCCTCTATTTTCTTTGATATTGAATCAATTCTCTGGATTGCAACACGAATTCTAGAATGAAGGTCCTTAACAACAGCACGGGTTTTATCAACACTTATTCGGCTTTCACCTATGGACTCTTTATGCCGTAGAAGCCTACACTTCATGTCATACTCCCTCCGTATAATACCACTTGCCTGAAATGCAAAAAGATAGAACACTCAGATATGAGTCTCCGAAGCAATAGATTAGACAATATAGGAAGTTACAAAAGCAAAGCAAATTGAACTCAAGAGCAACATTATACAGGTCATAGAAAAGGGCAATTAGGGGGTGTTTCTGTAAGAGAAAAGTGCCAGATCTGCATGAAAAGTTGGTCTTGGAACATCTGTAAGGACTAACAATATCAAGTAAAAACACAATCTTCCAAAAATAGAAATAACAACAAGAAGTAAAACTGCTTCTATATATATAGATAACAATTATTAGTTAAGTGATTGGTAAACCATTATTTTAATAAACAAAACAACGCAAGATATACCTCCAATTTAGATACATAATTCTGAGCAGGATTCTTAGATAGTCCATTTCCGTGAACCATAACGTATAAAAAACAATTTATATGTCAACAAACACAAGTAAATAGTTAAGCATTTGAAGTACGTCCACGTCAACCTACATGCGTTGAACTAAAAAAGAATACTGACGAAGTAATTTGTAGACTCAGTCTATGAAACCAATACTGTTAAGGTTCACAAATATATCACTAACCAGAAAATATTTAGTTATTGACCCCCTTCAATTTCTGGAAAAGATATTGTTAGCCACAGAGAGTACCAAAATACAAGCCTCCCATCCAGTCCACTTTCAGTAAGATATAGCAAATGAAAGAACCAGATGTACATATAACTTGACCATAAATGGTGTCCTGATTACTAACTAGTAAATATAGACAGTCAAAAGTGCAGTTTCGATGGTCGTGTATTAAACTGTAATGCAACTTCCTTTTCAATGACCAGGAACAACAATTCTTTCCCTTCTACTCATTCCTAGTATTCTGAATTATATGCCTATATGGTAAATTAAAATGGCTTCCTCCAAGTAAACAATCAAGGGATAGCAGACAGATGCAAATAGATAAAATTATGAATTCTTATCAGTGTATAAAGTTTAAATGACGACCAACCTTAACTTCATCATAAAGCTTTCTCTCCCATGCATATAGCCTATCCAATGTTGAGGCATGGCTACCCGAATTCATATACATGTTACTAAAGAGACTACTGCTCAGGTCCTCTGTATCATCTTTTATTGTTGGGCCAAGAAAATTCCTGGATGATGATGAGAGCGATGACATTGACCTATGCCACGTTAAGTACTTCATCTCATTTGTAACATATACTGCAATATAAACTCAAGATATTAAATGCTTAAACATCAGAAAAACTAAAAACAAACCCATAAAGAATGGAAAAAAATGATGCAAGTCAGAATTTTTTTGGGTTAAAAAGCCCATGACTGTCATAAGTCCACAATCACAATCAGAACCAGAGTTCATTAATGATGTCCAATCGTGGAGAGATGCAAGATATCAACTCATTAGATTGTGACAGTCATAGATGAAAAGAACAAAGCTCAAATAAAGGGAAAGGTAGATCTACCCTGAGGATAAGATGTTCCTTCTTTACAACAAGCAAGACAGTTTGTGAACAATGCAGATGCCTTTGATCTGTGAGCTGCATCAAACACTTGATATTAAATCATCTATTTAATTATAATGGAAAAAAGAAGGTGATAAAATATAGGAGGAACTAAAACAACACATTTAGTGCTGTAAATCTGTTTGTTAATTTTGTGCAAAGATAAAGAATGCACTAGAAGATCAACATTATTGTCTTACCTTTTTCTTCAGGAAATAAAGGTCGGAATTGCACTTTGTTTGCCTCCAGCATCCTTGGAACCTCTCTTCCAGATTCAGAAGCTTTCATAAATAGCTCTTCAATTTCTTTCATGCAGGACAAAAAATCTCTCGAGTCATGTTTAATTTGTGGATCAGGTTCTTTGGCCTTTGCATTTATAGGAACTGCAACTTCTTCAGGTTCCACTGTTGTTGGTGTCATTTCAGGAGTTTCGTAAGTCTCAGAGGTACCATTTATGAGCTTCACATAATCCCCATTCTGATGCTTAGCTTCAGAAATGATATCTTTCATAAATTGGCTGGTTGGATACTCACTTTGTAATTGATGTTCTGAAATGAGATTTGGATTTTTAAACATCCGTACCAAGGTTTCATTTGATGGTTCATCAAAATCATCTTCTGAGTCCAAGTCACTCTTTTCATTCGTGGAGGCTCTTATGTCTCCTTCATCTTCCAATTCTGGTATTCCCTCCTCTTCCCCGAGACGACTAATTTCATCAGCATTATCAAAACCATGGTTCAATCCTCTGTTGTTCTGAAAGGAAAGTTGTTTGTCGATAGAATGAGAAAGACCAAAATAATCCCATGGTTGTGCCTGCGGGGGCGTCGAGGGAGATTCAGAGGATGAAGTTTCATCTAATCCTGACACTAGGTGCTTTGGAGCGGTGGATGAGGTTCGTTGAGTAGCTGTTGCTGAAATTGGAAGTTTCTCCTTAACTGTCATGTAAGAAGTTTTCCTGGCTTTCATACGATTTACATGAAGGCCTCCAGAAGAGAGGGGAGAAGGTACTGGAGAAAATGATTCAGCTGTCTCTACATGCTGTGAAAGAGATGGAGATGAGTTCGAGAAGTGGGAAACAGGCTTATGAATAAAAGCAAAAGCCTCAGGTGTTGCAGATGTTGACGTATACAAGGAAGACTCGGCAGGGGCTTCGGGCTCTACAAATTTTCTAAGTGCAATTCCAGTATTTCTGAGAGACTGAACATAAGAAACATGAGCAGCTGCAAGCGAGCACCTTTCATCAAGAGCTCGTCTAACAAACCGCTTCCTTTCTTTACAAAGAACAAGCGCTTTGTCTTCTTCATTCTTTGAGTTTGCAGCCCCCATTCATTAAAAAACACAACACTGTACCCAGTTTCCAGCATACAGTTAGCAACAAATCAACAGTATACATACATAGCATACTTGTGTATAAGGCTATCCATCTGTCGCAAAGAAAGATGCTCTAATAACCCTAGCAGTAGCATAGAAAGGAGAGCTACTATGAAATACACCAAGAACTTAAAATATCAAGGTGATATTTGACATTTATTACTGAAACGGACCATGCACAAGTCATCACCAATAACATTTTCTCTGATGGCTACATCATGCAACATCACATCCAAGACTCTTAATGTAAGCCAAAAGAAGATAAATTTTAATCCTTGTCACCTTTTTTCACTTAAATCAGAAACATGTTACAAGAGAAATCAAGCAGATTGGACATAAACTGGGTACCGAATGAAGTGTATGAAGAGCAAAAAACATAGTTATAATTGACTCCAGTAAAGCAACTAAATGAAATACAAATGACCATAGTGGAAACAAGAACAATGCATGTGATCAAAACATAGTTATAATTCGCTTGTAAATTCGTTAAAACCGAAGCTATCCAACTCGGATAAACAGCCAACCACCGAGTTCGGCGCACGGCTGAACCCAAAGCTTGAATAATAAGATAAAGCAATTAAAGTATTATTCACATTAAAGAAAGAGAAAAACATTTTTCGAATGATTTTATTACAAATAAAGAAGAAAGCTTAAACGATGAAAACTAAATGTAGTGCCAATTCGACGGTCATCCTCTCACAAACAGAAAGATTTTGACTCCAATGGGAACGCGAAAGCAAGCCTAATAATTCGTTGACTCGAATCCAGGGCACATAATCGATTAATAGTCCTACAACTTTCAAGAACAATTAACCCTTTTGCGCGTCTCAGAACCAAAATACCAACAATAAGACTTCGACCCCGAGCGATTAAAACGTAAAAACGACGACAAATTCGCACAACCTAATAGAAAGTATCCAAATTTCAAACTGAAATCCAAAATTACGAAAGAAAAGGTCAACGCTAACACAACAAGAATCCAACTTCTTTGTAAATCGGTCACCAAAATGCCTCCGACAACCGTCCGAATCGAAAGAAGAGGAAAAACACATGAAACAGGCAATCATCGTAGTCAGTCAAGAAAATCACGCCCACCTGCGGCCAAAGGGAGACGCTACGTGTTGCGCTCAAGAAGCGATCTTTACAGGATCCCACGAAAGCAGAATCTTCGCGATCGGGCTGGTTGGAATTCATGCAAAAAGAGGAGGATCTCAGTAGCCGAGAAAGGACGAGAGAGAGAGAGAGAGAGAGAAACCCACTTCTAACCCTTCTTCTAATACGGTCGTACAAGAAAGGAAGAAAAAGAAAGCAATCGGGGTTATATAACTTGCCACAGTGAAATTCCACATTTACCCTCCACAATTTTCTTCCATTGAAATTTTAATCAAGAAAAGATAAATTCTTGATTGAAACCATTAGTTTGAATAGTCACTAACGGCATTTATGCACATTAAAAGATGGTACCATTTAATGGAAAATGTAAAATGGCAATGTAATAAGTGCATTCATTATGAGACCATTGAAACCTGGCTGGCCCTCATCTTGGCTGTCTTCAGCTCTGTGATCTTGGATTGAAACCCTAGAACCCTTAGAACCCAAAAATGTTTCACAGGCCTTCACACCCACATGGGTGATCTCCAGCACACACACAAATTGCAGTGACAAATGGATTCACTACCTTCTTTGCAATCTGTAGGGTCAAAACAGAATGTAGTTCCAAGCCACCTGCATTTTTTTTTTTTATCATTGTTCTTCATTGATGCTGTCTGTGACAGTAAAAGGTTCCAACGATCTGAGATGGAGAGAGTTGGTGGGGGAAGAAGACAATGACATGGCACTGAGTCCTGCAGCTAGAGATCCTGATACATCGGTCACTTCTTTTCAATGGATACTGACTGATACATGACCTGTTGTAATCTTATGATGCGAGTTGCTTCCTAGAACCAGACAAGTTTTGGTCCCATGGGATCAAGAACATAGTATAAGAAAGATCTAAGCAGTCTTCAAATCAAACTGAATGATGTGTTTCTCGTGACAAAAACTAACATCTGTTCATGCCATCTTGGTTGGGTCCACTTGTCCAGCAGCAGAAGTCGAACAATGCCTGCAGTCATCCTCGAGCAGCCAGAAAGATGGTGATAAGTAAACCACAGGATATATAATTTTGCTAATGTACACTCTCCATAATGTACTTGAAATACAGCATATAAAACCTTTGACAAAAATTGTTTGTGATTATACCCAGTCAATGTACCTCTTCCGATGTCGGTGACAGACATATGGCAAATCCAAGTCTCCCCAGGTCTGAGAGATACAATTGTAATGAATAATACTGATGATCATCTTAACCAGGTTTCTCATCATTAGTGTTATAATCCCAGCCTCCCCTGATCCAGAAAATATGAAGGTAATGAGCAATGATGATGAATATTATGCTCCATTGCACTCCACTGATAGGTTGCATGGTCAACTCTACATTTGCTGATAAAAAAGAATGGCTTTAAGACAAACCTTATGCTAGGTAGCTCAAGTGTAATTGATGGCCTACGCAAGCATGTCCAATTATTAATCCTCATCATGTCCAAGAGTCATGCTTACCCATGAATATTTCTGTAAGAATCTGCAGATGTATGCATGACCTGTGGTCCATGCTACCCAAGAGCCCTTCCCTTATCCACTTGAGTTGTTTACGACTTCTGCGCTTGTGAGGGCTGTTGGATCAAGAATGAGAGCTCTCAAATCAAAAACCTTACTCATGAAGCCTGGTAGTTGAAATAAAGATTGCCCATAACATAACTTCATCGACTAATTGTCACCAGCAGCAGATACAGCAACAGCAACAGCAGCCAGAGTCTATGGAAAAGAGGCTTCCAGTGGCTGAAAGTAACATCAGGAGCCCTTTTTGCAAGATTTACTCTACAATGGAATACACCAACATATCAGCATTAGTTCTCCCTTTCCTATTTGCTTATGCAACAAGCATGCCTACTTTAACAACCGAAGGCCCACCTGACGATATATATTTGGCATGAGACCACCGATGAGCTCAAAATCTTTTATGGTGTCGAGCCCTCTAGATAAGTTTGACAGGCAGCCAGCTCCTGAAAGCTTCAAAATTACAGGCAACTGCATGTCATATGTATGTTTTTAACTGGAAAATCTGCAAAAAGTTGAAACAAGATTATCACCATGGGTATGTTTATTAAAGGAAAATTCGCATGGAAGAACATGATAAACCCTGTGCAGGAGCTGATACTTCTCGCGGAGTGATGATTTCAAAAAGTTAAATTAAATAAACAAAATAATAAAAAATGGTTTTAATGGAGGCACATGGTCATCGACGTGCATAATACCATCTAACCTTCGCGTCTCATGCTACATGTCACATATTGAGAGTTCAATGCCCTACAAACTTTTTAATTTGCATAAATTTAGCAAGCTAGCATGTCCTCATCAACAAAAGACAATGTAAATTATACATCTCAAATTGTATTGCTGGCAATCCATAGTCCCAAACATAGGGACAACAACCCTTATTGCTTATGCTTATACCATAACCCTCCCCTGTTTCCTGCAGCATAAAGAGGATATGTTCCTTGCAGTAAAAGAGACAAGCATATATAGTCCTCATTGCACTATTCAGAGTGCACTTGGAACCAATGATTGAGGATGTGTTCATTTATAAGAACAGGTTCCACATTCTGATCTAAATGTTCAAGTGAGAATACGAAGCTAATGATCTTTAAATAGATGATGCAATTTGTTTTGGTAGCATAATCACATTGGAACATCTAAATCAATCACAAACAAATTCAAGCAAATAGAAGTTTAGTTATCTACACCTGAATTTGCAATAGATATGTAATATAATATAAACTGCCAAGACTTCACTAGTCATAGAGATTAAACTATTCTTATGCTTAGAACATTAGGAAATCAACTAAAAGCTGCCCCATCTGATGCTCAAGCCATGCTTGGGGCGGGTGGAATCCTTTTATGAACAATGAGTCTTCGCCAAATAGACTCAGAGGAATCCCAAACGCACAGTAGCCTAAAGATCACATCTTGTCAATATTCTCACGAATCCACGGCTAATGCTTCCAACAAAACATCTCTTTCTCACTCAAAATATCATCGTTCTTTCCCGTCACACTTACCAGATTCTTGTTGGGTTCGCTGAAATCAACCTCAATATGGATGAACCCTTCGCGTCTTTCTTGATTTACTTTAATCTTCGGAGAGCTGCTCATGGGTCTCGATCATACAAAACGGTTTCTCCTCACCGCCCAGTCCGTTGCATTCCTCGAAGAAGAGATCCAAAGGTCTGAGAGTTCGAGGTCGAACCCTAGAACCAGAGGGCAGGGAGACTCCTTGCAGTTGTCGTGCCGTCGGTCGGACGAAGCCAGCAATGGGCTCGTAGTTTACGAGTACGCCCCTAACAAGATGGATATCTACGAACATGCCCTTTTGTGTTTGTATACGTTTTAGCAGCCCGCGAAATTTGTCGCGTCTGCGCGTAAGTTGCGTCACGACTTCAGATACGACATCTCGATGTAAGCTCAGCTGTCGTCGTCTCCGCTTGACCACTTCGAGTCTTTGCTCTCTCTTCTAATCAGTGGAAATAAGGAACAAAGAAAAGTTCGGCTTTTGGAACGGAGGGGAGGAGACCAGTTGAAGCTTCATTTTGAATTCGTGGAAACCCTCGCCAATTGATCAATTCCTCCGTAAGGATTCTCTTTCTGCCTTTGCTTCTTTAGAAATCGGCACATTGTTAAGATATTTGGGATTGCCGTGGGTCGTTCGAAGGATCGCTGTAGGTTTCGACTTCTATTCGATAAATTTGCTTTGGTTCTCCGACGCGCTTTTAGGATTTGAGCTGAATGTTCCTTCTTTGACTTATGGAAATATGACGGCTTTTGTTTCTTGCTAAAGATTACTTTTTGGGGATTTAATGTCTCGTCCTTCTTCACTTCTTTTCCATCAGAGGCAAAAGAAGGGGTTTTTATGTGGCTGTGTATAGGGCACGGGGTAGAGTGACGCCCTTTTTTGGACCGTTCTTTAGTATGTTTCAGAGTCAATCTTTGAAGCTTCTTCTTACCAAATGAAAACAAACTATGAAATAAAGAAAGACTCTCTGGTTTAATTTTTGTGTCATATATGTAAATATGGATCACACACCTAATCTGCTAATATAAGTTCAGTAATGTGTTCCCAATCTTCAGATGATGTTCATTTGATATTGGTATCAGAAACAATTTTGTGATCCTCCTTCAGTGAATATGAAAGGGCATGGCGGCTATATTCCACCTCCATATATTCCTCTACATCAGTAGGATACTGAAGTTGACAGTAACCCTGTGAATGCTAGTTCCTCTTCTCACCTATCTGTAACACAGGACATGACATGATGGTCTTCTGGAATCTGTGCTTGCTTCGATGATTTGCAGAGCTGTATGCTACTTTCTGCCATCTGACTTAATTTTCAGAAGAAAAAGAATTCAAGGTGCAATTTATTCATGTAATGCAACATTATAGTATTCCTAGAGCTCTTGAAAAGAAATTGTTTGAGAAGATAGGGATTCTAGACTCAGCTCAAATTAATTACTACGATGCTGTATTGCTAGTTATTGCAAGCAGTTGGGTCTTTCTTTATTGTCTATATGCATGCAGGAGTAAGGCTTGTCTACAACACTTCACGAAAACATAATTTCTGGAAGGTATCAATCCATGCTACTTCACCTCTACAAATTTTGGTTATTTCCGTGCACCATTATCATATAGATGATATGGCCAAATTGTACCTTAATAAATTTAAATATTCTAAATAAAAAATGACTAAAGTTTAAACAATATTTGATTTTCAAGCAATCATATGAACAAAATAAAAACTGTAGCATTCTCAATTTTATTTAAGCACATTGAGTGACCTTTTCATTCGAAGGGCTTTAAGACTTTAGGTAAATTGTTTGTAAACCACATTTGCTATTCCATAGAAAATATTCCTGGAATGAGTCCTCTGAAAATTAGGAAAACTTTATTGTATGTCTTCAATGATATCTTACTTATTATGATAATAAGCATGTCATCAAGCTTTCATACGATTTTCTATAGAAAAATAGTTTTATTTTGTCATTTATAAGCACTGGAAAACAAAATTGGTTTGCTTTCCATCCTATGAGAACATATATCATGTTTCATTATGTATGTTTGTTTATACAATCTACATTAGTTATAGTATTATTTGACTCTTTACCATTATTGGAAGATTCTTTTTGCATTTGATAAGAGCTGCTTATTCACAAGTAGCCAAAAAGTTGTTTCAGTTATTTATCTTTTGATTCTTTTAGGTTGTATTGGTGTTGTATGTCCATGCTTCCTGTTTGGGGAAAATGCAGAATTCCTGGGATCTGGAACACTGGCAGGGTCATGCATGACCCATTTTATTTTGCGGGGTCTTGTCAATAGTCTCTGCTGTCTGTTCACCAGACTTCTACTTGCTGGAGTACCAGGATCAATGGTTGCTTGTTATGCATGTGGATACCGCAAGTCACTACAGACAAAGTATAATCTGCAGTTATGCCAGTGCCTTGAAAACATTTGTGGAATAAGTTTATATATTTACTCCATTGAGTATACCAAAAAGTTACATGAAATACTTTCTCTATCTCTTCACAACCCCATTCCAGTAGCAAATCTCAGTGGAAGTGGTGTGGCCCAAGTTGTTTTTTCTGAGTGACTTTTGACTCAGGGTTTGCTTAATTTTTCTAGTGATCCTACTACTTAACAAAGCAACAACAAAAAAAGTTGCTATAGAAATGATTTTTTAATCAATTCATATCTTCCTTTGTGATTTCATAAGGCTGTCCTTGTACTTCTTGGTCAAGAATGGATATAGTCTATAACACCAATACATAGTTTTTATAACATGCTCTGATGCAGATTTTTTTTTTATCACAATTAGGCATGAATGTGGCACCGAATCATTATGAGGTTATTGTTTGGCTTAATTTTTTCATGAAAATTTGATAGTTGAACAGATTTTAAGAGTTTGATTGCATTTTTCTGATATTTGGTTGTATAGAAATTAAATCTAGAGCGTTGTTGCAAACAATGAACTAATACTATTGAGATGACCTATTTTGCCCCTTTCTATTTTAATTATACTTGATACTCCTTCTAAAGTGTTGAGATGACTATTCTCCCATATAGTCTAATTTCTAACTTGATTTTCTTTCCAGGAAGCACCATGTGGTGACTTGGCCACATATTTGTTCTGCCACTCGTGTGCCATTTGTCAAGAGTACAGAGAGATTTACGAGAGATCCAATGGCTCCAGTCCTACTCTGGCATTCTCTGAGGTTGCCTCTCCCCCAATCCAGACAATGGACTTAGCTCCACATGAATAATGGAAGTTGAAGAACGTTTATATTGCTTGCTCACACTGCTCCTTGCACTTCCTTGAGAATGGCTTGTAGCTTTGGAAAAACTAAAGCTGTTGAGACATCGAGGACAAGGATATTGCAATTCTTCCAACTTCAGGCCGTGCAAGATGCTTTGTAGTTCTGCCATATCAAAACGAGGAGTAAAATATCTTTTAGATTTTTACATCTGCTTGATTGATTGTACTACGATGTTCATGTATGCTTGTGGAGTAAAATATTTCTGCTTCAGCTGAGGTTCAGATTTAAACTGCACTTAGTGTTGATCATGTGACATACCAAATGGCTGGCATTTGAAGCCATGTTGTGAGGCCACCACATGCTCAGGTACCTTATTGTATCGGTTCTATTGTACTATTCATCTATTTACTAAACATTAATGATATAGCGTTGCCATGGCCAAGTAATTCAAACTTAACACACAAGTGTTGTTTTATTTTTGACATAAGCATGTATTCTTACACAGATAAGGCAATCACAGTTTACTGACAATCTCCGGTATCCACACATCAAAAGTAGTAAGTAATATTAACAGACCAATCTCAGCAATCCTCTTCAATCTGTATAAAACCATAACAAGGATCAACATCTCTTTTATATCTGTTACTTAGCTTCATTAACTTCCAATGAGCTTGAAAGTTTTGCAGGTGCAGGTGGCTGGGCTTGGCTGCTTAGGCTGATGCTCGAGGAGTGGCGATGGTGCCTGCAACGGAAGGATCCCACATGCTTCGTCGGTGCACAGATGCAGGTTTTGCCTCCTTCTGCAAGGCTTGCAAGAGAATCGATGGACCATGATTTCTTCATGGAGCTGAGCTGCTTTTGAAAATGATCATGCCTGGATACCTGCTGCTGATCTCCCTCTGCAACAAGGAAATGAGTACTCATGCCTACTCTTCTCCCTGGTATCTGTTTCAAGAGAACAAAAAACAAGGAAAATAATCTTGTTAGCAGGTCTTCAACTGGTAATATATGTTGGATTTGAGCTTATCATGAGTTACTGAAGTTTCAAGAAGAGATGGAAGTACTGTAGGTTATGCCTTGTGCTAACAAGAGGACTACAGATTTGAAGGGAATATAGCAAAATCAGTATCACAAATAAGTTGATCGATCAGAATCTCAAATTTTATATGATCAGAACAATCTGTGTCTTTGAGATCAAGCCAGTTTTCATGAATTTAAGGGGGGGAGCTGGTTACCTTGGATCGGAACCTACAGCTGAAACAGAATTAACAGCAGGAAGAGTCTCTAATGGAGAAATTGGCAAAACTAGGAGTTGATGTAGCTGAGGCTCTATTTGTAGGAATAGGAACTACAAGTCATAAGCTTCAAAGTCAATGGTCAGGGAACCATCACAGGCCAAAAAAGAAGACCAGAATTAGCCTCTGAATTCTACAAGTAGGCAACATGGCTAGCGATGATTTGGGATTAGAGAAAATTAACCCCCTAATGATCCTTGGGGTAGAGGATAGACAATCTGTCCAATTCATTATTTTTTTATTTTTTTTATAAAAATAAATGATGAAATATGAGATTTTATTTAAGATCTTTTTTATCATGAATTAACATCTTTACTAGTTATTCCATGCTGATATCTTAAAGAATTCGAATCGCCAATTTAAGGTGAATTGTTATCGTACTATTTTTTTTAGACGTAAAAATTCGTCTGGTGAGATCTTAAGCCCTGTAATAAGAAAATCGGGTAATGACAACCAGGTTTTAGGTATAAAAGCTTATGGGAGGAGAAATTGAGGATAATGTTGTCAGTTTTTTTTTTTTTTTGTGAGGTTACATGCAACACAAACTCTCTCTCTCTCTCTCTCTCTCTCTCTCTCTCTCTCTCTTAAATCTTTATGCCATCTGCTGAAGCTAAAACCCAAAGGACAATTAAGATTTGGTGTCTTTTAGCAGGTTTACAAGTGCACTATTCTGAGGCTTGAAGTTTCTGCTTAGGATTAAATACTCTCTTTCTTTTTTTTCCTTTATGCTGTTCGGAAATAAGACCTTTCAATATGTGTATATTTTGACTCCGTGCTTTCTTTTGGTTGGTGAGAGTTGGAGGCACGCTTTTGCTGTTGCCAAGGTCAAATGATGTGATGATTCAAACACACCTCGCACCTTCGACCACATCCAACTACGTGCAATCCCATGTTCTTGCTTAGTTCATACAACAAGTTTGGTCTACACGTCCCACCATGATCTTTGAAATAAGGTAGCAATGACATGTAAATGCATCATTAAAATTCTCTTTCTCTCTCTCTCTCTCTCTTGCCTTCCCTTTGTCTGTGTTCTGTATCTTGAACAATACTGAATAGACAGAAATCTTTTTTGTAATCCACCTTTTATTGAATTAGTGTAAAATGTTTTGAAGAATTGTATATCGATCACACTCCGAATAATTATTATTCCTTTGCTTTCCTTAATTCTTCTTAACCATTTATTGTGCAATATAATAACAACAACTGTGTAAATGTGAAGACTAAAAGAATACGTAGACGATATAAAAAAAATCATGAAATTATTATAATCCTTAATTCTTCTTAACCATTTATTGTGCAAAATAATAACAACTGTGTAAATGTGAAGACTAAAAAAATATGTAGATGATATAAAAAAATCATTAAATTATTATACATCAATCAAATTATTCATCGGAATAATGTTCTCAATATAAAATCCATCGAATCAGATTCCAAATGGTAAATAAATAATGATGGGAATCTAAGTGTTTATAGCTTTACACAAGTAAAACGCAGTGGTCGACACAAAAACCAAAACAAGGAGCCTTTTTCCTACATTACAAGCACTGTTAAGACAGTGCTTGACTTCACGGTCAACACTAAAACCAAAGCAAGGTTCCTCCCCCCCCGATCTACGGGTTCGCGATCGGCACTATTCGAAACTGTTCATGCTATTCTGATCGCACAGTCTCAGAATTGTTCTACGTGTTCGATTCCTTCCTATTGCAGCACTCACGCAACTCAAACTCAGAGAAGAATTCGAGTCATTGATTTGACTAGGTTTCGTCTTTGTTGGCCACCTAGCTAGCACGTTGACCAACATAATGTTCATTTATACTGGTCCATTTCTCACATACATCACGTAATATACAGTGCAGAATTCACGCATGAGGCCACAGCCCAGTGTCACATCACACGATTGAATGCACCCTTTTCTCGGTGCATCATCATCACCTCAAATTACTCCCTCGTTTCATCCCGACTTCATTCTTCACTGTGAGCTTTGATCTCAACAAGAACAGTGTCCCGTTCGCAGGTGTCAACACTGCGTCCGCATCTTAAAAGCCTTACCAATGGCTTTGACCTGCATTTAAGTGCGGTTGATTCCCCGTTTTGTGATGCGTTGTAAGTGGCCTCGACTCCTCTTCGTTTCCATCTCCGGTTTAATGGTTGATGTGTACCTCCGGAGTCAAAACTTCATCGACACTTGTCATCCGATGCAAGTCAGAACCTGCAACAACATCCCGTTTAATGAAGTGATGTGAAGTTTGTATTGACTGGAGACTTACCAACAGGAAACCGATACCGAAAGTACGTGGACAGAATGTACGTTTATACGTACGTATATACGTACTTGCGTAAAAGATGAAGTCGAGATTCGACTATAAATACCGAGTTTTGGTGCCTACGCTTCGCATTCCCTCCAACTCCGAGCGGATATGATCATGGGACTGCTGCTGTGTCTGCTGATCTCCCTTCTCTCGATTCCCTTCTCCAACCTGCTGCTCTGTCTCACTAGGATCCTCCTCACGCCCATCGTTCAGCTCCACGCGAGAGCTCACTTTACATGGCCGCCCGGGTCCCGGTTTCGCCGGACTCCCTCCGGCCATACCCAGGTTCTGCACCCCTGCGACATCAACCTACTGACGGCGCGGTACGAGCGGCCGTCGGAGGGGCAGAAGGAGCCGGCGGAGTGCGTCTTCTGCTTGTCCGACATCGAGGAGGGCGAAGAGATCAGGGAGCTAAGATGCAAGCACCTGTTCCACCGGCGCTGCCTCGACCGCTGGCTGGTGCACCGGCGGGCGACGTGCCCGCTGTGTCGGGACACCCTGCTAGAGCGCGAGCCGGCGGCCGTGAAGGGCGGCGACGATGCCGACGGCGATGAGGACATGGACGACTCCGCCGCCGTGCTGCTTTCTTATGTTCAGTGGTGGATGTGGTGACTTCTTTCCCCTTCCGTCGCGCCGCCTTGTTCGGTTGCCTCGCTGGTTCAGGTTAAGAAGGTCGTCAGTAGTCTGGTGGTCTTTTTGGGGAATATATCTATTTTTTTTTTTTTGGTGTGTTTATTAGGACATAATTATTTATTTCTCGAGGACCATTTTATGTGGTTCTGTTGTCCACTCACTGTTCATACTTTGGGGATAAATACGGTGGCTTCGTCAACCATTTTTGTGGTTATTTATAATAAAAACGTAGGAAGGCCCCACCCACCCACCATTCATCCATCCATCCAATTCCTCGATACAACCTTTCACCTAAATAATCCATCTTTACAAAGACTAACTTCTCCTTCTTCACCTTATTTACTTGTACCTCCAGATGGTGCTTACCTTCCGAAGCCCAACATCCATGGCGGCCTTAATTAGAGCCACCCTCAGAGACTTGTGAGGTAGGTCAGATAAAGCTTCAGCTGCGAGGTCTTAATGCTCACAATAAACTCTGACCAACTCAAGCTACAAATTTGAACTCCTCGAGTGTTATCCTGAGACATACTCATGCAGCAAGTATTTCACATCAGTGAAAATTCTCCAACAAATCCAACTCCTCAAACTTAATCCCATCATTTTATGACACAATTTATCAAAAGAAGAAATTTCTAGCAAGAGTTAGGAATCTAATAGTATCATTTATGATAAGTTTGTAAGCATAAAAACTATAATATGTTGCATAAAATACGAAAATAATCTTTTATGTCGAAATCAAATACATAGATCTCGTCCAAGATTGCTGTAAGCACCGTCTTTAATCCAAATCCGCTGCGGAATCTGCAAGGAGTTCGAGGAGTAGATCCTTTCTCCTTTCTTCCTATCCCTTCATAGGACCAACTAAGATTGATTGTTTTAGAGAGAGGATTTTGGGAAGAGAGTTGAGGAAAAAATTGTAATCCTCAACGGAGACGGAGAGATGTGTCTATACGTGTATACGTGTTAACGTGTCCTCAGTCCCTAAAGGTCTATCGTTTTATAAGCGAGAGCAGACGGTCTATGATAATATCTTATGAGATTTCCTCCCATCAAGGTTATCTCCTAAGGAATCGTTTCGTAAGTGGACTTCTATTATATTGGCAAAAATATATCAACGGAACCAATTAGTTATATTATACATCTTATCTATGCAACAAGCAAGCAAGTCATCCTAAATATTCTTTTCACTTATAGAGAATAGTTGTAATATATCTCAGCTTGCATTGATTTACCTTGTTCTTCAACTGTTGCACCAAGAACTCTAGTTTCACCGGAACATGCATCCTAAAGTTACAAAAGTGACTAATAAATGGCATTCATCAAGCAAGTTGTGGTCCCAATTATCCAATACCTATCATCATCTTTGGACTGAGTGCATGCAAAGCTGTGGCCATCGTTCCTCACCATCTAGTAGTATTTGATCAACATATGTGTGTTTATATAGATAGATACAGGTGACAAAAGCATAATCACCATCTATCTCAACATGTCATTGTGGGTGATGATTTGGTGTATCACTCATTTCATATCTCAGAAATCTTTGCTTTTACTTCCATTATTCTTGATCATTACCTAGGTTTTCTATAAGGAATTATTTTTTTTGTTAAACATTTTATAAAGAACTTGCAAATGTGAAAGATACCTAATTAATCAAAGAAAACAAGCTAATTTCACATTCAAGTTTGTCCTGAATTGAGAAGATCTTAATCACTGTGAACTCCTCCCTGTTGATGGACATAGATAACTGTTATGATTAGCTCCCAAGCCTTCTTGCAAAGCTGCTTGTGATTGATAGCTCCCAATCGCACTGGGACTGATGCTGTTCATCTCCACACTGCCTCCGACACACCCTGATCCAACTTCATATGGTAGAGTCGTTCAACTCATTGCACCCTATTTTAGGATCACCTTCTTCTTCCTCTTCTTTCTCTCCTTTGGGGTTCGCCTGCGTTCTCCTCCTCTTTAGATTTTTCGTCCACCTTTAGTATGAACTAAGTTGATAATTCTATCAAAGACTCTTCAATTATTCATGGAGAAGGAATAACAAGAGCTAAAGCTAAAAGGATGAAATAAACCTTAACTTATTTATTAGAAGGCATTTGGAATGAATAAGCTGGTTAAGATTCGGTTAAGGTTATATGGATACAAGAAGAGCCTAAAATGATCAACATGATTCAAATAAGTCTAGATTATGAAGAAAAAGTTTAACCTTGAGAGAATGACGAATTTTAGCCTATTTTGAAAAATAAAAGTCATTTAATCATATTAGACCACATTAAAAATTATGGGCTTATTCATAAATGATTTACATTCAACCATTCAAATAAGTTTAAGGTATATTCATGAATGATCTACATTTATGAATTGAGAATATGAATGTCATTTAATGGATTCATTCCCTTTGTACTATATAAACAAGGTTGAGTCCCTTTGTAACCAAACAATTTAAAAGTATAATCATCTTTCAACACTAGTGAATGTTTTGTTTTTAAGTTCTTGAATGAACTTTATGTAAGGAAATCTATGGGCGGTATCACATGCGCAGTAAAAGAATAAAAACAAAAATTCTAGATTTCTGTAAAAATGTTTCATCGTCGTGTGAAGATTGATGCACAAAAACCTATGAAACTAAAAACCATGTGTAAGATTGTTATATTACCTAGGGAGATCATATATCCCTGAAATCTTGCAAATCCGTGGGAGATGATAAAGGAGGTCAACCATCCTCCTCTCTAGCGGTGATCCACACGGTAGGGGTTGTGAAGATGCTCCTCGGATCGCTGTCCAAATCTCCATATGCCACAAATAGGAGCTGTTGGCTGAAAATGAGAAGGGGAGAGGAGAATAAGAGGTGGCAGCCAAAAAAGCTCATCTTATGGCCCTTCGGTTCCCTCTTATATATAGAGGGCCCTTGTCAACATAACCTTAATGGATCCTGTCATATTGGGTACTAGATCTCCATTCAACTACCTAAGTATTTTAGATTAGTGGATCTCTATCCAATAATCTCTTATTGACACTTATTGGATCTTATCTACAGAATCTAATAATTTAAGGGTTTATTGGATATCCAATAAGATAGGGGCTTCAGCGAATATCTTACATCTGAACCTCTACACGTCGTAACACATATCATATATGTGACCCTCTAGGTCCAATATCGAGCTAGTCATGAGTCATACCAGTTAGGACGCTTTTTGGCTCAGTAAATTATTAATCTCCACAATAATTTACTCGACTCTATAGATTTACTAGGCCACTACGCTATAATAATAATAAGCAAAACGACTGCATGTTATAATATGCAACAAACAATATGAAGTAAAAAAATACTATAATAATAATAAATAAAAAGAGTGTGTGTCATGTCACACATGTCATCACTTACGTGATTGGCTTATAGGACACCTATGAGTAACATCCTTGGTGTCTCAAGTCTAAGGACCAGATATATTATTGGGATGATAGAATCATTATCTAACAATAAGGCATCATCAATTATCGAGCATTCCATGAGCGGATAAATTAGTGAACTCATTCTCTAATGAGTACATACACTGTATCCCTAGTGTTTCCACACGAGTAGCTATAAGACCAGACGCCTCCATTATATGGACGAGTGTATAGTACACTTATCTTGATGTCCATTTCGAATAACCTATTATCGAGATGATTTATGGTTTATGTTTAAAAGCAAATCGATCTCATTATTATGATCTCATAATGATCTGATTCATACTGTATTGATATGTGAATATCACAATATATATACGCAACAAGCAATATAAAGTGATAAAATATCAATTAATATAATAAGTAAAAAAGAGTGCATATCATATCACACGTGTCATAATTCAGGTGATTGGCTTGCAAGACACATATGACTAGCACTTTAAAACTTATAAACCTTCTTAAAAATCTTTGTTTTTCCTTTCTAACTTGTCAAACTTCTTAATTTGTGACATTTTAAGGGAATCAAAGTATTATTCTAATTATTTCATTGATATTCCATTGATAAAGTAATTAGAATATTTTCTCTTATTTCAATCTAGAACAATCCATCTTGTTTTAATTTGTTAGAGGGTATCAATTTGTATTTCATATGTATCATAGCTCTTTAGCTATCGAGGTGTATGGCTGCTAAGTTGATGATTTCCATCATTTGCTATCAAAGCTCGGCTCAAGTATGAGATTTGCCTATCAATTTATTTGCTATCTTTTAGCTTTTCCTTTTCTCCTCTTTTTCTTCTTTTAGTACCATATCTATAATTGTTGTTCTTCTTTCATTTTCATTATTGTGCTTCTTGTATTATTACTATTTTTTCTTTATTTTTTCACACTTTATATTATAAAAAGAAAAGAAAAAAAAATTAGAAAGTCAAAAAAAGAGAAAATCAAAGGTAAAAAAAGAAAGAGATTAGAATTTAAAATTATATATTTGCATATTGCAATTCTTACAAATTACATAATTCTATCTTCATTTATTTAAATTTTTATTTTGGTTTGAAAATCTTTCTTCATCCTAGAAAATTTTCTTTGTTCATTTGATATTTTAATTATAATCTTTGCTGTGATTGAAGTGCATTACATACACTTTTAAATTGGCCTACCTTTTGTTTGATTTAAGACTTGCTAAATTTCATTACCCTTAATTCCCATAATCTAAATTGTTTGTTTATGTACCTTAGTTAATCTAAGAACCTAAGAATAAAACAAGAGAGGTAAAAGGAAAGAGTAGTGAGATTAGTATCGAGAAAAGCCAAAAATTACGTGAAACACAAGTGTGAGTGAATCAAATCATGAATGAAACACGTGAGAGAGTATTGGTGATGTTGTTCTGACTTTATTTTTTAGGTTTTAAACATATCTAAAGATAAAGAAGTGAGTTAAACGTATATTCAAAGTGATTGGAGATGTAAGAGATCATATAGAAAAACATGATGATGTAATTAATAGATTGCAAGGTGAACCACAGCGTGAGAGACAACCAACCTTTGTTAATGATGAATATGATGGTGCAAATGGCTTGGATGATAACCTAAGTTACTATAATTGGTTAAGATGTTAATCCTATAATACAAACTATGAGATGATGTTTTAATGGTGTGGATAGAAGCATAGGCAACATCAAAATGAAAATCCCTTCTTTTTAAGAGAAGAATAATCTAGATGTCTATTCAGAGTGGGAACGAAAAGTAAAGCTCGCCTGCTAGCGTCGTTGCCACAGTGGCAATCCCCACTACCTGGTTCTTTGGCCTGAACCCCTTGAATGCCCTCTAGCGATCTAACTCGGACCCCTCAAAAAAACTTCTTCGGCTCCTCCAGAACCTTCTTGCAACCTTCGACTGTCTTGTAGATGAATATTGTGTATTCCTGCAGTTTGCCTATGGTCTTGTTGTGCCCCAAAGGCCCCTTGATCTCCCCAAATGTAGTGAAGAAGACATGTAGATGTTTCGAGATCCCGTGGTCGCCGATGTTGCTGACGAAGATTTTACGGTCGGTAAGCTCGGTGATGGGACCCTAGGAGCCCAGGGTGCCGAAAGAGGCAAGCTGGCAGGAGGTAATGCAGTTGCTGATCTTCTTCTAGGGCTCCTGGAGCACTTGCTTTATAGCAACATGGGTTTGGAAGAGGATGAAGCCATAGCCCTTACAGTTGCCAATGGCGTCGTTGGTGACGGCCTTGCACTCGTCGACTCCATAGAGCGAAAAGGCAGTGGAGAGGACCTCGGTGGTGGCATCCCAACCAAGGTCATGGATGAAGATGTTGCGGTGGATCAGGTCAGAGTTGGCAGATGTGGCAATGCGAGAGAGGAGGGTGACCTTCTCAAGGAGCTCGATCACCTGGTCCCTGCCGAAGGGCTTCGAGAGCTTGTAGATCGATTCTCGGTGAGGGATCACCTTCTTCTTCCTCTTCTTTCTCTCTTTTGGGGTTCGCTTGCGTCCTCCTCCTCTTCAGATTTTTCGTCCACCTTTAGTATGAACTAAGTTGATCATTCTATCAAAGACTCTTCAACTATTCATAGGGGAGGAATGACGAGAACTAAAGCTAAAAGGATGAAATAAACCTTAACTTATTTATTAGAAGGCATTTGGAATGAATAAGCTGGTTAAGGTTATATGGATACAAGAAGAGCCTAAAATGATCAACATGATTCAAATAAGTCTAGATTATGAAGAAAAAGTTTAACCTTGAGAGAATGACGAATTTTAGCCTATTTTGAAAAATAAAAGTCATTTAATCATATTAGACCACATTAAAAATTATGGGCTTATTCATAAATGATTTACATTCAACCATTCAAATAAGTTTAAGGTATATTCATGAATGATCTACATTTATAAATCGAGAATATAAATGTCATTTAATAGATTCATTCCATTTGTACTATATAAACAAGGCTGACTCTCTTTGTAACCAAATAATTTAAAAGTATAATCATATTGGACCATATTATAAATTATGGGATTATTCATAAATGATTTACATTCAACCATTCAAATAAGTTTAAGGCATATTTATGAATGATCTACATTTATAAATCGAGAATATAAATGTCATTTAATAGATTCATTCCATTTGTACTATATAAACAAGGCTGACTCTCTTTGTAACCAAATAATTTAAAAGTATAATCATATTGGACCATATTATAAATTATGGGATTATTCATAAATGATTTACATTCAACCATTCAAATAAGTTTAAGGCATATTTATGAATGATCTACATTTATAAATCGAGAATATAAATGTCATTTAATGGATTCATTCC
>LVTN01000009.1:209027-375308 GCA_001649415.1 Musa itinerans | reverse complement strand
GGCAGCCAAAAAAGCTCATCTTATGGCCCTTCGGTTCCCTCTTATATATAGAGGGCCCTTGTCAACATAACCTTAATGGATCCTGTCATATTGGGTACTAGATCTCCATTCAACTACCTAAGTATTTTAGATTAGTGGATCTCTATCCAATAATCTCTTATTGACACTTATTGGATCTTATCTACAGAATCTAATAATTTAAGGGTTTATTGGATATCCAATAAGATAGGGGCTTCAGCGAATATCTTACATCTGAACCTCTACACGTCGTAACACATATCATATATGTGACCCTCTAGGTCCAATATCGAGCTAGTCATGAGTCATACCAGTTAGGACGCTTTTTGGCTCAGTAAATTATTAATCTCCACAATAATTTACTCGACTCTATAGATTTACTAGGCCACTACGCTATAATAATAATAAGCAAAACGACTGCATGTTATAATATGCAACAAACAATATGAAGTAAAAAAATACTATAATAATAATAAATAAAAAGAGTGTGTGTCATGTCACACATGTCATCACTTACGTGATTGGCTTATAGGACACCTATGAGTAACATCCTTGGTGTCTCAAGTCTAAGGACCAGATATATTATTGGGATGATAGAATCATTATCTAACAATAAGGCATCATCAATTATCGAGCATTCCATGAGCGGATAAATTAGTGAACTCATTCTCTAATGAGTACATACACTGTATCCCTAGTGTTTCCACACGAGTAGCTATAAGACCAGACGCCTCCATTATATGGACGAGTGTATAGTACACTTATCTTGATGTCCATTTCGAATAACCTATTATCGAGATGATTTATGGTTTATGTTTAAAAGCAAATCGATCTCATTATTATGATCTCATAATGATCTGATTCATACTGTATTGATATGTGAATATCTGAATGTTACAACTACTATGAAGAGAAAAAATTAAAATTAGCCACAATTGAATTTTATGATTATGCTATTATTTGGTGGGATCAATTGTGTAAAGATAAGTGTAGAAATGGTGGAAGGCACATGAAGACTTGGTTGGAGATGAAACAAATCATGAGGAGTATATTTGTCCCTAGTCATTACTATAGGGATTTGCATCAATAGTTGCAAACTTTGATATAATGTTCTATGAGTGTTGATAAATATCCCACTGAATTGAGTCCCATCAATGATTGAGTCGCATAGGTTATGGCAAGATCATTCGCCTGCTAGCGTCGTTGCCACAGTGGCAATCCCCACTACCTGGTTCTTTGGCCTGAACCCCTTGAATGCCCTCTAGCGATCTAACTCGGACCCCTCAAAAAAACTTCTTCGGCTCCTCCAGAACCTTCTTGCAACCTTCGACTGTCTTGTAGATGAATATTGTGTATTCCTGCAGTTTGCCTATGGTCTTGTTGTGCCCCAAAGGCCCCTTGATCTCCCCAAATGTAGTGAAGAAGACATGTAGATGTTTCGAGATCCCGTGGTCGCCGATGTTGCTGACGAAGATTTTACGGTCGGTAAGCTCGGTGATGGGACCCTAGGAGCCCAGGGTGCCGTCAAACTAGAGGTATTAAGTATTTTAAGTGTCATAGGCATGAACATGTGACACGCGAATATCCTAATAAAAGAGTTATGATAATGAGAGATGAGAAGAGGCAAGCTGGCAGGAGGTAATGCAGTTGTTGATCTTCTTCTAGGGTTCCTGGAGCACCTGCTTTATAGTAATCCCTAGTCATTACTATAGGGATTTGCATCAATAGTTGCAAACTTTGATATAATGTTCTATGAGTGTTGATAAATATCACAAGGAGATAGAGATAGTCATGATAAGAGCTAATATGAATGAAGGTCGTGAAGCTACCATGGTTCTAGGGTTCCTGGAGCACCTGCTTTATAGTAATATGGGTTTGGAAGAGGATGAAGCCATAGCCCTTACAGTTGTCAATGGCACCATTGGTGACGGCCTTGCACTCGTCGACTCCATAGAGCGAAAAGGCAGTGGAGAGGACCTCGGTGGTGGCATCCCAACCAAGGTCATTTAAATAAGAACATTGCTTATCTTATGGAGTTACAATATTATGTGGAGATTGATGACATGGTGAATGTGGGCATGAAGATTGAGTAGGCAACTCAAAAGAAAAAGCACAATGTATGATTCAAAATCTTATTCGGGTTCTTCCTTTTGGAAATCGAATTGGAGTAAAAAGGATGATAAACCCATTGTTAAGCGAAACTAAAGGCAAAAATGAATTAGGTAGCAAGGGTAAAAGTGAGAATCAAACTAGAGGTATTAAGTATTTTAAGTGTCATAGGCATGAACATGTGACACGCGAATATCCTAATAAAAGAGTTATGATAATGAGAGATGAGATTGTGGAATTTGAAAGTGAGAGAGAGGATGATGATGACATTCCAGTGGATACTAGTAATGAAAAGTTAATTGTTCAATGCATACTTAGTTTGCAAAATAAAAATGATGAACAATATGAAAATCTATTTCATACTCATTGTTTGATTGCTAACAAGTTGTATAAATATGTCAGGTGTCTTGCTCATGGAGAAACTAAAATTACATACTATCAAACATCAAAAACCTTACAAGTTACAATGCTTGAATGATAGAAATTGACAAGCTGGATGAAGATGTTGCGGTGGATCAGGTCAGAATTGGTAGATGTGGCAATGCGAGAGAGGAGGGTGACCTTCTCAAGGAGCTCGATCACCTGGTCCCTGCCGAAGGGCTTCGAGAGCTTGTAGATCGATTCTCGGTGAGTATTTGAACTTGGTGATTGGGTTTGGGTATACCTAGGAAGGAAATATTTCCTAACCAAATGAGGTCTAAACTACTAGGGATCACCTTCTTCTTCCTCTTCTTTCTCTCTTTTGGGGTTCGCTTGCGTCCTCCTCCTCTTCAGATTTTTCGTCCACCTTTAGTATGAACTAAGTTGATCATTCTATCAAAGACTCTTCAACTATTCATAGGGGAGGAATGACGAGAAACCTTTAATGTTTCATATTTATCTTTGTTTGATGTAGGTGATGAAGGTATTGATTTGAGGACGAATCCTTTTGAGGAAAGGGGGAATGATATGAACCAACAAGTTGATCACAGTTAAAGACTCTTTAACTATTCATGGACGACTAATGGCAAGAGCTAAGGTTAAAAGAATGAAAAAAGTTTTAATTTATTTATTAGAAGACTTATACATGATTCAAATAAGTTCAAAATATGAAGAGAAAGTACAACATGGAGAGAATGACGGATTTTAGTCTATTTTGAAGAATAAAAGTTATTAAAAGTTTTAATTTATTTATTAGAAGACATTTGAAATGAGCAAGTTGGTCAAGACTCGATCAAGGTTCTACGGATGCAATGAGAGTCTAAAATTATCACACATGATTCAAATAAGTCCAAATCATGAAGAGAAAATACAACCTTGAGAAAATGACAAATTTTAACCCATTTTGAAGAAAAAGATAATTTAACCTTGTTGGATCATGTTAGGAATTATGAATTTACATTCAATCATTCAAATAAGTTTAAGGCATATTCATGAATGATCTACATTTATAAATCGAGAATATAAATGTCATTTAATAGATTCATTCCATTTGTACTATATAAACAAGGCTGACTCTCTTTGTAACCAAATAATTTAAAAGTACATTTAAATAAGTTCAAGGCATATTCATAAATATGAATGTCGTTTAATGCATTTAATAGATTCATTCCATTTGTACTATATAAACAAGGCTGACTTTGTAACAAAATAATTTAAAAGTATAATCATCTTTCAACACTAGTGAATGTTTTATTTTTAAGTTATTGCATGAACGTAAGGAAATCTATGGGCGACATCACATGCGCAGTAAAATAACAAAAAACAAAAATTCTATATTTCTATAAAAGGGTTTCATCGTCATGTGAAGATTGGTGCACAAAAACCTATGAAACTAAAAATTATGTGTGAGATAGTTGTATTACCTAGGGAGATCATATATCCCTAAAATCCTGCAAATCCGTGGGAGATGATAAAGGAGGTCAACTATCCTTCTCTTTAGCGGTGATCCACACGGTAGGGGCTGTGAAGATGCTCCTCAAATCGCTGCCCAAATCTCCGCATGCCACAAATAGGAGCTGTTGGCTGAAAATGAGAATGGGAGAGGAGAATAAGAGGTGGCAGCCAAAAAGGCCCATCTTATGGCCCTTCGGTTTCCTCCTATATATAGAGTCCTCTTGTCAACATAACCTTAATGGATCCTGTCATATTAGGTACTAGATCTTCATCCAACTACCTAAGTCTCTTAGATTAGTAGATCTCTATCAAATAATCTCTTATTGGCACTTATTGGATCTTATCCACAAGATCTAATAATTCAAGGGCTTATTGGATATCCAATAAGATAGGGGCTCTAATGAATATCTCATATCTGAACCTCTACTCGTCATAACACCTATCATATGTGTGTGACCCTCTAGGTCCAATATCGAGCTAGTCATGAGTCATACCTGTCAAGACGCTTTTTGGCTTAGTGAATTATTAATCTCCACAATAATTTACTCGACTCTACAGATTTACTAGCTACTACACTATAATAATAATAAGAAGCAAAAAGAGTGTATGTCATAATATGCAATAAGCAATATAAAGTAAAAAAATACTATAATAATAATAAATAAAAAGTGTGTGTCATGTCACACGTATCATCACTCACGTGATTGGCTTATAGGACACCTATGACTAGCATCCCCGGTGTCTTAAGTCTAAGGACCAGATATATCATTGGGATGATAGAATCATTGTCTGACAATAAGACATCATCAACCATCGAGCATTTTGTGAGCGGATCAATTAGTAAACTCATTCTCTAATGAACACATACACTGTATCCCTAGTGTTTTCACACGAGCAACTATAAGATCAGTCGCATCCATTATATAAACGAGTATATAGTACACTAGTCTGTTTGGTCATCTTGATGTCCCTCTCGAATAATCGATTATCGGGATTATTTAGGGTTTATGTTTAAAGGCAAATCGGTCTCATTATCATTATCTCATCATAATCCAATTCATACTGTATTGATCCATGAATATCACAATATATATACGCAACAAGCAATATAAAGTGATAAAATATCAATTAATATAATAAGTAAAAAAGAGTGCATATCATATCACACGTGTCATAATTCAGGTGATTGGCTTGCAAGACACATATGACTAGCACTTTAAAACTTATAAACCTTCTTAAAAATCTTTGTTTTTCCTTTCTAACTTGTCAAACTTCTTAATTTGTGACATTTTAAGGGAATCAAAGTATTATTCTAATTATTTCATTGATATTCCATTGATAAAGTAATTAGAATATTTTCTCTTATTTCAATCTAGAACAATCCATCTTGTTTTAATTTGTTAGAGGGTATCAATTTGTATTTCATATGTATCATAGCTCTTTAGCTATCGAGGTGTATGGCTGCTAAGTTGATGATTTCCATCATTTGCTATCAAAGCTCGGCTCAAGTATGAGATTTGCCTATCAATTTATTTGCTATCTTTTAGCTTTTCCTTTTCTCCTCTTTTTTCTTCTTTTAGTACCATATCTACAATTGTTGTTCTTCCTTCATTTTCATTGTTGTGCTTCTTATATTATTACCGTTTTTTCTTTATTTTTTCACACTTTATATTATAAAAAGAAAAGAAAAAAAAATTAGAAAGTCAAAAAAAGAGAAAATCAAAGGTAAAAAAAGAAAGAGATTAGAATTTAAAATTATATATTTGCATATTGCAATTCTTACAAATTACATAATTCTATCTTCGTTTATTTAAATTTTTATTTTGGTTTGAAAATCTTTCTTCATCCTAGAAAATTTTCTTTGTTCATTTGATATTTTAATTATAATCTTTGCTGTGATTGAAGTGCATTACATACACTTTTAAATTGGCCTACCTTTTGTTTGCTTTTAGACCTATCAAATTTCACTACGATTGCCATAATCTGAATTGTTTGTTTATGTACCTTAGTTAATCTAAGAACCCAAGAATAAAACAAGAGATGTAAAAGGCAAGAGTTGTGAGATTAGTATCGAGAAAAGCAAAAAATTATGTGAAACACAAGTGTGAGTGAATCAAATCTTGAATGAAACACGTGAGAGAGTGTTGGTGAGGCTGTTCTAACTTTATTTTTCAGGTTTTAAACATGTCTAAATATAAAGAAGTGAGTTGAACGTATGTTCAAAGTGATAGGAGATATAAGAGATCATCTAGAAAAGCATGATGATGCAATTAATAGATTGCAAGGTGAACCACGATGTGAGAGACAACCAACCTTTATCAACGATGAATATGATGGTGCAAATGGCTTGGATGATAACCAAGTTACTTAAGATGTTAATCCTAAAATACAAACTATGAGAGGATGTTTTAATGGTGTGGATAGAAACATAGGAAACATCAAAATGAAAATCCCTTCTTTTTAAGGGAAGAATAATCCAGATGCCTATTCAGAATGGGAACAAAAAGTAGAGTTGATATTTGAATGTTACAACTACTATGAAGAGAAAAAACTAAAATTAGCCACAATTGAGTTTTATGATTATGCTATTATTTAGTGGGATCAATTGTGTAAAGATAAGTGTAGAAATGGTGGAAGACACATGGAGACTTGGTTGGAGATGAAACAAATCATGAGGAGCATATTTGTCCCTAGTCATTACTATAGGGATTTGCATCAATGGCTGCAAACTTCGACACAAGGTTCCATGAGTGTTGATAAATATCACAAGGAGATAAGATAGTCATTATAAGAGCTAATATGGAGGAAGACCGTGACGCTCCCATGGCTTGATTCTTAAGTGGATTAAATAAGAACATTGCTTATCTTATGGAGTTGTAATATCATGTGAAGATTGATGACATGGTGAATATGGGCATAAAGATTGAGAGGCAACTCAAAAGAAAAAGCACAATGTATGATTCAAAACCTTACTCGGGTTCTCCCTTTTGGAAATTGAATTGGAGTAAAAAGGATGATAAACCCATTTTTAAGCGAAACTAAAGGCAAAAATGAATTAGGTAGCAAGGGTAAAAGTGAGAATCAAACTAGAGGTATTAAGTATTTTAAGTGTCTTATGCATAAACATGTGACACGTAATGTCCTAATAAGAGAGTTATGATCATGAGAGATGAGATTGTGGAATCTAAAAGTGAGAGAGGATGATGATGACATTCCAGTGGATACTAGTAATGAAAAGTTAATTGTTCAATGCATACTTAGTTTGCAAAATAAAAATGATGAACAATATGAAAATCTATTTCATACTCATTGTTTGATTGCTAACAAGTTGTATAAATATGTCAGGTGTCTTGCTCATGGAGAAACTAAAATTACATACTATCAAACATCAAAAACCTTACAAGTTACAATGCTTGAATGATAGAAATTGACAAGCAAGTAGTATTTGAACTTGGTGATTGGGTTTGGGTATACCTAGGAAGGAAATATTTCCTAACCAAATGAGGTCTAAACTACTACCAAGAGGAGATCGTTCATTTTGTGTCCTTCAAAAAAATCAATGACAATACATACAAACTAGAACTATCATGTGAGTATGACAATATTAGTGTAACCTTTAATGTTTCATATTTATCTTTGTTTGATGTAGGTGATGAAGGTATTGATTTGAGGACGAATCCTTTTGAGGAAAGGGGGAATGATATGAACCAACAAGTTGATCACAGTTAAAGACTCTTTAACTATTCATGGACGACTAATGGCAAGAGCTAAGGTTAAAAGAATGAAAAAAGTTTTAATTTATTTATTAGAAGACATTTGAAATGAGCAAGTTGGTCAAGACTCGATCAAGGTTCTACGGATGCAATGAGAGTCTAAAATGATCACACATGATTCAAATAAGTCCAAATCATGAAGAGAAAATACAACCTTGAGAAAATGACAAATTTTAACCCATTTTGAAGAAAAAGATAATTTAACCTTGTTGGATCATGTTAGGAATTATGAACTTATTAATGAATGATATACTTTCAATCATTTAAATAAGTTCAAGGCATATTCATAAATATGAATGTCGTTTAATGCATTTAATAGATTCATTCCCTTTGTATTTGGCCTTTACACTATATAAACGATGTTGACTCCGTTTATAACCAAACAATTCAAAAGTATAATCATCTTTTAATATTGGTAAGCATTTTCTTTTTAAGTTTTTACATGAACTTTGAAACTTTTCAAGTTTTTCTACTTATGACATTCAAAACTTAAAAAGCTTTTATTTTCTTTTCAACTTATCAAACTTCTTGGTTTGTGACGTTTTAAGGGAATAGTTTCTCTTACATCCATTGTTGCTCTAATTGTTTTATTAAATTTTCATTGATAAAATGATTAGAATAGTTTATCTTATTTTAATCTTAAACAATTTGTCTTGTTTCAATTTATTGAAGGATATTAATTTACATTTTATATGTATCATAGCTCTTTAGCTATCGAGATGTATGGTTGCTAAGTTGATGATTTCTATCAACCTTCTTCTCAAATGAGTAGATTCGATCGATGAAAGAAAGAAATAAGATTTTGAGAATCTAAATTATTCTCGATTGATATTCTAATCTTTTTAATCCTAGCCTTCAACTTGATTGGGTACAACAGCAACCCGTTCGGCCCAACCTCATCATCGTGCCTGATTAGTTTGGATCCGATCTAGAACGTGTCGGCCTGATGCCCACTCGAGTTTGCATCAAGATTGATTTGAATCAGGAGGCCAACCTCGATGACAATCTGATTTGACGATCTGTAATACGTTCTACGGGCTTATTGGATATCCAATAAGATAGGGGCTCTAATGAATATCTCATATCTGAACCTCTACTCGTCATAACACCTATCATATGTGTGTGACCCTCTAGGTCCAATATCGAGCTAGTCATGAGTCATACCTGTCAAGACGCTTTTTGGCTTAGTGAATTATTAATCTCCACAATAATTTACTCGACTCTACAGATTTACTAGCTACTACACTATAATAATAATAAGAAGCAAAAAGAGTGTATGTCATAATATGCAATAAGCAATATAAAGTAAAAAAATACTATAATAATAATAAATAAAAAGTGTGTGTCATGTCACACGTATCATCACTCACGTGATTGGCTTATAGGACACCTATGACTAGCATCCCCGGTGTCTTAAGTCTAAGGACCAGATATATCATTGGGATGATAGAATCATTGTCTGACAATAAGACATCATCAACCATCGAGCATTTTGTGAGCGGATCAATTAGTAAACTCATTCTCTAATGAACACATACACTGTATCCCTAGTGTTTTCACACGAGCAACTATAAGATCAGTCGCATCCATTATATAAACGAGTATATAGTACACTAGTCTGTTTGGTCATCTTGATGTCCCTCTCGAATAATCGATTATCGGGATTATTTAGGGTTTATGTTTAAAGGCAAATCGGTCTCATTATCATTATCTCATCATAATCCAATTCATACTGTATTGATCCATGAATATCACAATATATATACGCAACAAGCAATATAAAGTGATAAAATATCAATTAATATAATAAGTAAAAAAGAGTGCATATCATATCACACGTGTCATAATTCAGGTGATTGGCTTGCAAGACACATATGACTAGCACTTTAAAACTTATAAACCTTCTTAAAAATCTTTGTTTTTCCTTTCTAACTTGTCAAACTTCTTAATTTGTGACATTTTAAGGGAATCAAAGTATTATTCTAATTATTTCATTGATATTCCATTGATAAAGTAATTAGAATATTTTCTCTTATTTCAATCTAGAACAATCCATCTTGTTTTAATTTGTTAGAGGGTATCAATTTGTATTTCATATGTATCATAGCTCTTTAGCTATCGAGGTGTATGGCTGCTAAGTTGATGATTTCCATCATTTGCTATCAAAGCTCGGCTCAAGTATGAGATTTGCCTATCAATTTATTTGCTATCTTTTAGCTTTTCCTTTTCTCCTCTTTTTTCTTCTTTTAGTACCATATCTACAATTGTTGTTCTTCCTTCATTTTCATTGTTGTGCTTCTTATATTATTACCGTTTTTTCTTTATTTTTTCACACTTTATATTATAAAAAGAAAAAAAAAGAGAATAGTCAAAAAAAGAGAAAATCAATGGTAAAAAAAGAAAGAGATTAGAATTTAAAAATATATATTTGCATATTGCAATTCTTACAAATTACATAATTCTATCTTCGTTTATTTAAATTTTTATTTTGGTTTGAAAATCTTTCTTCATCCTAGAAAATTTTCTTTGTTCATTTAATATTTGAATTATAATCTTTGCCGTGATTGAAGTGCATTACATACACTTTTAAATTGGCCTACCTTTTGTTTGCTTTTAGACCTATCAAATTTCACTACGATTGCCATAATCTGAATTGTTTGTTTATGTACCTTAGTTAATCTAAGAACCCAAGAATAAAACAAGAGATGTAAAAGGCAAGAGTTGTGAGATTAGTATCGAGAAAAGCAAAAAATTATGTGAAACACAAGTGTGAGTGAATCAAATCTTGAATGAAACACGTGAGAGAGTGTTGGTGAGGCTGTTCTAACTTTATTTTTCAGGTTTTAAACATGTCTAAATATAAAGAAGTGAGTTGAACGTATGTTCAAAGTGATAGGAGATATAAGAGATCATCTAGAAAAGCATGATGATGCAATTAATAGATTGCAAGGTGAACCACGATGTGAGAGACAACCAACCTTTATCAACGATGAATATGATGGTGCAAATGGCTTGGATGATAACCAAGTTACTTAAGATGTTAATCCTAAAATACAAACTATGAGAGGATGTTTTAATGGTGTGGATAGAAACATAGGAAACATCAAAATGAAAATCCCTTCTTTTTAAGGGAAGAATAATCCAGATGCCTATTCAGAATGGGAACAAAAAGTAGAGTTGATATTTGAATGTTACAACTACTATGAAGAGAAAAAACTAAAATTAGCCACAATTGAGTTTTATGATTATGCTATTATTTAGTGGGATCAATTGTGTAAAGATAAGTGTAGAAATGGTGGAAGACACATGGAGACTTGGTTGGAGATGAAACAAATCATGAGGAGCATATTTGTCCCTAGTCATTACTATAGGGATTTGCATCAATGGCTGCAAACTTCGACACAAGGTTCCATGAGTGTTGATAAATATCACAAGGAGATAAGATAGTCATTATAAGAGCTAATATGGAGGAAGACCGTGACGCTCCCATGGCTTGATTCTTAAGTGGATTAAATAAGAACATTGCTTATCTTATGGAGTTGTAATATCATGTGAAGATTGATGACATGGTGAATATGGGCATAAAGATTGAGAGGCAACTCAAAAGAAAAAGCACAATGTATGATTCAAAACCTTACTCGGGTTCTCCCTTTTGGAAATTGAATTGGAGTAAAAAGGATGATAAACCCATTTTTAAGCGAAACTAAAGGCAAAAATGAATTAGGCAGCAAGGGTAAAAGTGAGAATCAAGATAATCAAACTAGAGGTATTAAGTATTTTAAGTGTCTTATGCATAAACATGTGACACGTAATGTCCTAATAAGAGAGTTATGATCATGAGAGATGAGATTGTGGAATCTAAAAGTGAGAGAGGATGATGATGACATTCCAGTGGATACTAGTAATGAAAAGTTAATTGTTCAATACATACTTAGTTTGCAAATAAAAATGATGAACAATATGAAAATATTTTTGAATGATAGTATAGTAAAGGTAAATTGACAAGCAAGTAGTATTTCAACTTGGTGATTGGGTTTGGGTATACTTGAGGAAGGAAATATTTCATAACCAAATGAGGTCTAAACTAATGCCAAGAGGAGATCGTTCATTTTGTGTCCTTCAAAAAAATCAATGACAATACATACAAACTGGAACTATCATATGAGTATGACAATATTAGTGTAACCTTTAATGTTTCATATTTATCTTTGTTTGACGTAGGTGATGAAGGTGCTGATTTGAGGACGAATCCTTTTGAGGAATGGGGGAATGATATGAACCAACAAGTTGATCACAGTCAAAGACTATTTAACTATTCATGGAGGACTAATGGCAAGAGCTAAGGCTAAAAGATGAAAAAAGTCTTAATTTATTTATTAGAAGATATTTGAAATGAGCAAGTTGGTCAAGACTCGATCAAAGTTCTACGGATGCAATGAGAGCCTAAAATGATCAACATGATTCAAATAAGTCCAAATCATAAAGAGAAAGTTCAATCTTGAGAAAATGACAAATTTTAACCTATTTTGAAGAAAAAGATAATTTAACCTTGTTAGATCATGTTAGGAATTATGGACTTATTAATGAATGATATACTTTCAATCATTTAAATAAGTTCAAGGCATATTCATAAATGATCTACATTTATGAATTGAAATATAAATGTCGTTTAATGCATTTAATAGATTCATTCCCTTTGTACTTAGCCTTTACACTATATAAACAATGCTGACTCCGTTTGTAACCAAACAATTCAAAAGTATAATCATTTTTCAATATTGGTAAGTGTTTTCTTTTTAAGTTTTTACATAAACTTTGAAACTTTTCAATTTTTTCTACTTATGTCATTCAAAACTTAAAAATATTTTGTTTTCTTTTCAACTTATCAAACTTCTTGGTTTGTGACGTTTTAAGGGAATAGTTTCTCTCACTTTCATTGTTGTTCTAATTATTTTATTAAATTTTTATTGATAAAATGATTAGAATAGTTTATCTTACTTTAATCTTAAACAATCTGTCTTGTTTCAATTCGTCGGAGAATATCAATTTACATTCCATACGTATCATAGCTCTTTAGCTATCGAAGTGGATGATTGCTAAGTTGATTATTTTTATCAAGCTTCTCATCAAATAAGAAGGATCGAACGATGGAAGAAAGAAATAAGATTTTGAGAAGTTAAATTATTCTCGATCGATATTCTAATCCTTTTAATCCCAGCCTTCAAAACTTGATTGGGTACAACCGCAACCTGTTCGGCCCAACCTCATCATCGTGCCTGATTGGTTTGGATCGGATCCAGAACGTGTCGGCCTGATGCCGACTCGAGTTTGCATCAAGATTGATTTGAATCAGGAGGCCAACCTCGATGACAATCTGATTTGACCATCTGTAATACGTTCTACGCCATCCAATCTCACCCAAACGGAATATGAACATTATTTTATCTATTAGCATCTTAACTATCAATTTCTCCCCAAATCGGTAACCCGATTCAATTCTTTCTCCATGACTTGCGGGAAACTCTACCATATACGAGCCACATATTCCAAATACTCCATCCATCGGAAGGGAAATCCATCATCATAACCAACCGGATGGATCTTGACAGTTCCAAGCGATGCGCGTGTTGCGGTAACCATAGCTCACGGATCAGACGGTCATCAATGCTTTCCCGACTCGAAACGCAACAAGACGACGCCACGCGTCAAATCCACTTTTTTGGAAAAACCAACGAATGCACCGTGATCATATAAGTAACCGACGGATCAAAGACTACAGAAACGCGTACACCGCCAGAATACAGTCGGCAATCGGGGTAAGCTACAAATGACTTCACTGGGCTCCACTTTTTTGTGTGACGTGGCAGGAAGCAGGACAGAGTTTCTCCTGGGGTATAAATCGGAGTGTTTTCTCCAGGTGCGCTTTTGGCGAAACCAAATTCGAAACCCGAGACCGAGAAATGGGCAAAACCGAGGGAGTTTTCGACTGCGATGCCATTTGCAATTTACCAAGCAACCCTTTCCCCCGTTCATCGAACGGCCACCATCGGTGTCCATCAAGAATCCAACGGCTGGGATCACTCATCTCTTCGAACAAGCATTCTGGGGACAATCACGTATGGGCAAATCAGGAAATACGCAATTCCACTTTGTTCGCCATTGAGGAAAGCGGACTGTGTCCAGGGTTAAATAAGAAAGGAGGCCCATATAAGGCAAAAGAAATGGCGGGTCGGTTTCAAAGCCTCAACTTCCGTCTTCTATTCCGAAACTAACCCTCCTCGGACGGTCAAATTACCTCCGTCCATCACGTGACGGCGACACGTCCTCGAGAACGAAGAGTACGTCTGACGCCTTGCCGACGTCTAATCCCTGAAGGGCGCGATTCCTGTCATCCGACGGCTGCTACGGGTGCTTGATGAGTTGTCATGATCTCGACCGTCAAGTTGTGGAACCGCCATTGCGAAGGACTGACGGAAGCAGGTAACCGAGAGAGGCGATGCCGTTAACTCACGACGGTATCGCTTCCTTGAATCGGCGAGTGCGCTCGACATGTGCGCATATAAGTCTCCATGCTCGTATGACACGCGTCAAGATCGGCTCGGATCGATGGGAAAAGAACGATGATGATATCATTCGCATCAACATATATCTGCGGCCTCCCGATCTAAAAGGAGCACTGACGCCGTTGGAGGAGTACATGGAGGGACGAAGGGGGGAAGCGCCGCTCTGTCGTTTTATCTCCCTACCCTTGAGGTAATACGATGGTTCTTACGGTAGAAAGAGATCCCTAGGGTTTGCCTGTTTCTTTCGATTGTTTGCGACATTCTACAGATTTCTACCTGGTAGAATAGTTTCTTCCGCTAGGGTTTAGTTGTTTCCATCTCAATTTCTTCTCACATTTCGATCTCATGTTGATGGATTGAAGCATCTTGCTGACTTCGAGCAGTCGCTTGTGAGGTCTTTCTAGTTTAAGTGTTTCGTTGTGTTTATTACTTCATATTACTTAGGTTTTGTTCGATGTGTGGTAAGTTGGTACTAACCTGCTTACTTGCTTGTCTGATATTTTCTGGAGGTTCTTGGGGAATATTAGCGGCTTTTTTGAGACCATATAATGCATGTTGCATTTTAGTTCGCTCTCGAAGTTCCCCTTCTTTCTAGCTGTAAAGACTAAAGCCTTTTCGTACTTCTTTTTCATTTTGTGTTTATTTTTGTTCATTTGGTGCATTAATCCTCTTTTAAGACATGGAGCTTCTGTCCACTGAGCCGCTGTTTTCCTATACTTGATGTGGTCTCGAACTGCTCAAGTAGTTCTGGCATCTTTTTACGTTCCGAATCTGCGATTCTTATTTTGCCTTAAACGTTAATTAGAAATTTTAGTGGTAAAGATGCACGGAATATTTTGGAGGTTTTGTTTAGTATTATTTTTATGGTAAAGATGCATGGATGGCATGTATATCAATTATATTAATGCAGTTGATTGAGATGTTTCAAATGATGCCACTTATATTTTTAGTTAAGGCTTTCTGTTCTGATCGCAGAAGCTACTCTTATTTTGTCTTGGAAAGTCAGAGTTGTTTTTACATAGCAATTTTCTGGCTATCTGTGAGTTGTACCAAGCTCTGTTCTTGAGTGACTTTGAACTTTTTGTATATTTTGCTGAAGTCTGGAGCTGCAGTTGCCGTATAAATTGGAAACTTATTATGTGTTTGATATATTTATGAATGTTATGAAGCCAACTATACACTAATGTATTTGTTTTTTCAGAATTACCCAGGCCAACTTATAGAAATCGACTTTAAGTATCTTCTTATTGCTTTGATGTTTCTTATTTGCAGCACTAAGTATGTATTTGCTATTTTGTGATGTTTTTCATTGAATAGACGGGTGCTCAACTTCAGTTGTATCAAATTCGTTTGCAATGATAATTTTGGAGTTCTTTGTGTTCTAATTTTGCTTTTTATGTGATTATTTATTATTGTGAACCATGTAGGTTCACTTGTTGAATATATTCTGTATATCTTTGTAGTAACATATTTGGTCTGTACTCTGGCCTGAAGCATCATCTGTTTTTTATCCATTATATGTGTGCATTCTTCGTGGAGCATTTTTACATGTTGATTCTTTTCTTAATCTTATGTATGTGCAGTTTCTCTCTCCGACTCCCTGGTCCTTGGAGTATTCTGTGTTTCTCTCATGTCTAAACTGATATATCTTCTCAATTTTCCTTTTGTTAGACTGGTGATATAAGAGATGGAGTCCGGATTTGATTCAGAAGCCACTGAAGATCTGCCTCCTCCTCCTCCCATACCTCCAAATGTTACCCCAATTAAAGTTGATCCTGAGGGAAGTTTGCCTCCCAAAAAGGCAACGAAGCCTAGTAGGGTACCAATGCCTAGACCGGGGCTTGGAAAGAAAGGCCAAGTGGTCCCGCTTTTGACAAACCATTTTAAAGTTTCTGTTCGGAATGTGGATGATTATTTCTATCACTACAGCGTAGGTTCTGGTTTGCCTTTTATTTCTGTTAGCATTACTGCAAAACTTTAATTTGGAACACAGTGTGTATAATTCTTTTTTCTCTTTTTGACAAAAAGGTTTTATTAAAATATGAAGATGATAGGCCTGTTGAAGGGAAGGGTATTGGTAGAAAGGTGATAGATAAACTGCATCAGACTTATGACATTGATCTAGGAAACAAAGACTTTGCATATGATGGAGAAAAGAGTCTATTCACACTCGGTGCTCTTCCTCAAGTCAAAAATGAGTTCACTGTTGTACTCGAGGATGTATCCTCAGCTAGGTATAGGTTTTTTTTGTTTTGTGTGCCCTTTTCTTATGTTATCGTGAACTGTCTGTATTGTTTTGTGTGACGTGAGATCAAGGAAATTGAAATGCATTCTTTTTCCTACTTAGAACCACTGGCAATGGGAGCCCACGTGGGAATGACAGTCCTGGTGAAAGTGATTGCAAGCGTGTAAGACGCCCCTACAAAATAAAGACTTTTAAAGTTGAGCTGAATTTTGCTGCTAAGATTCCTATGAAATCAATTGCAATGGCTTTGAAAGGCTATGAAAGTGAGAATTCCCAAGAAGCCTTGCGGGTTCTTGATATTATTTTACGACAGCATGCAGCAAAGCAGTATGTCGTTATCCTTAATCAAACTTATCATTGACATTTCTGACTTGAGGATTTTAACATCCAAAACTATTTCTGTTACCTGACATTTTTTCTTGAAATTGTCATCTTTTCTAGGGGATGTCTTCTTGTTCGACAGTCATTTTTCCAGAACAATCCAAGAAACTTTACTGACATTGGAGGTGGCGTCCTAGGATGTCGTGGTTTTCATTCTAGCTTTAGAACCTCACAAGGTGGCCTGTCATTGAACATTGGTATGCTCTGACATCTTTCTCTGAGGTTGTTTTCTCTTGCATGCTTTATGTTGCTTTAACCATTGTATTTCTGGTGTGAGCATCATTGTATTTCTGGTGTATGTAGATGTTTCAACGACCATGATTGTTAAGCCAGGTCCAGTTGTCCAATTCCTTATTGACAACCAAAATGTCAAGGATCCATATAATCTTGACTGGACAAAGGTAAGTTTAAAGCAATGGTAACAACAGCAAGTTTGATTTAGAAGTATACTGGGTCAAGGATCTTTTCTAGATCCATTTTCAGTCTTATAGTTGCTGATGTTTATCTTATCATAGGGTTATTTTTGCTTTACAGGCTAAACGGGTTCTTAAAAATTTGAGGATCATCACCCGCCATAGTAATCAAGAGTTTAAGATTGTTGGTTTGAGTGAACTGCCTTGTAATGAACTGAGGTAATTGTGGTTGTACACAGTGTTTTATTAGATTTCACAGCCATAGTTAAAAGCATTAGTAGCTTTGAGAACCAACTCCTGAAGAATTGTAAAATTAGGCAGTTCTACAAATGTGGGTCATCATTTTTTTGCTTTTCTGGATATGCCCACATTCATTTTATGATTATAGTTTCTATTTAAATATTAGTGTTAGTGGTAGGTTTGTGAAATTTTGGTCCAGTTAATATTGTTAGATATTTTTTTCTTACAATATTCTCGATTTTCCACTGCAGATTCAATTTCAAGCAGAGAAATGGGAGGGATGGGAATGGGGATTCTGATACAATAGAAATAACTGTTTTTGACTATTTCACAAAGTATCGGAACATACCTTTGAGCTTCTCTGCCACACTTCCATGCATCAATGTTGGAAAACCAAAGCGTCCAACTTATGTGCCTATTGAGGTTTGTGGAGTTAACATCTTAGGGCAGAGCCTTTTTAGCTTATAATTCTAACAAAATTTTGGTACCCAGCTCTGCAGCCTTGTATCGTTGCAAAGATATACAAAGGCCTTGTCTACTTTCCAACGTTCTTCCCTTGTGGAGAAATCGAGGCAAAAGCCTCAAGAAAGAATGAGTGTTCTGACTGAGGTTGTGTATTTTCTCTTATGATGCCTCTTTGTTGTCATTTGTCTACGTCCTCTCTTCTCATGCCTATTACATCAATGTCAGGCTTTAAAGTTCAACAACTATGATGCTGATCCGATGTTACGAGCCTGTGGTGTCACCATAAGTACAGGTTTTACTCAGGTTGAAGGCAGAGTTTTGCAACCTCCAAAGGTGGATTCTACATTCTTGTATGCAACGTTCAGTTATTATATTTCATAAATCAAACTACATTCAATCAAAATTACTTTATGCTGCAGTTGAGAGTTGGTAATGGGGAAGATTTCATGCCATCTAGAGGAAGGTGGAATTTTAACCACAAGGTTGTGTTTCTTTGTCTTGTTTACTTCAATTTCTATGTGCTTGGCCAGGTGATTGAGTTTTGTATTTTCTGCAGAAATTGGTTGAGCCCATCGAGATCAGCCGATGGGCTGTTGTCACTTTCTCAGCTAGATGTGATATCGGGTCACTTATAAGAGACCTAATCAAGTGTTCGAATATGAAGGGCATTGTATGTTATCTGTTTACTTTGTGCTTTTATGATAAATCTTTAACTGGTTCTAAGAATCTTGCTTTTTAGGTCATGAAAGAACCATTCGATGTGATTGAGGAAAATCCTTCAGTGAGAAGGCTGCCACCTGTTGCAAGGGTGGATGATATGTTCCAACAGATAAAGAAAAAACTTCCTGGGGCCCCACAATTTCTTCTCTGCCTTCTACCAGAGAGAAAGAATTCAGATATTTATGGTTAATGTCTTTTTTCCTTTTTATTGTCTACTTGTATATGACTTTACTAGAACGCTTTGGTAATGTATAGGTCCATGGAAGAGGAAATGCCTTGCTGAATTTGGAATCGTTACACAATGCATTGCCCCTACAAGAGTGAATGACCAATATCTTACCAATGTGCTTTTGAAAATCAATGCAAAGGTAGAATTGTCGGGGCATTAACATCCTCGTCTTGTTTATCATGTTTATTTATTTAACAGTCTGTTTTTCTTTGAAACAGTTAGGTGGGATAAATTCCTTTTTGAACATTGAAAGATCACAAGCTATTCCTTTGGTTTCAAATACCCCAACAATAATATTAGGAATGGATGTTTCACATGGCTCTCCTGGACAGTCTGATATTCCATCGATTGCTGCGGTATACTTGTTGATTAATGCTTTAGTGTTTTTTCTCGCTTTACAACTAAATCCATGGTCGTTTCCATCTCTTATTTATAACATGTGATTTGTATGTTTGGTAAGGTTGTGAGTTCAAGACAGTGGCCTTCTATTTCTCGTTATAGAGCTTCCGTGCGGTCCCAATCGCCGAAGCTTGAAATGATCGACTCACTGTTTAAGCCTGTTGGTGACAAAAATGATGAAGGCATAATCCGGTATAGTTTTTTGGATTATATTCACAATGTTTTTTCCGTTTAAAGTTTGTAACAAATTAGTACTCTTGTATAATTTCTTGTTATAAGAAATTATATTCTTTTCTATCTTCTGGTAGTCATTTATTCACTTTTTTTTGGGTTGTTGACCTTTTGTTTTGATTTATGCACTAAAGTGGTTTAGTTCTTTTGTTATTACTCAGTGAATTGCTGATTGATTTCTACACCAGTTCTGGTAAGAGAAAGCCAGAGAACATTATTATTTTTAGGTATGCTATTTAACTGTATCTTGTAGTAACATGCACAGATTTTGTTTTTAATTTTTTTATAGACATTAATTGTTTAGCTTGTTTGCTTCACGAATCTGATTGTTTTGATGCTTTTTTGTTATATTTTTTCAGTAGATTTTCACAATTGAATGTTTATGAATTGAGTCTGAAGGTTAAGTATTTACATTTCCAGGGATGGTGTTAGCGAATCACAGTTTGTTCAGGTTCTGAACATTGAGTTAGATCAAATTATTGAGGTATCTTAAAACAATTTTATGATAACTAATAACTTATATGCATTCGATGTCCCTAGCTAGGAAGCAATCATGACTCGTGAATCATCCATTGTGCTTATATTGCAGTTTCTTTTTGTTGTAGGCTTGCAAGTTTCTCGATGAGCAGTGGTTTCCAAAGTTTACATTAATAATTGCCCAGAAAAATCATCATACTAAATTCTTCCAGCCTAAATCACCTGATAACGTTCAACCAGGTAAGATTCTGTAATTTTAGCTGCATTAGCTTTTTATATCTTGTTCTTATAATGTGTCAATTTTCTGGGTTGAAATGGCTTGTTTTTTATTCTAATGATGCTTGTGACTTGGGATACTTCAATCTGACATATCTGCACTTGCAGGCACGGTTGTCGACAGCAAAATTTGTCATCCTAGAAATTATGACTTTTACATGTGCTCGCATGCCGGGTTGATTGTAAGCTTTTTGCAACTTGAGTGAAGCCTTAATCCTGTATCTTTGTTACAATTTAACCTACTCATTTTCTTCGAGTTGGTGATTAGACCCGTTTGTATTTTTATGACTTTGGTCAATGTCATGCTCATGGATCAAATATGCTCTGCTTATTCCTTTTCTTTATAAATGCTTTCTTCTTTCAGGGTACCACTAGACCCACTCATTACCATGTTTTGCTGGACGAGATTGAGTTCTCGGCGGATGATCTGCAGGAGCTTGTGCATTCACTTTCCTATGTGTAAGAATCTGTTTTCTATGTGATTTGGTATTAAAATATAAGACTGAGCATTGTGATTGATATTGTGAAATTGTTTGAAACATTTGCAGCTATCAAAGGAGCACAACTGCAATTTCTGTTGGTAAGGCACATAGATATTTTTTACCTTCACATTAGCTTGAGCTCCACTTATGCAATAACTTGTGCTGTGTCCATTCATATTCTTGTTTTCTAGCATATTCTTTCCTCCGCCCTAATTGTTGCTTATAATTTACTGCTTTTAAATTATTGAATTTTATCTTTCATGTTGTGATTGTTTTTAGACTTATAGATATCTTATTAGCCAAAGACATCATTTTTCTTATTTGACATATGTTTTGTATCAGTTGCTCCTGTATGCTATGCCCATCTGGCTGCATCACAATTGGGTCAATTTGTCAAGTTTGACGACATGTCCGACTCATCATCCAGCCATGGTGGACATGCATCTGCTGCAAGTGTACCTGTGCCAGAGTTACCGAGGCTGCATCAGAATGTGAGCAGCTCAATGTTCTTCTGCTGATGCCTTGAATATCTCCTGAGATCCATTTTTTGTGTGCTGTGGCGGATCAGAGACGAGTAACACTCACTGTATATATGGATGCTTCCTCTACTATTTTGTCTAGATGTTTTTGCCGCCTAAAGCACACTGCTATCAAGAATGACAATGACTGCGTTGTGCGAACATACACTGTTAATTTTCACGTCAAAGCTCATACTTGAAAGCCACTGTGCTTAAGTTATTTTCAGATTGTTATTAACATATAGTATCTTACCAAGATTACTGCCCAGAGGAAGATGCTGTAAGTTTATTGGAGATTTTTTGCTATGCTGCACTTATGTTCTTGGCTGACAATTATTTTGTAAGTGACAGATGAACCTAAGCATTTTTAAAGGCAGGGGCAAAACCAGTGTCTCTCTGCAGTGGATATGAGCGATGCTTGATGCCAATAAAGGTGCCTCTCTGGGGCGCTTGAATGCACAGGGTTAAATATGATATTGTGCATTCAACAGTCCAAGCAATATCGTCCAATCCAATCGAGTTGTAGCTATATTCTATTCAAATACTTTAGTAGTTCGATTTAATTGAAGAAAATTCTTATTTGCTAAATGAATTATTGTTACCTCTTGACTACTGATTGCATGTTACAGGTGGTGGCAATAAAGGCCTGAGAAGAGCTCACACTATATGGGACCTCATCACATAATTGTTAGTACATCCGAGCAAGATTTGGAACTGCGACATTACTGATGTTACTACCGCCACATAATTCACATAATCTTCAAATGTCCTTGTTTATTGCTCCAACCTAGATTCTCATCATCAAAAACCCAAGTTGGACATTGTGTGTTCTTGAATACGGGGGAAAGGAAATTTTCTTGTACACTGCAGCTGAGTGATCACAGGCGAGGGCAGAAAATTCTCCATTGTGCCTTCAGCTAACATTGCTTCATAAATTCTTCCGTCTTAGATTTAAATTATTTGGCAATCTTTCTTGTCGTGATGTACCTTTTTCTTTCCAACTAAAGGTAAAAAGAGTGCCAAGAACATGAGTCTAGCTTTTTCATGGTCTAGCTTTATACCTGCCTCCGGGATCATTCATTTTGTCCACGTACAGAGTCGAGTGGTAGATCGAGACCAACCTAGTCTTCCAAACATGGTATGGTATGTCATAATTCGGTAGCTGTTCACTTGCTTTTTGTTAGCTCAAGGCACAATGGAGAATTTTCTGACCCCCCTTCCTGGCATGCAACCCGAAAGTTGCAGCTAAACTTGGCAGCAAAACTTGCTCGATAAGAAAGTTATAAACAGCTCTTACCGGACCCTGACAACGAATCATTGCATTGCAGGCTACGGGATGAACGGATATAAAAATAGAACAATATCAATTTCTTCGACCAGCGATGGAAGAGCATTGAAACACTAGCAAATCATTAACACCTCCATTCTGCATAGCATATGGCACCTCCAACTGGAAAAGGTAACACCCACCATGCATTTTACCTATATATAACCTAGGCTGGCAGACTCTGTGACCTTCAAAATTTTCTTTTCATGGCCGTAAATCATTGCATGGAAGAGCATTGAAACACTAGCAAATCATTAACACCTCCATTCTGCATAGCATATGGCACCTCCAACTGGAAAAGGTAACACCCACCATGCATTTTACCTATATATAACCTAGGCTGGCAGACTCTGTGACCTTCAAAATTTTCTTTTCATGGCCGTAAATCATTGCAACTATCGATCATCAACAAAGATTCTAGTAAGCAAGAGTCATCAACTTATGTGAGACACCCTTACGCTAATATTATGAACTTAACTAGGATTACCTAGGTCTTGAAGTACCATTGTGCCCATGTCACGAACTTAACTTATGTAAGAAGTCAATGGCTGTTATCCTATAATGATATCAAAGGGGTTCTTGTTGGGTGTAAATCTCCACTGTAAGTTGTAGGAGAATTGAGCTATGTCTAACATGCTTACCCAATCCTATTGATTGACACTCACATAATGTTAAAAGTATTGCTCAAAGTGTGAGTTTATTCTTTCAGTTTGGCCATCCGTGTTTGAGGGTGAAGGTTTGTGAAGAAGTATAACTTATATCAATTTGAACAACTCGATTCAAAATCATCCCAAGGAATACGGATCTCGATCACTAATGAAATTGTGTGAGATTCCTCAATACTTCACTACATTCTTTATCATCAATTTGATCGTCTCCTTTTAATAAATGTTGCATACTTTGAAAACGCCAATCGACCACTATGAGTATCGATCTGAGTTCTCTTATTACTGGCAAGCTTGATATAAAGTTCAAGGAAATGCTCTCCCACGACCTTTCTAGTATGAGCAACAACTTCAAAAGTCTCACCAGTTTCTATTGTTCTATCTTATCTTGTTGGCAAGTAAGACACGTTCAAATATATTCCTTCACATCAGTCTCTATCATTGGCTAATAAAAGACCCTCTCTACTGTTCTACATTATCTTGTTGACAAGTAAGACACGTCCAAATATATTCCTCTACATCAGTCTCCATCATTGGCTAATAAAAGACCCTCTCTACAATAGCCAATATTCAATGATTATCCGGATGTCCAGCCCAAAGGGAATCATGACACTCTCTCAAGAGTTTATACCTTATATTGTTCGTTCAAAGAACATAAACTCTATGCTTTGAAAGTCACTTTACAGTTCATCCCTAATCTTAAATCTTAAAAAAAAAAATTATAGTACAACTAACTTGCTTAGCCTCCACCTTCTAATTATATGATATTCGTTAATTCCAAACAATCTTAAATCTTAAAAAAAAAATTATAGTACAACTAACTTGCTTAGCCTCCACCTTCTAATTATATGATATTCGTTAATTCCAAACAATCGCATAATAAAAAATCAAGGTGATGCACCATGACCAAAAGTTCTCATAAGTGCCCACATAACACTATTATGAAATAAGACAATGAACTAATTCTAGATACTACCCCAAAGGTCTGCCTAGATGGCATGTTTCTCGATAATTTTACCTCCGCACGACGACTGTACACAACATGTGTTTACAAACCTAAAACGACCATAAAAACTAATCAAAGTAGGACCATCAAATCTACTACAAACCCTCTATATCTCCGTTAAACATGAATAAAATAAAATAAAAACAAACATATATTAAACAAGATTACCTTATTTAAGGTTTTATCTACGAGCTACATACTGCATGATCCGATGCTAAGTGTCGGATCGTGATGACAGGGCAGATCATGCTCGTGACATCACGATAACACCACATATGCAAAGTTATTCTACTTAGAAAAGAAGGGCAGACCAACTAAATCCAGAAATTTATTGGTCAATTTTCATATTCCCTGTACAGTTTTTTATCCTTGGTTACCTTATGTACAAATCCGGGATGGAGAGAAGAATTCCTGAACTAGCCAGCTTTTACATCCCAAAATCTCCACATGTATGCATGAACAAATCCTCTTCTATCTTGTTTTCTATGGGTATTAACCTTTGGAAAAGAGAGGCATGGCTGGAAGCAGCTCTATAACACAACTATGGTGTGACTTGTGAGTCATTGGAACCGCCGCTTCTGCTGCTGCTACACTCTTTTCCGGAGGCCTTCTCTACCTTCTCCTTAGCCCTGAAATCCTCCAAACTGCGATACTCTTCTCGGAGAAGCCTCTCCAACTCTGGATGCTTCCGTAGAGGCTCAGAACTGCCCCGCTCTTCTCTAAAATGGTGAAACGCCCTGGTATATGAAAAATTCAGCAATTAGTAATAAATCAGGAGACTATAAGCTTCATATATTCAAGCATCGTAAATGAGTAAAGATTACTATCAAACCAAACAGTTCCATTGTTGAACTAACAAAATGGAACAAAAATAACAGCCTACACCTTCTGGATCAAGGATTAAAATCTTGGTCCATTGTTGAACTAAAGTCACCAGTCGAATGTATATCAGACAATATACCAACCCTAAACATCATATATCAACCAAAACAATAATAATGTGTGAGATTTTATGTTGGCTTAGTAGTTTAGAACATCTGTCCCTTTGGATACCCATTTAAATGCCATAACCTATCAGAGAATCAATCAAAACATTTGCAACTTTTTGTACATTTGTGCTTTGTCCACCTTAGACTCAAGGTTTCAAATAACAGTCGAACTGATGTGTAATAACTAATATTTATTAGTTCAATCAAGGATCCATAGAACATCATGTAGCTTAGTGCAAGTACCAATCAGGTACAGCAAACTTTACCTAGAATATGGTCAAGACAGAAACAGTGCTCTCATATCAAATCGTAACACATTGGTACACCAATATATTATGATAAATCATGAGATCATTTCAAATCACAGGTAACTTTAGCATTCAAGATAACCTGGAACAAACAATTAATTCATCAAGCATAAAATTACACACGACACATTATCTACAATGTCACGGATGGACAAATTAGACATCAAGCAACAAAAATAAGGACACAAGAAACTAGCAACTATAAAAGCAAACTAACATTAGCAAAGAGGCTTTACCAGTATTTTTCAAGACCATAAAGATTGCCTTTTTTGTAAAACTCTAGTGTAAGATGTTCAAAATCATCATAAAGATCTTCTCTAAAGTGTTTCTCCAATCCATAACTGAAAGAAAGTAAAGAAGAATGGTCAGTGTTCCTGACTTAAATTAAGTCGAATATACAGAATAAGGGGTTCATAATAAAAAATTCAAATCCAGTATCTTGTAGTTTGAACATGTGCAAAACAGTATGTTTGGCTAAACCTGTAAAATCGGAAGAGGCACTCTAGTCCATAATTATACGTAGCAACTGTATCTTCAATTGCTAGCTTACGAAACTCGTCATACATGGATTTGTTGAACATGTCTCTGAGGAAATACGACCAAAACCGATAGAGAGTATTCATTTCCTGTATATAAAACAACAGATACTTAAAAAAATTACAAATTAAATGAATGGTGTAACTTAATAGAAGACCAATACAAATTTTAAGAAAAAAAACACAGTTAAAACAATTTTCAGAATTGATAAGATGCACACATCTAAGAAGCACAGAGACGAAAACAGGAAATGACACGAACACGTCATTTTTAAAAAAAATTATGATACGAACATGACGAGGACATGTGTGTGTGTGTATATATATATGTGTGTGTGTGTGTGTGTGTGTGTGTATGTGTGTATATATATATGTGTGTGTGTGTGTGTGTGTGTGTGTATGTGTGTATATATATATGTGTGTGTGTGTGTGTGTGTTTATATATATAATTCGATTAATGAGTCTTATAATATTTATATTTAAAATTTATATTACATTTGGTTTTTTTAATTAATTCCTAGCATATATCCACATAACCTACTTCTGTTATAAATTTTATACATGACTTATTATTAATAAGAGACAATAACATAATTTACCATCAATATAGTTATTAATATAGTTATGTGATATTGTTACTTAGGGAATATAAAAGGTCATCAATTCCTAAAAAAATACAAAAAAGAAACAGAAAGCCTTGTGAAGGCTTTTTGTTATCGAGGTCACAGTGTCCATCGACAATTGGGACACCAATGGCAACCCATGAGAGAGGCCATCGAGGGCACAACTACATAGGGTCGCACGATGGGTGCTAGTGAAGTTACTGATGGGTCACCAAGGGAACGACCACACGGGCACTAGTGAAGTCGCCAACGAGGCTGGCCGAAGCACGACCGCACGGGTCGTGCAGTAGGTGCTGGTGAAGTCGTCAACAGGGAGGAGGTCACTGATGTGTCGCCGAGGGTGCGAGACAACGGGTGCTGGTGAAGTCGCTAACGGATTGCCGAGGGCATGATCGCACAAGTCGTGCGATGGAAGCTGGTGAAGTCGTCGATGAGAGTTAAGTCACCAAGTGTGCGATCGCGAGTCATGCGCAGGTGTTGGTTAAGTCGTCAATGGGGGTGAGGTCGCCGACGGGTCATGGTGCATGCAATAGTGGCTTCAGCCTTCCTATGGACAATGAATGCTTATGGGCTTGATTTCCCTCAATTCCACACTTCCCCGCCATCACATGATGCCCATGCGACTCAACGTCGCACGTAAGCGTCACACGAGGAAGGGGGAACGGCATAGGAGAAGCGTCTGACACAGTTACACCATTGCCTAAATAAAAATATATATAAATAAAAAAAGACGTATCCAACCATGTCGGCGACATATCCGTGTCCGACATGAATACATCCGCCACATTGACAAATCCATGCTTCCCAGGCGCACATGTCAATAGGGTAATACAAGTGGAGATTAGTATTATACCTAGAAGATAAATCAAGAACCTTAGAACAATGAGGAACTTAACCCCAATAATGTCAGTACAACAATAAACATTGTATGACAAATGCCATCAGTAAATAATACCATCACCAGTGTTCACCATGTCAATGTCCCTTTTAACCCACATCTCCATGATGAACATCCAGGCAAAAGAAAATAATAATTAGAACTTACCTCACTGCAGCCAATTCCTAATCTCTTACGATCGTTAAGACATTTCTTGTGGAACTTCAGAAACCTTCATCAAATAATAGCTGAATGAGAATGGCTAATCATCAAAAAGCAAAACTGTTAAACGCATTTAAAGTGTAAAAAAAAGTCATCTACTTTTGCTGCTTAAATTGATTTTCTTCTAAAAGCTGATGACTTGGATGCTGAAATGGTGGGAAAGATTTTGGCATTGATCCCACAGGTGGACTTCCAGAAAGAATACTACGTGGAGAGCAACTCAACTTTGATGACATCAGGCTGGAAATATGAAAATAGGAAGCAAGATCAGTGCAACATTATAATAAAGCGCTGTACCATTTAAAATGAAACTACCTACCAATACTAACCCAGTATTTTCTGGCGGTGTTGACCCGAAGAAAAAGCCAACTGAGTTGCTTGGTGGGCTCTCAGACACCATTCCATGGCGATTTCGCCCACTGCCATAATTTCTAAAATTGCTTGGAAAAAGACGCTGCTTATGCAAGGCATGTGTTTTGCCAGTGCCTTTATTTTGGCGTCTTCGAGAACTAGCATGTCCAGACACTTCAGATGCACTATTTCCTATATTTATGTTGGCCTTCAAATGCAAAGGTGAGGTTGCATTGAAGGAAGCTTTAAAATCCTCAGGTTTATTCACTGTCTCAGTCTTATTTGTCCGGTTACTAGATTGTTTGGCATGCAACTCCTGCTAGTTACATAGCACAAAGACACTTTAGTATCTGCATCAGAGAATTAAATTTTAACCCAATAGAAGACAAATGTCCATATCAAACTCATGCGACAGAAACTAGCATGCAAATGGCAAAAAAGAAAATAGCAGGATACAAACAGCACAATTCTTAAAGCTAGATTATGTGCAACTTTCACTGCTTACAGACTAAAAAAATAACACTACCTGCTCGTAAAAGTAAAGCCCATCACTAATAGCAGATGCAAGTTCATTTGATATTGTCTCTGGTTGACCTGAGCTAGCTCCATCATCTTTGTCAACCCTGATATCCTGTATAACAGTTGTCCAAAATGCAACTATTTATCAATACCAGGAAAACTTTTTATCAGCAATTCAACCTACATATATCAGACTGTTATTAACCGACCTATTGAACTTGACTATCCAAAATGTCATGCCTATCCAAAAAAATTATAGATGCAAAAGAGAACATATAAAGACGGTAAGGCAGCGGATTGACACCCAAATTGCTAGATGGAGAAATTCCAGTATCCGTAATGTAAAAGAGAACATATAAAGATGTTCACACTAAAGCAGCACATAGACATCAAAGCAAAGAAAATAAATATCCTAAGGTTGAGTCTAACATTTACAAATGAACTTTCATCTTTGTAACCCGGTACAAATACTGTCAAGAAAGTTCCAATGCTTTGTCTTTGATCAAGGGATCCTATAAACGGTACTGTGCAATGCACGCTATGGGGCACTAATTGCATAGGTTTGCCAATTAATATAATGTAGGCATGTCATGAATACATCAATCCTTGGTGAGCATACACAGTACTTAAGGTGCACCCTATATTGATGGGAGAAGCTTCACTGATGGTTATGGATGTGCAAGATCAGTAACAATCGGCTGACATGACTGGTTTTCACCAGCAAGTAAATGGCCTTTTTCCGAGATACTTGAGGTTGACCCAACATGACCCACATTCACCAAAACCTGTGTGCCCACTTTCCATCTTCATTGAACATGCCAGCCACAACCAAAATTGTACTTACCTGTTCAATACTGCTGCAAGCCAATACAACAAAGGTATCCTAAGTCCTAACAACATGGCACACATAAATTGTCAAAGCTACTCATGTTCTTTGCCACCTCTAGGCATTTGGCTTTAAGTAGAGCCTGCCAGTTACAAGGAACAAAAGTAAAAGAACAAAATTCCATTGGGTCTTCTACATGGAAAAATAATTGTAGATGCTTAATCTATAAGAAAACAAATAAAAATCTGTTTCTTATCCTTTTCTTGTGTTTGGAATGAAGGAAAAAGAAAACAAGTTAAAAGTTAATTCTCTTTCCAGAAATATATATTGAAAAGCCATGAGGAAGTTCTGTATAAGTTTTCTTTTAGTTCCTTTATTAAAACAAAGGAAATGAAAAGCCAAGTTTTCCTTGAAATGTGAAAGTGCTTTCCAGATCCTCTGGTATACTGTCAAAGAAACATTGAAAAACAAGTTTTCAAGGAGAAAACAGATTTCAGTTAACTTTATTTTCTTTACTATCAAACGCACCCTAAAGAAAAAATATGTAAACATGACATATGAATAAAAAAAATATAGCAACACAACAATCAACAAAGGTTGAGACAAACTCTAGTCACTTATGTTCAAAGAGGGAAAAAAGAACTTTCTGCTTTCCCTATAAATTTTATTTAAATATGCATTGATCCTATAAACACTACAAAATCAATAAATTAATTTTCACATAACAATGGAAAAGTAAATCAATATATTTGACCAATAAACAAACCATTTTGCTTTAATCAGATTGGATGTATATGAAAACCAATGGAACACAAATTAGCTTTGAAGTCCAACGTCTAAAAGAAAGAAAAGAAATGTACCTGGCCAATCTCATCGTCAAGCATGTGAACACCAATCATCCAATCGATACAATTATCGTGAACTAAGAAACTCGAATTCAAGTATTTCAATATACAGACCATACAGAACCCCTTACCAGTATGCAATTCATCATATCCTATGGAAGCATGCCAACATTTCAACTATTTTTAAAGTGATATACTGCAGTACACCATACTGTTGTGCTAACTTGTAATAGACTGCGAGCAGACAGGTTAGGAAAGGGTGCATGAGATTTGATTCCTTGCTACACAAACACTAATCCTTTTTGGTACATGACCTAGATGCAAGAAACTTCATATGCATAAGGTGGTTTTCACTTTTCAGTCATCTGCAATTTTAAGCATCTGATTTTAAACAAAAAATTATAACATGCATAACATAGCATATCAAAACAGGACACCCACAGGGAGAGTCAAAATATAGCAAACCCCACCAGGAAAAATATGGAGACATCCAAACTGATAAAAAGTCAACCTACAATTACAAACTACATGAATTTTTTTGCCCACCTCCAAAGCAGATTTGATGTATCATTTAAAAATATGGATCAGAACAGCAAATATGTTAAACAGCAACATAAAAAAACAAAGGCAACGGGATGAAAAGTTTTATCATAATATTACCTGTGTCACAATTACAAGTTTATGCACATCTTGATCGTTAATATCCATTTCATCCTCCTCAACAGCATGCCTGTCAAAGATTGTCATTTGGGAAAGAAGAATCGGACGGTACCAGAACAGAAAATTAACTAGGAAAAAAGTGAAAATTATAATTGAAAACACAGCAATGACATTAATTGTGGCTAAATATGCAAATATATTAAACAAATTATTGACAGGACAACTACTAAAGGTTATAATTGAATTTTGGATCTATTGTGTTTTAGGTGCCAAGTTGAGTCAGAAAAACAACTAAGCAAGCCTTTACTCTCAACTATTGGTGATTGACTCGTATCTACCCTTTGTTGTCATTTAAATATCTCAAGGTATCTAAAAAACATAGTACAAAGAACAGAGAGATCTGAATGATTTGCAAGCTCACAAAATGTCATGCTCCTATTGTTTAATCACTCACAGGATAGACTTGGATGTCCCTGATGTATTCAGAGCCAAGCAATACCTATGCAATTAGATTTTTTCACATGTCAACTTTGGAGCAATCAAGGATCAAAAGGCTAGATGGAGAATTTGATAATATTTTACAACTAACATCAAATTATTTAGTGAACTGAACTCCCTGGGGACTTGAGCAATGATGCTTATTCACCTATGGACAAAAGAAGCCAAAAAGAAAGGAAAGAAAATAGCAAAAGAAGTGAAAATAAGTTGAGGCTAACCGGAGAGATTCTGCAGTATATATTAAGAAGATGCTGCAAGTATGATTCATCAACGTGGCTAAAGTAATTAGGGAATTCCTCAGACAAGTACCTCTAGAGTGAATGATAAAATTTGTTGCTAAACTGACTCTTAAATTTGCAACAAAAAAAAATCTGTGTTTCATGAACAAATTCATACAGATCAAATTTTGGTTTCCTACTCTAACAATATATTACAAGGTGACCACTAATCTGCAAGTTTTCATAGTAATCAAAATAACAGTCTTACTTGATGATCCAAAACTTCGTAACTATCAAACATAACTATGAGCAGAGCTGATATGAGGAAACTGGTAATGATAAAGATTGCACAAGGCTGGAAGTGTTAGGGTTTAAGTTTTTGCAAACTTAATTAATGTATTTTATGCTGATGAAGCATCAGGATGATATATAGCAAGGATACAGGTATCAGGCCAAGCTTAGAATGGTTGCAAATCCCCTGTCCCAGGCAGTACATGCTGCACAGAGTTATTCGATATATCTAATTTTAGTCTAAGCCAGTTGCACACCAGATAATTATTTGTCAATCACAAACATAAACTGGTTAAAACACCGAACCCAAAATAAATTAGCAAACAAACCGGTTGACAGTTCAAATGTCTCGGTCATCCATCTAAAACCCTAGGGACACGAGCAAAAAGAAATAGGAAAAGAAGAGGAGGAAGAGGAGACTCAATTGAGGCTGAGCTTACACTTGCAAAGAAGGAGAAGATAAGACAAACGAACAAAATGTCCATAAGAGACAAGTCCTTTTTTCATTACTACCTTTTCCCTATTTGTTCACCAAAACAGTACCGACTGGTATAGCAATGATACATCACTGCATCTGTATGGTGACAGGTACATAGTCAGACCAGTAAGGCAATCCTTCATATATACAACAAAATTCAGAGGCTAAGAAGATCTAAACATTTCAAGAATCTACTCTTAACAGTTCATGCTGATTCCACTGTTCAACAAATTCATATGATAAAATAAACAAACAGAAAAGTAACCAACAGCTCGAGATATTGGACCATAGGCTGAGTGCCTATATATAAGAACACTACCCATGAACAGTGATTTAAAAAGCATTAGGTGCCAAGGTCCCAAAACGTCCGAGGCACTAGGCACTCGCCCGAGCGAAACGAGATGCTCTAAAATATTAAAATATTAAAAATATATAATATAATTAAAAATAAAAAAATTTAAATAAAAATATGATATTAAATTAAAAATATATTGTTAACGGTATATTACTTACTATTAATAGTTAGAGGGGGAGAAAAAAATGGTTAACAGTAACAGAGGGGGATAAAAGGTCACTAACCGTGGAAACCAATGGAAAGTGACAGCAACAACGGTGAGAAGGCAATGGTGAGAAGCTGGCAATAGCAACGACAGAGGATTAGTTTAAGACAGCTATGGTAGCGCTACGAACGACAACAGCGGAAGCTGTGGACAATAACAACGGCAATGGTGGAAGCTACGGATAGCGATAGCTGCAAATAGCAACAACAGCAACGGGGGAAGCTACGGACAACAGCAGCAGTGGCGGTGGAAGCTCCAAAGGGCGTCCGTCGGTGACGGAGGAACCTACGACCCTCTCCCTTGATAGTGGAAGGAACTACACACGGAGCGACAACGGAAGGAAGCTATGGGCTCTTGCTAGGTCGTCGGACTTGTCCGTCAACGATAGAGGAAGGCTCGATCCACTACGTCTACGACGGAGGTAGCGACAGAAAGCGTCGGCAGCGGAGGCAGAAGCAATGCTAGGGTTGGCTCGAGGTCGCACAGGCATGAAAGGTGGGGTAAGAAATTGTGTTATTGAACCAAACCAGACTTAAAAGTCTGGTTCGATTTGCTTATTTGAATCAGGCGCTCATCCGAAGCGCCCGATGCCAAGGTTCGAGCGAGGGCCCAAGTGGCGCCTCATTGAATCATGTTGCCTGGTCCACACACGCGGTGCTCGGGCCTCACCTCGCCTCGCCCGAGCGCCAAGGCAAGCCCCCAAGCACCTATTTAAATCACTGCCATTGAACACTTAAACAGGTAGTGTCACACTCCCATTTGGCATGTCAAGTTCCAATATCTTAATAGACATACAATTAACAATATGCCCTAGTTTCCACCTCAGCAAACTCATTTCATACATAGGACATGACTAATAAACTATGAACCTTTTTATTACAATTAAACTATATTAAACCAAGAAAGAAGGTACCAAGATTTATCAGCCAAGTAGATATAATTTAGTTAATATAAGTGCCTAGGAAAGTGACCTAAGTGTATCAAATTCTACATGATACAATTCTCCTTAATTACAACTATCAGTATATTATTTAAATGTGTCCTAATACAAGTTGTCATCTCCACAAATGACATGCGTTAAGACCAAATAGACAGAATACAGTGACATACAAAAAAGTTTGGCAAATGGATGAAATTGAAGTAGAATAAAGACACATTAAAAAGGAATGCTTACGGTAAGGAAACAAGTATCTTATCACCTTTTATGTACTGAAAGATGCTCCATTTCATTTGTTGTCTGCTCTAACTCCAGTTCCTCATCAAGCAAAAATGTACTTTGCACATTGCAGATAACAGACTCATCCAGAAAAACTTTATCACAATCTAAACTTTCTGTGCCACTTTGTGTGCCAGAGCTCACATCTGTTGGAAAAGTTTTCTTCTCAAGTTTAAGATCACCTCTAGAGTTGGATTTTTCCTCTGAATTTCTAAAGCTAGCAGAATCACTAAATTTGATATTGGCATCAACATCACTACCAATGGAATCATTACTAAGCATACAGCTACAACCACCGGATGAATCTCGTTGTCCCGCCCCTGAAATCAAATTAGATTTCACCTCCTTGCTGTTGTTATTGCTATCTCCATTGTTTTTTTCATCACTAGCGAACACATTCCTAGTATCACATTCTGCACTGTTATTAGTTTCTTTCCTACAACAATCTGTTGGATTGGAATATTCATCTTGATCTTCACATCTAGCTTTAGAGTTATTACCCATATGAGAAATACAAACGCTATGAGTTTCATCACTGTCAATAGACTCAATACCCTCCATCCTGGCAGGAGGTTGGCGCTCTGTGGACTGAGGTTGTGTAGAAACTATAGAATGAGCTGAAGCTTGAATCCACTTAGACCAGTCACCATGCCGCCTTATTTTGTCATCCTGCCAATTCAATAACAATAAGAACCTAAAAACATTAAAAAGCTTCTCTCTTTTTTTCGTTATACATGTTCCACCAGATCCAATTAGCAATATCAATTACAGAAGAAAATCTAAATTATAAATTACTATAAAAAAACTGTAACCTGAACTTCTACCAAACTTGAACTCCGCAAAGCATCCAGAATCAAGGGTATATTAGTTGTCATTGTCTTTACCTGTAAGATCATTCATTGATTAGTACCAACAAAATGCATATGTCTATACTACCGTCGGAATTACATTCATATAGCATCCGACAAAAGTATTCGCAACAAAATAGAGCATACCCTTTTAAAGTCTGCAATTTTGGATATAGATACCCATCCCTGCTCATCCAATAATGATATCAAGTACCGATCCCTCTGCAAGTTCTCATCACTATAAAAAGAAGATGTAATTATAACAATAGGACAAAATAAAAATACAAAGTTGTATTACCTTAAGTAGAACTTTTTGCATCACAGAAAGATCACACTAATAGAAATTCATAAAATGATATCAACCTAATGTTGAGATAATCCTAGTTGCATGAATGCAAAGTGCAAATATTAATAGTCCCAGACTGACAATAAGTCTGGTCTGCACATCAGATCATGTGAAAGAAGAATTAATCCTAGGCCAATTACCAACACATGGAATACATCAAAACAAACCTGAAATAGTACTCAATTTGCTTGACTATATTAGATCTCAAAGCTGCCATCTCTGGTGTCAAATTCGGATAGACAGGAGGAGGAGGATGCGAAGAAAAATGAGGGCCACACATTCCTTCAAAAGGAGCAGCAGAAACATAATACATGGGCGGAGGAGGACCTGAGTTTCAGCAGCATAAATAAGTTTTAAAAAATGACAAGATGACTACAGTAAAAAGAGTGAAAAGAAAAGGCATTTAGTTTAAGATATTGCCTGGGAAACCAGGTCCATGAATAAATCCAGGAGTAGGACCAACAAACTGTGGAACTGGCCTAATGAAAGTTCTTGGCCCAAAACCTTGTGGCATATTTATGTTGTCCCTTGGACCAAAAGCCCATTGGTTGTTCCATGCTTGATTTAAATTTTTGGGAGGTTCACGGACGTTATATGGTCTACCACCATATCCTACACCAGGACGCCAATTATTTGGATCTCCTCGTGGAGGTGGTGGAAATTTTCTGTTTCCATCAGAACCTCCGGATTGATTGGTTGAGACAATGACTGGAATATGAGATTCACCAGACTTCACAATGTGCGACTGACCATTAGGAAATGGTGCTCGGCATGTCTGATAAGCATGATCATGGGCTATCAGGGTTGAAGGTTGAAAAACAGGATACAACGCTGGTTGCCCCGGTTGTTGCTGGTACATCGAGGGTACAGGAAAAGGTGGCCCACCATTAACCAGTGCATTACGTCTGGGACCATGTTTGTTAGAATGCATTGGCTGATGCTTGGAAGAATTGTTACTTCCAAATCCACTAGATTTGTGCATAACCATTGAACCCTGAAAAAATAAGAGAAATAAGGTCACAGTTATAATATCCTAATGAAAAAACAATAATCGAAAAGTTTCATGAGCAACAAAAAACATACGCAGTAGGGTAGCAAACTTTGTAATTTATAATTTCTTTCAAAAATTAGCTGCATTGTACAGGAAACAATAAATATTTCTGGTTGCTTAATAAAAAAGGACACTATTTTGCATATATTTTCCCTTCCACATGGATATTTAACCAGCTTGTAGGGCATATGCAACATAATTGTTGAACATGCCTATTTACTATCTACTGAACATTGTTTGAGTTACTAACCTGCAGAAATAGTAAACACAGGTATCTTAAATTTCTAAACGAATTGAAGGGCAACTAGCAATAAATTCTCATACATTTACTGGTGAGCAGCCTTTTGTCGGGTGTTGGACTCAGTCAGTCAAACCGTCAAAGGACAAAGAAGATTTCAAAGCCAGACATTGAATCAGTTAGTCAATCTTTGCTACTCTTTTGCTTTCAAAAACTGTTCTTGTTTTCATATCAGGCTTACTGGAGCCCGTGACCGCAGCTCTAGCAAGTGAACAAGATGGAGAAGAGAGCAAGATAAAAATGATGAACAGTAAGGTATAAAAAAGGCAGTATCTATACTGAGAAAATATTCTTTTTATCAAGTTCATGATGAGCATAGAAAGTATTCTTTTTATTTGAGAATTAAGGAATGGACTAGCTCAAGACTTGACTACCGATGGAAGTCTCAGACATCTCATTCATAGATGACGACGTCTTATCAAGAATTAAGATGTAACCTCACACCATTATAACACACACAAAGTGAAGGGAAAAAAAAGGCTATTTATTCATTCGTGCATGCATGTCCTAATTGCAATCTCTTTCCCCTTCTTATAGACTGCACAAGTACAACAAGAAAAGAAAATTACAAAAATAAGAAAGAGTACAATTACATTGATATTAATCAATCACTTATTTTTTCTTGAAGATAAGTTTCCAAATTTGACTGCAAAATTATCTTCCTTTTCTATTATGTATCTGACCGCTAGCTTCCATGTTTATAGAAAGATGAAAATTCTTTGTAGAGATGAAATCTTGAATGTGATTTCTTCCTTTTTTAATCCCCAATGGCTTCCTTACTCTTAGCCTCCACTTTCAATCAGCTCATAACAATCAAAATAATAGGAAACTAGCGTTCACCGTTCTCATCCATCCAATATCGACAACCACCAGGAATCCTTCTGACTGCATAAAATATACAGCCCAAGAAGTATCCTCGTCTACCTTTGTCACAAACCTTCGAGTTACTAAAGTTTCATGACTAAAGTTTAAAGAAAGTTTCACGATTAATGAATTGTATGATCACTAATATCAATTATGTTAAGGCCTTATTAGTTGCTTGAAAATAGAAGTACTTTTACTATGGTTCAATAAGCTGAAAAAGATAATTAAAGTAGCTCGGTGTGAAGCATGTAGCACAAGGGTGAAATCTCATGATCAATCATTCTTATATAACAATTTTGATGATATAAATGCCTATTAGTACTTTCAGCTTTATCCGAAAGAGTGAAGAGTAAGCCTAGGAAGAAAAAAAGAACACGCTCACAATTCGAAAACAGGTTTGGATGCATAAGCTTATTGACCCAAAGTTCATATCACCAAAAGCCTATCTTTCGGCACATAGAGTTCAATTATATTTAGACCCGATGACTCTAAAGTGGTAAGCTAATACAATCATGAAAACCACCCAAAGTTCATTATCACCAAAAGCCTATCTTTCGGCACATAGAGTTCAATTATATTTAGACCCGATGACTCTAAAGTGGTAAGCTAATAGAGTCATGAAAACCATCACAAATATATATAGTGTTGTGATTAACTAATAAAGAAGGATATATTATTTACTTGGAATATAAATCTTGTGAAATACACAGTCAACTATACAGTGTCATTATGCAACAAATTCAGATGCCTAGAACAAAACTCAAACTTCAGGAATGGTAAGTTACTTCTGGTCTTCATTCTCCTGATCCCATTTTTACTTGCCCGATCTTGATCAATCATCAAGATTCCCAGAAAAAGAGACGTTACCAAATATCTAATCTGAAGTTAGCGAATCTGAATACAATAATTAAAACAACGAAATAACATCATCGACCACACATGAAGAGATACAAAATATATACTCGTGTCCAATTGTAATGGTCAAGATCTGCCGCATCAGATCATAAAGAGCGTCGAAAGACTGACCTGAACTGAAAGAGGTGGTGGTGGGGGCGGCACATCCCACGGAATCGAACGTGCATTCCCCACTGCCATTGGTGGCGGCACAGCCGAAGGAGCCACCTTAGCCGTACAATCCGACGAAACCTTCGTCGTGGCATCCCCGAGCGCGGGCCACGACACTGCGCCCATCACCGGGTCTCCCGGCTTTCTGCCATCCGCTATCGCCGTCGTTTTCCTCCACGATGACTGCCCAGTCATCACGCCCAAAGGTGGCGCTGCCTCGTGCGCCACTATCTCTCCGGGATCCTCGGCGGCAGCTTCTGCCGGCGCTGCAGTGCCGCTCTCCGTCGCCAGGATATAAGTTTGGGGCGAATCAAATCCGAGAGAGATCAGAAAGCGCTCGTAGAAGAATCTAGCATCTAACGCACGGCATCTGGGATGGTGAGGACCGCGATCGAGGACCGGCCATCGGCGCCCGACCGGAAATGGTACCCGAATCGTATCGAAAATTTAGGGTTTCGAGGGGCACGGCGAAAGAAGGCGGGATTAGGGTTTTTGGACACGGGTGGAGTGCGACAGCAGTGAGGGATAGCAAAGAGCAGAACAAAAAACGCTGGAATGGGTTTAATACGAGAGAGTGATGCTATTGGATATTGACAGTTGGCAGCACGCAATTTGATATGATCCAATGCGCTGCCCTAAAATTAATTAAATTAATATAAATCATTTTACTTCCAATTTGGCTTATATTTTTTTAATAACTTCCAAGCCGCCTTCCTCGATATTTTTCTAATTTTTATTATACAATTTTATTTTTTGAAATTAATCTGAATCATTTTAATTTGTTATATCACTTGTAAAAGAAAGAATTTGGTCTCGACAAGGGAAAATGAATGAGGGATAATGCTAGAATTTTAAAAATGTGGAAATATTCATGAATAGGATGGAAAAGCATCCGAGATTCTATATAGATAAGATTTTTTTTAGTTGTGTAGAAGTTAATCGAAATCCATTTCATTTATTTATCTTATAAATTAACAGAGGCATGATTTGAAATTTCAGAATACATGTAGAATTTTCGAGAATATAACATGTAAACTTTAACATGTTATATTTAGAGTTTTCGTCCTTAGCGAATGGAGTCACGGGCGAGAATAACGACGGCGAGCGGAGGGTGGGACGCCGCGGCCGCCGCCAAGACGATCAAGCTCAAGACCACCGAGAACCCCGTCGCCGTCCGCGCTCTCCTCCTCCGCAACTACGGCTTCTCCAACCCCCAGATCGCGGATATAGTTTCCCGCTGGCCCCGCTTCGTCCTTGCCAGCCCCGATAAAACCCTAAAGCCCAAGGTGGACTTCTACCGCGCGGAGTTGGGCCTGTCGGATGCTGTGGAGCTCGGAGAATAAAATTTCCCCCAATCTCGCGTTCCTCGTATCGATCGTCGGTGATGAAACGAAGCTCTCAACTCTGATCCGGAGGTGGATTCCGATGATCGTCTCGGACATTCCCGGCCGGCTGCTTCCGGCGATAGAAGCCCTGCGGAGCTACGGTGCGACGGACGCGGTGATTTCGACGATTCTCGTGTTGCAACCCAAGGTCTTCGCGCAGTCGCGGTCCAACTTCGAGTGCACCTTAAACAGGATTAAGTGCATGCGGATCAGCCCGTCCACGAATGTTTTCGCCCGCGCGCTCGCGGTGCTCTCCGTCTTGCCCCAGCCGGTTTGGGACAGGAGACTGGCCACCTTCCAGAGCCTGGGGTGGTCAGAGGAGCAGGTCCTCCGCGCGTTCGCCAGTCATCCCTACTGCATGGGCTTTATTGCTCTGATTCATGGTATCATCCTTCTGCTGCAAATTCGCCATAGATTCTAGAAACAGTGAGGAGTCTGACGAGGGGTGGAAAAAATGGAACGAGGCCTACAAAAAAATTATGAAATATTTCTTAAACAGCGGCCTATGCAACTACCTGTTGCTCAAGAAGAGAACCGAGAGATGAGGCGATATCTAACTTTGTAAGAGAGTAGGGACATGTAAGGAGGTGTGAGCCATGGCAATCAGCTTCGTGAAGTCTGTGTCTTGCAAGCAAAGTCCCAAAGCATACTAAGCAAAGCAAGGCTTTGATTGTTGAATCGAGACCCAGCAGATCAGCAAAGCTTGCCCCCGAGTAGAAAGCACTCAGCGAGGCAAAAGTCAAACAACAACGAGACACTGCTGCACTTAAAAAGGAAGCCACCGATGATCCTGCAAGATGTAAGTTTAACCAAACATATGGAAATCTGAAATATGATAGGTTTTGAAAAAGTAAAACTTTTCCCTCTATTAGAAGTCGAGATACTCCGAAGAAGCTTCCGTCCAAGCTATTGTCCATTGTTGCAAATCCAACCATCCAAGAAGCAATTCCGACTGATAGAAAATACTTACAAATCAAAGAAAGAAATAGTGTTTCAAAATAATAATAATAATAATATGATTGCTATGAATATAAAGAAGTATGTCATGTAACTTGAGGATATTCCGTAAGGAGGCTTTCATGACGTAGCAAAGAGATATATAATCTCTGTTGAGAAAACTGAACTCCCTATCGATGAATGCAAGAGCGACAACGATCGAGCGGGTCCACTATGAAGACGATCGAACGAGTTTGGTGTGACAGTGGTGAATGGTGCAGGAGTTAACCGCATAAAGCATCACAAGCATAGTGGAAAAGAAAAATAAAAATTGATTTTTTAAAATAAATTTATAAAATCATCGTATGAAGATTGAGAGCAAAAAAACATGAAAGCGACAAAACCGTGTACGCGGTGTGAGGTATTCTCACTTATGAGAAATCATATATCCCTAAATCTATAAATCTTAGTCCGTGGATAAAGGAGCTCTCGCAAACTCTTCTCTAGCGATCGATAATTCACACAGCGGATGTGACGACGACACACCTCCTCTTGCAGTATGTTCTCTCGCACCAAAGAGGGGGCAGTCGACTGGAGAAAAGAGTAGGGAGGAGATGAAGGACGTGGCAACAATAGGGGTCTAGCCTATGACTCGTGAAGCCCCAGCTTCTATTTATAGGGAGCCCTCTTGGCTTATCTTAATGGATCATATCTTAATGGATACTGGATCTTTATCTAATTATCCTGAATTAATATATATTAGATCCTTATCTAATAATCACTTCATGTCCTAATGGGTCTCAACCAATGGATTCAATAACACATAGGTTTATTGGATATTTTATATTCAATCATCTACTCGTCGTGTTGTCCACCGTACGTGTGTAACTCTCTAGGCTCAATATCGAGCTGATCATAAGTTGCACATGTCTGAACTCCTTTTGACTCGGTGAATTATTATCCTCATAATAAATCACTCAACTTATTGACTATGGATGTACTAGGCTATTACGTTATAATTCTCAAACAATACAATGGGATCTAATCCATTGGACATATCTACCCTATGTTATCATGTATCTATAGTCTCTCATTCATCTAATATCCCTATGATCGTATATTGAGCATGGTGTTATCAGGCCTATATGAAATCTATCAGAGTCTCACTTTAATCGAATCCTCCAAGAGAACTCCTTCTCTCTTAATATGAATCTCACACTTATCAGTTTCATCATGATTCGATTAACCATGGTCAAGGATTTGCATGAGTGAGAGCATACAAGATATTTTTCTCATGATACCGAGAGTAGAAGATTCTCTATTGACACTCAATTATCTTCGTAAGGTTGACTGTCATTATCAATGACCGTTTGTATTAGATCCTTAACTTCTGGACTTATAAGTCTGTTATTAAATAACTGAATACTCAAACAAAACATCTTTAGTATCTCAAGTCTATAGACCAGATATGTAACTTGGACTACAAAATTTCTATTTGACAATGATGTATCATTAACCATATAGCATTCCGTAAGTGGATCATTCAGTGAACTTATTCTTCAATGAGCACCTGCATTATATCAATAGTATCCCCACATAAGTAGTTATGAGATTAACTGTCTCCATCATATGAACGAGTATATAGTACACCAATTCTGTTTGGTTATCTCGATTTCTCTATTGAGTAATCTATGATCGAGAATATTTAGTGATATATGTTTAAAGGTGAATTGATATCATCATCATGATTCAATTCTCATTCCATAGATCTAATGATATCATAATATATATATATATATTCATTATATTCTATAAAGTGAATAATAATAATAATAATAATAATTATGCAGTATATCACATGTATCATCACTCATGTGATTAGTTTGCTGGGCACTTGTAACTAGTAAGAGAAGCGACGATCGAGCAAGTCCAACGTAGCGTATAAGGGTAGTGATGACCAAGAGCATACATTGAGCGTGAGAAAGAGAGAAGAGAAAGAACGATTAAGGTATTTTAAAGAATATATATTAAAAATAAAGAATATATTTTTATCCTTCTCATATCCCTTTTGTACGTTGTCATGTGTGATTTTTTTCATAAAAAAATTAACAACGTAAGAATTAATGTTATATGTTTTATATTCATAAATGTAGGACCAATGTTACTTTTTTAAGTATAGAGATTAAAATATTAATCAAAATTAGCTACAGGATTGTATGTAATTACCCCCATTCTCCACTTGCTTTATTAAGCAAGTTTAGACCTGTGCATGATGCTAAGCTCATTATAATTGCATGAGTGGCTTTCATGTTGGAAGATTATTTATTGCAAAGCAACTTACAAAAGGAATTGACCATGACTGAGGATTGATATGAATAACTTGGACCAAGTGCAGTTAACCATCGATATGAACCGAACCAGATTGCGGTCCACGCACAAGCGCGTCCCGTTACCGGCAGTCACGTGACTCGCTGTCTCCTGACGAAGGAAGCGGGGTCACCACCGGCTCTCGAGTCTTGTATTTGTCGTGTATATAAAGGCGCCCCTTCCTCCTCTCTTTCCATCGAGAGAACGTGCGATAGAGGAGTCGTCTCACCGTCGAATCGATCTCTCCCCGTGGTTTCCGGGTACTCGAGTCTCCCCTCCCTCTCTCCCTTCGGTTCCTCTCCGAGATCTTTCGTTCAATACAATGGTCCTTTATCTGTTCTGTTCCTTCGCATCAATTATCGCTTTCTTAGATCTTGGATCCGTTTTCTTCTTCTATTCCATTCGATTCAAGGAATCATTTCCGCAGCATCTTATGTCCCGTTTTTAGATCCTTGATCGGTTCTCTTCTTTGTAAATCTTAGGTTTCTTATCTGAACCCTATTTCGAGCTCTCTTTCGAGTTCCGAATGTAGATCTTAGAATTTTCTCCATTCGTGATCTGAATCTGATGACGACGATTGCGGATCCTTGATTGTAGACCTTCCGATCTGTGTTTCTTATTTTCTCACATGTGGATATTGCGTTTCCATTTTTTTCATTGGATCTTTGATCTATGGAGCTCTATGTTTGATTAGTGTAAACATTGCGGATTAGGAGCGTAGGAACGATGGGGCTCACCTTCACGAAGCTGTTCAGCCGGCTCTTTGCGAAGAAGGAGATGAGGATCTTGATGGTGGGTCTTGACGCTGCTGGTAAGACGACCATCCTCTACAAGCTCAAGCTCGGAGAAATTGTCACCACCATTCCAACCATCGGTGAGAGTTCTCATCTTCCTCTTTTTTCCTTTGACCCTAACGTTTTCTGTTCAGCCATCTAGAACGACTTTGGTAAAACGTGGCTACCTTTTCAACATTTGACCGGCCTTGGGTTATACATACTTACATATGTATAATCGTGACAGGTGTAGAATAGGAAGGCTGGTGATGTTGTTAATTAGCTTGCGAACGCTCTGTTATGGAAACTTGAATTTGTATTGGGCATTCTTCCTTCAATAGACTTTTAGTAGTTAATATCGTTCCAGAATAATAAAATATGTGTCAGATTAGTTATTTAGTGTTTCAATGCAGGGTTCAATGTGGAGACTGTGGAGTACAAAAATATTAGCTTTACAGTTTGGGATGTTGGTGGTCAGGACAAGGTACTGTGGTGCCTATTTAGTTATTTTTTTTTAATTGAACTTATTCTTTTATGTTTTGTTCATTCGATTTATTTGATTATTATGACTTTTTCAAAAGAGCAAATGTTTCTAAGGGCATGATACTGATGTAGACAATTACTTGTAAAAACTGGTCAAATGATTGGGTGTTATTAAACTGTCTTCTTCTTGCAATGCCCAACAGATTTTCTTGTTAAACAATATTTTGCAGAATATCATCATCATTTTGTTATAGATATTCTTGCAAGAGTTCATCTGTTTATCAGCTAATCTTATTATCCTTTTGATAATGTGCTGGTGATATGATCGTGTGAAAAACAGATCAGACCTCTCTGGAGGCATTACTTCCAGAACACACAGGGCCTTATTTTTGTGGTTGACAGCAACGACAGAGATCGAGTTGTTGAAGCAAGGGATGAGCTTCACAGAATGCTTAACGAGGTAAGTTCTTCCGTTTGGTGATATGTTTTTTGAACTTTTTGGTTAGTTCTCTACCCTTGCTTATTAGTTATAAAACCAACTATAATGCTACTCGTTCTAATTTCTGTTTCCAGAAATTATTTATCTATTATCATTTCCTGTTTCAGTGTCAAAGTTGCTATCTATTATCATCCACATGACTCAAATTAACATGCATATAATCCATATGTATAAATCTATCGGACTTTAACATTACAAATTAATTGTCACAAACATGACAGTACTTCAACAATATCTACTTTTGTGAAGTTCAAAATAAATATGCTTTCATGAAATTTAAGTTTGAATATTTATGTGGGTATATGTAATGTGATTCACCGTTTATGAAAATGGCAACGGTAACCATTTATGATAATAGTAAACTGAATAAAATGCAATTTAGGTAACGTGTTATTTTCTAATAATATAATTGGACTAAGAAATCATTGCAAATGTCTTAGTTGTTTACATGGTAACTGTTAACAAGCATGGTGTTATTGACATGAAAATAGAAAATTGAAATTTTCACTATACTGGCTGTGATAAATGTCCCAAGTATGATGCTTGTAGAATTTTGTAATGCTAAAATCGGTTACTTGGATCTTTCACCTGTTAAATGCTGTGCTGATTAGTGTTTTTTATCAATAAACAAAAAATGAGTGAGTAACTTTTTGTTCCATCAGAGCAACTCATTTTATAGCATCTTCCTGTGATTCCTCTCCACGATTCATGAAATCCAGCACTGATTTTTGTATGAGAAATGTGTGAATTGATGTCTAATTTAGCAGCATGATGTTCATTCTGATTTTTCCCCCTCACTTGTCAAAGCTTTAATTTTGGTATTGCTAGGATGAGTTGCGGGACGCTGTATTGCTTGTTTTTGCAAACAAACAAGATCTTCCAAATGCAATGAATGCTGCTGAAATCACCGACAAGCTTGGTCTGCATTCCTTGCGCCAGCGACACTGGTACGACATCTGGTCTTGTTATGCTGAACTTGCTGAGAAGTCTTGCAGATTCTTGCTGTTATGATTGATAACTCATGTCAAAATCACATAACAAGGTTGTAGATGAAGTGGAGCAATATTGTCATTGTCATTTTGTTGGTTAAATTGTAGATATAAAAGATACTTGATTAGTATGATCACTTGAGAATAGAGAAATTCCTTGGTTCTTGAGGAACTGAAGGTTTGCTTCCTTTTTCCACTTGATGGTTGGAGAACTATTTGATCATATATGATCTCTTCATTTAAGATGTTTGCCAGAGAGGCTGAGCTTATGATCAACATTTTGAAATGAATTAAAAAATGATCTAAAATTGCAAATTACAAAGTCTGATGTTTTAGGAAGAAAACCTTGATTTAGTTTTTCATCCATTTGGCTTTAAATTGCGCTCCCTTCTTACTCCTGTCCTCTCATCTCATTTTGCTTACCTAGAGCTCCATTTACTTGTTATACTGTGCCCAGTATTGCTTGGATTTCACAATGACCATGAAGTCAGAGGTACCCTTGTCTAGTTTCACTTATCAGGATGGATTTCATGGTTTTGGTAGGAAAGCAGTCATGTGATGATAATAGATGAGCAAATAACTTGATGTTAAACTTTGGTGTTTGTGTTTGTGCAACTAGGATATGGCTGTTTTCGTTGTGAATATGGATATGAAAGAAGCAATTTACCTGTTGATCTGATGTTTCATCTATTTTGTATCAAATTAGTTGTGATTGTTAAAGAATGTGAAATTTGTCATTAGCACTGATTAGTTTGGCATACTGCTATATCTATGACCGTACAAATTATTCATATAATGTTGTGAGGAAGCCATATACGAAAGCTTTTGTGTAACCAGATCTTTCAGCAATTGTATTAAGTGAATTGTTATACATCATCGCATGGAAAGATATGTTTTCCCTTTTTTTTAATTATTAGATATCAAATGCAGTATTCAGTGAAGTTTATTTTTCTACGCATGCTTCTTCTATACTGTCGTAATTAGTCAACCACTAAGTTTATTTTTCCCTTGTTTTTTGTTAAAATTTTGGGTTTAACAAGAATCTTAGCAAGACAACAAAGTACCATAGATGTTTAAGTAAAACGATTGAGACTAAGTAGGTTTCATGTCCTGTTTAATATGGACACATACATCGTGACTGTCATCAGGTACATCCAGAGCACTTGCGCTACCTCTGGTGAGGGTTTGTACGAGGGGCTTGATTGGCTCTCGAACAACATTGCCAGCAAGGTATCTTATCTGTCCTTCCTCCGCTCTTCATGTTTTCGTTTAAGCTTGCAACGATTGATTTCTTTTGACATATAACTCGAGCTATTGATCTGTCTCGTGCTTAAATTTCTTTCTGAGATTAAAAATGTGTTTTACACAATTGATATAAATTGTGTTCCGCTGATATACGCTTTTTGTATTTGCTTGTCAGGCTTAAATGGCCAGGAAGTGCTTAGTTTAAATATTCTTACTTTGTGCCAGTTTGATTGCTTTTGGGACATGAGAGGTAACAGAATTTTAGTGTAATTTATATGGATTGTATTACCTCAGCTTTTTGCATTTTAAGACATCAGATTTCATGTATTCAGAAATTAGATGTGTTAGCTGTCTGTTTGCTGCCTGTGATTCTAGTTCATTTACAAACAACAGATGATTTGTGAATTGAGTTCATCACCTGCGGACGTCTGCCTTTTCTCCTGTGTAATCTACTTGCTATGGTGTAATTTACACCATGCGAGCTAATTTGTGGCTTAGAACATTATTAGTAGACTAAAGGATGATCCCTTCTTACAAGGCCGGTACCGACTTGGCTGGTTCTTCTGATTCCTTCAACAAATGCGGAAAAGGAAAATCTACAGCTGCCTTCAGCTTTGGTAAATTTGATTTTGATGCTTTGATTGACATAGGTTGTATAACATGTGCATAGCAATAGCAGATTCGTCCATACCTATCAATGGAAATTGACATCGTAGTTTTTGGTTCTGCACTGATCTATTAAATGAGTTTAGCCTTGGTCGGTCGGCTTTACACCTGGGTATGTAGATCATCTTTAGCATTCAGTGAGTCTAGCTTTGGCCAATAATTTGGAAATTGAGACTGATGATCGGAAATTGCATAAAGTTTCGTACAAGAAAGAATCTCCCCCTCGTTGTTTTATTACCGATATTTGAAATTTGCTTCTGTTTAGATTAAAGCCGAAGCAAACCTCCACTGTACACCTTTTGTCATCTTTGATACAGGACCGCCCATCACTGCAGCTTAACACTCATCTAAAAGCATATGCATGTCTTTATCTACCTTTTATCCCGTCATCTACGACGTCTTCCTCCTTACCTTTGCTGTCCTCTGGTTTATGCTCCACCACCTCGCCGGCATCGTTATCTTCTGCTTGATCGCAGCGTTAATTATATATATTTTTTATAATTATTTTTTTTTATTTTAGTATTTATATTTTAAAAAAATTATATTAGTATTTTTATCATTACGAAAGTAAAACATGTAAGTTCATTTATCTTAGTATCATCGATTTTATTAATAAAAAATATTAAAAAATAATTTAAATATTTTATTTGGTGGCGAAAGATGATATCGGTAGTGACCGATGGCAACATCGCTAAAGGTCACGAGCGATTGTTGTGGATAAGGAGAACGGTGATGAGAGATGACGATAACTCTATATTTATGTCGACGTTGATGTAATTATTGAGCAATCCTTTTATCGCTCTGCATTTGTATCAGTATTGATGTAGTTGTCGAACGATAACAAGATTACTGATGTAGTTGTCGAACGACAAAAAAGACCTTTGATGCAGATATCGAACGTTCATTTTGTCGCTTGATAATTGCATCGATGCTGACACATATATAGAGCGATGAAAGGGTTGCTCGACAACTGTGTTGGTATCAATACAGATATATAATGATCCTCACATCTTGTTGTCTCTCTCATCATCCATAATAATCGCTCGTGACTTCCAACGACATTATCGTTGATCACCAATGACTAAAATGTTAAAATTATTTTATTATATTTGTTAATATATTTTTATTAATAAAATAGATGATATTAGAATAAATATAGGAATGTTAATATAATTATTTAAAATATAAGGGTCATGATGCTAAGACTAATTAATTATAACGGGTAATAATATGTAATTAACCCCCTTCTAAGCGCTCGGCCTTCCTTCTCTTATCCTCCACCCTCGGCCTATCTTCCGCCTCTGCGTCCCTTAGCCTTGCCTCTTCAAGCTGCTGTGTCACCGCATCAACCAAGGAAACGACACGGGTTCAGACATCATGTATTGGCGTGGACTCTCCTGTCTTCGTGATCCATTTTCTTATCTCCTCCTTACCGATGAAATAGTCAATCGCTCGACGAGTATTCGATAGTAACGGATTGTGACATTGCAAAAGGTCATGAGCGACTATTGTGGATAAGGAGAACGGTGATGAAAGATGACGATCATTCTATATTTATGTCGACATTGATGTAATTGTCGAACGATAACAAGATTACTGATGTAGTTGTCGAACGACAAAAAAGACCTTTGATGCAGATATCGAACGTTCATTTTGTCGCTTGATAATTGCATCGATGCTGACACATATATAGAGCGATGAAAGGGTTGCTCGACAACTGTGTTGGTATCAATACAGATATATAATGATCCTCACATCTTGTTGTCTCTCTCATCATCCATAATAATCGCTCGTGACTTCCAACGACATTATCGTTGATCACCAATGACTAAAATGTTAAAATTATTTTATTATATTTGTTAATATATTTTTATTAATAAAATAGATGATATTAGAATAAATATAGGAATGTTAATATAATTATTTAAAATATAAGGGTCATGATGCTAAGACTAATTAATTATAACGGGTAATAATATGTAATTAACCCCCTTCTAAGCGCTCGGCCTTCCTTCTCTTATCCTCCACCCTCGGCCTATCTTCCGCCTCTGCGTCCCTTAGCCTTGCCTCTTCAAGCTGCTGTGTCACCGCATCAACCAAGGAAACGACACGGGTTCAGACATCATGTATTGGCGTGGACTCTCCTGTCTTCGTGATCCATTTTCTTATCTCCTCCTTACCGATGAAATAGTCAATCGCTCGACGAGTATTGCTAACTGACGGATGTCTGTAGTCATTGATGGGATATAATGAGAAATAACTTTTGTATATGAACAAATACTAGTAGGTCATAATATATAGCGGAATTAAATGGAATCACAATTAAATAGAATACCAAAATATACGTGGAAAGCCTCTTCAATGTGAAGGGTAAAAACCATGAGGCAAACTAGAGATAATCCACTATGAGAATAATAAATATACAAATCTCAATCTCTTGTCCCAAACCCTAGCAACAATCACGTCACTGTACAATATCTAAATCCTTCCCAAATATTCACAATAAGAATCTATTGTATATTTGTTCTAACCTGAGATGAGACCCTCGGCCTATCTTCCGCCTCTGCGTCCCTCAGCCTTGCCTCTTCAAGCTGCTGTGTCGCCGCCTCATCCGTTTGTGCAATATGTTCATGGAGAGAGAGCATCAACCAAAGAAACGACACGGGTTCAGACATCATGTACCGGCGTGGACTCTCCGGTCTCCGCGATCCATTTTCTTGTCTCCTCCTTGCCGGTGAAGTAGTCAATCGCCCGACGAGCATCGCTAACCGACGGATGTCTGTAGTCATGCTCACTTCTCGTCCCGGCTGTCGTTTCCATGCTCTCGGGCGCGTTATCGGCAGGGGCAGTCTCCTTCGTGTCCTTTGCCTTCATCGCCTCCGAGTCCTTGTGCTCTCCTCTATTTTCGGGGGTTTCGTTCGTCGGCTCCTGGGTTCTTCCGATGACGGCTCCAAGGATGGACTTGGCGCCTTCTCGGATGCTCTCAAGAATTCCTCCTCTCCGCTGCTGATGCTGGGCGGCATTATCTTGTGACTCCTTGACAGAGTAATCACGTTCCGGTTTGAGTCGACACCCGCCGTGCTGGATCCGAAGAGAAGCGAGCTCGTCCCCGGCCTCCGCTGAAGCGAGCTCGTCCGCGGCCTCCGCTCGTTCTCTGCCGCCCTCTTTGTCCTGACGACATAGCTTAACTAAGCAAAGCAGTATTCAACCTCCGATCCGTAAGTGAAGCCATGTAGGCGACGGCGGCAGACATGGCGCAAGCATGACGCTACGTGGCCGAGCGCGGACGATGGGAGGCGCTTGGCTACGCACAGCAACACGTACGCAGAAATAAGACACCTGTCGAACGCTGACATGAAACCACTCGACAAAAGAGGTGTTCTTTCTATTCTCCGCAAGGCCAAAAACAAGCGGTCATCGCCACGAACAGGTCTCGACTCTGATGAGAAGAGAAGACGAACCGACGCATGCCAAGCTGTATGCTGTCATTTCACTTTCTTTAATGTAGTATACATATGTAACGCATAATAAGAGATGGATACAGATGCATCAGGCAAGGATTAATATTATATCCAAGGCATGTGCTTGAGGAGTCAGATCAGGAAAAAGACAGCGAGGACACGTCGAATACGGACCAAGTATATATTGTTTTGATGAATGATCAAATGAATGAAATTAATAATTCGGACCAAGTGAATCATATAACTTATCAAATCAACATGAATTAATCGATTTTTTGCCCCTCGTTCAAAAAAAAAAAAAATCAAAGAAACCCAACATAATACTAGTAAATTTTCTTTTTTCTTCTAGTTTTATTTATTTGAACAGGTCCAAAAAATTGATATGAGATCAACAATCTTTTATTATTATTGACATATGCAATGAGAGTAAAATTAAAATAAAAAACCCCAAGTAATTTCACAATGGCTTAACGCCATATGATAAAAACTAGTTAGTCGAGATTTTTCAAGGTAAATTATTTAATAAAATTCTAAAATAAATGTTTTTTATATTTTTAGTAAATCGACAGTGTGACTGATTGACGTTGACCGACCGGTCCCGATCAGACGAACCGAAGTTTGACGCCATGGATGACCGGTTCGTAACCGAGCTTGTCACACGACCACCCGTTCGCGGGAAGAGTCACGACTCTAAGACAACAGTCCCCGATTGGAAAACCCTTCTCTTCATCCCATGACGAACACCGAGACACGATTTAACAAACACCCCCTAGTCAATATTTAAAACCTTTCGTGTCTATGTCACTCCAACCCACCGGTTTCCTCCCTTCCTCGCCCTTTCCCTTTCCCTTTCCCTGTTACTAGCACAAACACCCCGTTCCCTTCAACCTCTTCTTCTTCTCGGCGATCGCCCATGTCTCATCCCCACCTCTCACTCACCCGGCTCGACCTTCCCCCTCGGCCAATCTTGATGGTACTCTCCCTCCCCCTTCTTCCTTCTAAGTCTTGCAGTTCACAAAACCCTAGATTTAGCCCCAAGGTTGTGTAATTTGGTGTCGTTTTCTAACCGAAGGCGTCTGACGTCTGATCGGGTGTATAGTGATCGTGGGTTCATTGCCTGTTTGGAGTTTCGGTTTGGTTGGGATACGCGAGAAGGGGGGTGGGGCGCGGAGTCGCTGGTTAGCTGTGGAATTCGGAGAGGATGAGTAGCAAGAAGGAGGATGAAAGGAATGAGAAGGTCATTAGGGGTCTCCTGAAGCTTCCCCCCAACAGGAAGTGCATCAACTGCAACAGCCTGGTTGGAATCCTCTCAGAGGCTTTCTTTGTTTCGGTAAATCTCTAGGATCAGTTTGTTTACGGTCTGATTTCTTTTTTGTACGCGTTGCTGGCGCAGGGTCCACAGTATGTTTGCACATTCAGTGAGTCTAGCTTTGGCCAATAATTTGGAAATTGAGACTGATGATCGGAAATTGCATAAAGTTTCGTACAAGAAAGAATCTCCCCCTCGTTGTTTTATTACCGATATTTGAAATTTGCTTCTGTTTAGATTAAAGCCGAAGCAAACCTCCACTGTACACCTTTTGTCATCTTTGATACAGGACCGCCCATCACTGCAGCTTAACACTCATCTAAAAGCATATGCATGTCTTTATCTACCTTTTATCCCGTCATCTACGACGTCTTCCTCCTTACCTTTGCTGTCCTCTGGTTTATGCTCCACCACCTCGCCGGCATCGTTATCTTCTGCTTGATCGCAGCGTTAATTATATATATTTTTTATAATTATTTTTTTTTATTTTAGTATTTATATTTTAAAAAAATTATATTAGTATTTTTATCATTACGAAAGTAAAACATGTAAGTTCATTTATCTTAGTATCATCGATTTTATTAATAAAAAATATTAAAAAATAATTTAAATATTTTATTTGGTGGCGAAAGATGATATCGGTAGTGACCGATGGCAACATCGCTAAAGGTCACGAGCGATTGTTGTGGATAAGGAGAACGGTGATGAGAGATGACGATAACTCTATATTTATGTCGACGTTGATGTAATTATTGAGCAATCCTTTTATCGCTCTGCATTTGTATCAGTATTGATGTAGTTGTCGAACGATAACAAGATTACTGATGTAGTTGTCGAACGACAAAAAAGACCTTTGATGCAGATATCGAACGTTCATTTTGTCGCTTGATAATTGCATCGATGCTGACACATATATAGAGCGATGAAAGGGTTGCTCGACAACTGTGTTGGTATCAATACAGATATATAATGATCCTCACATCTTGTTGTCTCTCTCATCATCCATAATAATCGCTCGTGACTTCCAACGACATTATCGTTGATCACCAATGACTAAAATGTTAAAATTATTTTATTATATTTGTTAATATATTTTTATTAATAAAATAGATGATATTAGAATAAATATAGGAATGTTAATATAATTATTTAAAATATAAGGGTCATGATGCTAAGACTAATTAATTATAACGGGTAATAATATGTAATTAACCCCCTTCTAAGCGCTCGGCCTTCCTTCTCTTATCCTCCACCCTCGGCCTATCTTCCGCCTCTGCGTCCCTTAGCCTTGCCTCTTCAAGCTGCTGTGTCACCGCATCAACCAAGGAAACGACACGGGTTCAGACATCATGTATTGGCGTGGACTCTCCTGTCTTCGTGATCCATTTTCTTATCTCCTCCTTACCGATGAAATAGTCAATCGCTCGACGAGTATTGCTAACTGACGGATGTCTGTAGTCATTGATGGGATATAATGAGAAATAACTTTTGTATATGAACAAATACTAGTAGGTCATAATATATAGCGGAATTAAATGGAATCACAATTAAATAGAATACCAAAATATACGTGGAAAGCCTCTTCAATGTGAAGGGTAAAAACCATGAGGCAAACTAGAGATAATCCACTATGAGAATAATAAATATACAAATCTCAATCTCTTGTCCCAAACCCTAGCAACAATCACGTCACTGTACAATATCTAAATCCTTCCCAAATATTCACAATAAGAATCTATTGTATATTTGTTCTAACCTGAGATGAGGATGAGAACAGTGCTAGATGATTGAGAACAGTCTCTCTGTGTTATCATTGTCTTCTTCCCCCTTTTTTTTTTTTGTCTTTTTCTTCTCCTCTTTGTTGCTGCAAAGATCACCACGTTGCTGCAGTTTTTTTCCAAAAACGTAATTATCTTCTCTACAAAACGCAGTCATCATACTTTCTTATATTGATCTAGGGTTAGATTAAGAAGGGGTGTGGACTGTGGGTTGATCAAGCCCACTATGGGCTCTGGGCTGTCAGCCCAGCTCACTTCTCGTCCCGGCTGTCGTTTCCATGCTCTCGGGCGCGTTATCGGCAGGGGCAGTCTCCTTCGTGTCCTTTGCCTTCATCGCCTCCGAGTCCTTGTGCTCTCCTTTATTTTCGGGGGTTTGGTTCGTCGGCTCCTGGGTTCTTCCGATGACGGCTCCAAGGATGGACTTGGCGCCTTCTCGGATGCTCTCAAGAATTCCTCCTCTCCGCTGCTGATGCTGGGCGGCATTATCTTGTGACTCCTTGACAGAGTAATCACGTTCCGGTTTGAGTCGACACCCGCCGTGCTGGATCCGAAGAGAAGCGAGCTCGTCCCCGGCCTCCGCTCGGTCTCTGCCGCTCTCTTGTCCTGACGACATAGCTTAACTAAGCAAAGCGGTATTCAACCTCCGATCCGTAAGTGAAGCCATGTAGGCGACGGCGGCAGACATGGCGCAAGCATGACGCTACGTGGCCGAGCGCGGACGATGGGAGGCGCTTGGCTACGCACAGCAACACGTACGCAGAAATAAGACACCTGTCGAACGCTGACATGAAACCTCTCGACAAAAGAGGTGTTCTTTCTATGATCCGCAAGCCCAAAAACAAGCGGTCACCGCCACGATCAGGTCTCGACTCTGATGAGAAGAGAAGACGAACCGACGCATGCCAAGCTGTATGCTGTCATTTCACTTTCTTTAATGTAGTATACATATGTAACGCATAATAAGAGATGGATACAGATGCATCAGGCAAGGATTAATATTATATCCAAGGCATGTGCTTGAGGAGTCAGATCAGGAAAAAGACAGCGAGGACACGTCGAATACGGACCAAGTATATATTGTTTTGATGAATGATCAAATGAATGAAATTAATAATTCGGACCAAGTGAATCATATAACTTATCAAATCAACATGAATTAATCGATTTTTTGCCCCTCGTTCAAAAAAAAAAAAAATCAAAGAAACCCAACATAATACTAGTAAATTTTCTTTTTTCTTCTAGTTTTATTTATTTGAACAGGTCCAAAAAATTGATATGAGATCAACAATCTTTTATTATTATTGACATATGCAATGAGAGTAAAATTAAAATAAAAAACCCCAAGTAATTTCACAATGGCTTAACGCCATATGATAAAAACTAGTTAGTCGAGATTTTTCAAGGTAAATTATTTAATAAAATTCTAAAATAAATGTTTTTTATATTTTTAGTAAATCGACAGTGTGACTGATTGACGTTGACCGACCGGTCCCGATCAGACGAACCGAAGTTTGACGCCATGGATGACCGGTTCGTAACCGAGCTTGTCACACGACCACCCGTTCGCGGGAAGAGTCACGACTCTAAGACAACAGTCCCCGATTGGAAAACCCTTCTCTTCATCCCATGACGAACACCGAGACACGATTTAACAAACACCCCCTAGTCAATATTTAAAACCTTTCGTGTCTATGTCACTCCAACCCACCGGTTTCCTCCCTTCCTCGCCCTTTCCCTTTCCCTTTCCCTGTTACTAGCACAAACACCCCGTTCCCTTCAACCTCTTCTTCTTCTCGGCGATCGCCCATGTCTCATCCCCACCTCTCACTCACCCGGCTCGACCTTCCCCCTCGGCCAATCTTGATGGTACTCTCCCTCCCCCTTCTTCCTTCTAAGTCTTGCAGTTCACAAAACCCTAGATTTAGCCCCAAGGTTGTGTAATTTGGTGTCGTTTTCTAACCGAAGGCGTCTGACGTCTGATCGGGTGTATAGTGATCGTGGGTTCATTGCCTGTTTGGAGTTTCGGTTTGGTTGGGATACGCGAGAAGGGGGGTGGGGCGCGGAGTCGCTGGTTAGCTGTGGAATTCGGAGAGGATGAGTAGCAAGAAGGAGGATGAAAGGAATGAGAAGGTCATTAGGGGTCTCCTGAAGCTTCCCCCCAACAGGAAGTGCATCAACTGCAACAGCCTGGTTGGAATCCTCTCAGAGGCTTTCTTTGTTTCGGTAAATCTCTAGGATCAGTTTGTTTACGGTCTGATTTCTTTTTTGTACGCGTTGCTGGCGCAGGGTCCACAGTATGTTTGCATCAATTTTTGGACTTTCATCTGCGTGACTTGCAGTGGAATACAGTGAGTGATCGATTGATTTACTTTAGCATGTGATACTACCAGTTTCTCGCATCATGTTGTTGTTTTCTAGTAACCAAGTTAATGAGCTTGTGTTTTGCTTCTGGAATTTGGATTTCTTTAACTTTTAAGTCGTATGTGTCCACTCAAATCGTTACTTATTGGACGGCTGAAACTTAGAAAAAGTTGGTATGATCACTAGAAAAAGTAAGTTGACCAGTGGACTAAATTATTGCTTTGCCTCACAGCCATAAATTCTTAGTAGTTTCCTTCTACTTTGTGGAATACCTTTTGGGTAGAAGAAACTTTTTACAAAAAAAGATGATGTTCTAGTGGATTCTTAGGAGGATTTTGGTATGATTTTGTATTTTTCATCCAGATGCCCTAAAAGTGATCATACTTGTCTTTACATCTTCTTAGAGATTTTTTACTATGCCATGGGTATACCTATGATTGGACTGGACTGGATTTTTAGCACTAGCAGGTAGGATCACTGGTTTTAGCAGAGTCATTCACACTGATACCAGATACCAGATTTTTCACAGTAATATCGAGTAATGGGTATTAGGAAGTGGTAGGACACTAGTGGGGCTTACTATCTGTTTGGGTGTTCCCCAGGTCAAACAGCAAAACACAGGTAGCGAAAGTTATGATGGAAAAAGTGAAGATGGTCTTTGGACTTTTCCTATGTGCCTAGATGTAGCACTAGGAGATCAAAGTAGAGAATATCTGTGGGAAAGCAAGGAAAAAAATTGCAGAATAAAGATTGACAGACTAACTTTCTTTATCTAAATATTTACATGCAAGAACTTTTCCACATGTATCTAGACTATTCCAGTCTACACTTATATTTATCCATTTTTCAAATTTAACAAGTGGATTTAACTGAGAATATGAAAATGTCAACAACCTTTTAGTTAAATATCACATTTTCTGTTCACATACTGTTGCAGTATTGTAGCATGAACAGTACCCAAATTATATCAATGGAATCAACTTCTATGAAGATTCTAAATATCCACTCGGTATCTGAGTTGGTATAGAAATCAACTTCTGTTGAGTTTTGAGGAACATCTTAGGTTCATTGTCTAGTGGTTTCAGGTTGTTGAGCAATTCCAAGGGGCAACCTAAAAGAAAATGATTCTCAATGCGTATGCTTGATATCTTTAATTAATCTGAAATTGGAACTAAACATGATTTGAAAGTATAGACTCAAAATCGACTCAGATCAATCTTATACCCGACTAGAACAAGAAATTATTGGACTTGTCCCACATCAGCAACGTCTTAGATCCCATAGTCATGACGTCTTAATGCACAGGGCTATCCAGTGTACATGAGTAACCGGCACTGAAGGATCTTATCATGTTTGCACATTTAGAAGAACTATGGATCTACTGAGTAGTGAATATTTCATATAATCTCACATTCGTCGTGTGAGATTCTTGATGAGAGTTGTGTTGGACATTCTTAGACATTAATTACTGGAGATATATAAATTGGCTTATCTGTGCCTTTCTTGTTGGTGTGATGATATTGGTTGTACTGTAGTTGGAGCTTCTTGTATGATTGATATGTTGTGAACTTAATATTGTTGAGACGCTGTGTGTTCTGTCGTTTTCCTTTCTGGCTTTTGATGGATGATTTTTGTTTGTCATACAGTCGTGAGTTTACTCACCGTGTGAAATCGATATCTATGGCTAAATTTACTTCTCAAGAAGTTGAGGCTTTACAAAGAGGAGGCAATCAGGTATTACAAGAAATTCACCAATTTATCACAAACAGACTACACAAATTTTTTATCATAAAAAATTTCTATGCAGCGTGCCAGAGAGACCTTTTTGAGGGATTGGGACACGGAAAGAATGAGGTTGCCCGATAGCAGGTAAATGACTAAACCTTTATTGCTACATTCTCGTGTTTCATGCCCTTGATATTTTGTGGCCATGTGGATACAACTTGCAGCAACCTTGACAAGCTGAGGGAATTTATCAAAGCTGTTTATGTGGATAAGAAATATGCTAGTGGGAGATCCTCTGACAAGCCACCTAGAGACATGCAGGTAATCTCCAAACATGATATTTGCTTTTGAAATCTAAATATGATTCTTATAATATTTGTCTTTTAGCAGTTCTTTAGTTCCACTGGTATTGTATTCACTTTTTGTCTTTGCACTCTGGAATCTGGATAGAGCCACAAGAACCATGAAGATCACAGGAGAGCCAGTTCTTATCATTCCTTTTCACAGAGCCCACCTTATGAAGATCAATATGAAGAAAGATATACTGGTAAAAAGCCTGGATTTCTATCAAGAAAACCTGGTTCAGATCGTGGCCTTTATGAAGGCAAGATTTCTAGCTTCTTGTACAGTCCAGGTCACCAAGGAAAGCAGTCATATGAGGACAGATCAGCTAACGAGACTCCTAATTCAAGGAATTCAGATTACTCAGTTGCTAGTGGAGGAGATTCATCTAAATTTGATAGCCAGTCACCAAATTTTCAGGACACTGGCTATAGCAGTCCTCCTTTACGGCAAGTAAGAGATATCTTAATTGAAGATACACGGCCCCCGGTGTTGACAACATATCCTGATGCAAATTTAAAAAAGAATTTAAATGGGCTCCCACGTCCACAGGTCATTTATATATGAGTTATTTGCCAATCAGTCTTGACTTATTTCTTTGGTGAAGCAACTAGAACTGAGCAATGAATATTTTAACTGATTTCTTTGGTGAAGCAACTAAATTTTATTGATGAATATATAACTAATTTCTTCTTCTTTGTGCAGAGGACTGCGTCATCAAGTAGCTTTGGATCCTTCGACAGCAATTCTGCACCTTTGACACCATCTAGCTCAAGTAACATAATTGATCTTGTTCTTGAGCCAGAGAATTCATCTCCAGCCAAGCATCCAGAGATATCTGCTGCTCCCTTTTTGTTGCAAACCTCTTCTTCAACACTTGCAAGGAGTCAGGATTCTTTTAGTCTACCAATTATGCAACAACCAATACCTTATTCAGCTTCATTTACAGATGTGTTTGCTGTTAACCATCAATCTTCATCTACTATCCCTTCAGAAGAAAAATTGACCAAACCATTATCTGAGAGTGTAGGGTGGGCCACATTTGACTTACCTTATCAGGCAAACAATGCCTCTGAACTAAGCAAGGACCCTGCTTCTATGGTTTCTCAGGCAAACAAGCAACCAGTTCTACAAAATGCAACTGGTGACCTTTTCTTATCTTTTGCTGACCAGCATAATGAAATTGCATCTTTGTCAGATCCAAAGGACAGTTCTCAGGTGAGGACCATATTAGTGATATGAAACTATATTCCTATATGATTTCTTGGCAGGTCAATGATGTTTTGGAGGTTCCACTTGAAATGCCTCATCTATGATTCTCAGTTAGATCTGTGTTTTTTGTTTGCAGGCTTGGGATACTTTTGGTTTTTCTGATGGAAATTCTCAACCAGCATCATATGAGAAATTATCACAGATCAGTGAAGCACAAGTTCTGGTGCATAACTATCCCGCGTCAAGTGTCCTATATGCAAATTTACAAGATCAAGAGGTGCTTTTACAATTAGGCTGTTGCATACAATTTTCTTGTGCTCATCAGCATTATATGCTTATTATTTTGAAACATTCGAAGGTACCTGTTGAGGATGGTTCGCTAAATTTGAGTACAGATGAATTTTCTGCTCTCAGTGCACCATTTGATGACCTATCTGGATCTTCATTTTCCTCAGTTCTACATCTGAAGGTTATATCTTTTCAAGTTTGTGCCCTTTATAATTATCTTGAATGCTCTTTAAAGTAGTTTTTTTTGCAGTCAAAATGGACTTAGCAGAGTTGACACAAAAGTATAAATCCATATTCCAGTTCATCACCATTCATGTTGTCAGGAAGAGAACCTTGAGTGAGCATCCCTTGTATTGACATAGACACTTCATACATCAGTCACCTAAATGATTTATTGTCCGCAAAAGATTTAGAGAGACTAGACTAGGCCTTCTAAGTCTTCTTATTGACAAAGAACTTTCCTTACCTTGCTACCATTTTTTTTATCTCCATCTGCTTCCCTACCTGCTTCTTGAATTGTTGGTCACTCCTCCATTCTTGTGATTCAGCCCTTGTTCCCTGTATCTTTTCCTTTTTCACACCTTCTGCATGAGTATAGCTTCCCCAACTACATTGAAGGTAGTGTTTGCCACCTAAGCGACCTTATCTCTTTCACTGTTGGCTGCTCTAGCCTAGGTCAGATGCACTGCAACTGCATTCTCTGCCAGGAGCCAAATTTAACAAATTTTCTTTATTATAGTGCTTAATTAAAGGTCGTCTGAGCTGGTGGTTTAGATGATGAGAGAGATAGAGTATGACATTAATGAATATGAATTGCTGGAATTTGTGATAAGGTTTTGAGCTGTCTATTTTATATGCCGAAGATTATTACCTCTTAAAGTGATGGAATTTGAAAAGGATGATGGATAGTTGTTGATTTAAAAAAAAAAATAATGGCTTTGTAACGACAAAATGAACTAGCAAAAATATTGTGGACAAATCTTTTATTACTTGTGGTTGCTTTCAAGTTGTTTTTTGCAAATTTCTAACTGTATCTACTGTGTATTATCATGAATCCATCTAAATATACAATTGCCCCTTTGTTGTCCTATACTTTCTCTTGACCTTACACAATCCTTCAGAACCCCAAACTATATAATGTGCTCTGTTTGAACTGCAAAGCACTTGAGACCAATAGATTAATCGCAATGAGCAAATAAAGCTTTTGGGGATGGGTTGCATCTTTTTTAGAATCCTGTTTCTTTTTACCTTTTTTTCCCTCTTTTTCTCCCATTCTACACCCACCTTTTTTTAGCCCTTAGCATGGTTGTCTTTTGACAGGTTGTTTGGTTGCTTTCTCTCCAGCAATTGGCTCCACTAGGAAATAGATTATGGCTGTACTGTTGAGCCTTGAGTTCACTTTTGTTTTACTTTTTCACATGAACAAGTGTATATATATGTGTGTGTGTGTGTGTGTATCTAACAAGGTGATATATTTGTTCGTAACAGGGGGGTAACGGGAACTCTCTGGAACGAAAATCTACAAATCCATTTGATCTTCCATTTGATTCGGATCTAGATGCAAATGATTTGGTATGTAGCAATCACAAGTTATCATGAAAATTATGTGATAATTCTTGTTGTGAGCTAGTCTGGTGGAATGATTATAATTTATTTCTCATTTGAATAAATTTTATTAGTTTATATGGCTATTTTGCAAATAGCATAAGTTATCACATGACAATATCTTCAATATTTTAGGTTAATTTCCTAGATCGTTCAAGGAGAAGGAAAAGGAAGCAAATGAGGAAAAATGGAACAAATCAAATTTAATTTTAATTGAAGATCTCATTTTTTTGTAAAAGATCTATCAATCATATATATGATTAAAAAGGAAGATACTCTTCAAATCAAATCTTAAAATTTATTTTTGAAAAGAAACAAAGAATACACGATTAATTCGACTTGATGTAATTTTATTTTATTTTTTGCACTTGGGAAGTCTATAAAAAGGAATTGCGAATGGTATAAAATCACATTCGAATTTCCAATTGCAAATGGTATATGTATGATGTGCAGAGGTGTGATATATTCATCCTCCTCTGATTTGCACTTTGAGCCATAGTATGTTTGGTAATTATTCTTTTGTTTGTTCTGTTATCTTTTACTAGTATTATATTTTCGTTTCTATATTTTCAAATTAAAAAGAATGCATTTTCTCTATTTGTTATGAACTTGGCCTACATCATAGACCTTTTGTTGTTTTGTTAAAATCTTTAAGAGCTCGTTTTGGTCGGGAAAGTTTGAATCAGAGATGTTTAGTTGGAAGCAAATTCTTCCAGCAAGACAACAAAGAAAAAAAAAAAAGGGGAAAGAGAACTGTTTGGCAACCAGTTGAATACTTTGGATAGTCTATTGTAGTTGAAATCAGCAAAAATATAAGCCAGCAGTCTTCTTTTTTGTTTCATGTCTTTAATTGGTAATTAATAGCTATTATCAAATATTATATGTGGATTACAGCATCTTTATATTAGTATTGTAATATGTAACAAGCTTTTGATGTTGTAACAAAAAGATGGTAGTTGTCTTTTGATCAATAGTTTACTTCAGTTGTTTTAGCTTATGCACTAAAATCTTTCATACTGTACTATATTATTTGAATATTGGTCAACTAATGTTGTTGGGCCAGTAGCTTGTTGGTACGACTGGGTCTTCATTCCAATAAATTAAAAAAAAATCTGTCTTTGGGGCTCCTTATCAAAATTTAAAAACATGGTCTTCCCTATTTAAAACCACATGGAATCCAAAATCCATGTGCAACTCATTCACCAAAAAATGATCTTTAGGTCATTTAAATTAAGAATCTGAACAATTAATCCTGATCTAGAGCCATGCTTCTGAATACGAAACTTCAATCTTACTGATAGGCTGGATACTAGTTTTAGTGCATATAATAGAAAGGAAAAACTAATTTTGTCTAATTACCGACCATGTAATTCCTTGCTTAAAAGTGTGTTTCTATGTAGTTTCCGGACATGAGCTCATTGCAGTCTGCCCTGCCAAATCCACTTTTGCCTGCAAATCTACTTGGTGGATTGCCTCAAACATGGTTTTCACCGAATTCAGTTGCAGCATTTGTACCACCGGTCTCTCAAGGTAGGCATTTAGTGAATTCATGGAGGAGTCTATATCATTTTGTTAAAAGTGCTTGTTTCTTCCATTTCAGGAAGCCTAGCGTACAATGCAGGACAAGTGCCAAGCTCTCAGTTGCGGTAGGTTGTGGTGAATTCCTTTGTCATGCATTTGTGCACTCTTTATGTGTTCTCAATGTTGTTGGTTTTACCAGGGATGTAACTTCACAAGGCCCTGTTGCATCTATTGGCGGGAACCCTTTTGCTTAGAGAATTGCAGTCAGTTTGTGGGATTTGAGACTGTTTAATACCATTGCATTGTGGCCATCTTTAAGGCACATTTGCTGATGTTCTTTGGTGTGAACCTTGTGCCACAACCAAATCTGGAGGTCAGAGAACAAATGCAATGACTGAATGCAGTATGTTTCATTGTTCAGCTCTGGCTTTATGATTTCTTAGGCCGAGACAGGTAAATCTTGTTGGACTTCAGGTGACAGTGGCTCGTGTACATGTTCTTATCTGTCAACCAATATGGTTGTCAAGGTCGGTTGGTACTATTTCTGTTTTGGGCCTCGGATATATCGGAGCTGTGGGTATCATGTTAACCCGGAACAGAGGAACTTGAGTGTCGTAGATGCTTCAATCTAGTTTGCTGCAACTAGTACATTTTTACCAGATTGATATGCTTAGATCTTGTTGTGCCAGAAGAGTTTATCATCAAGACTCTTTATTATCTTTTATTTATTTGATGCAGTCAGCTGTAATATCGATCTCTCTTCATTGTTGTACAAAAGGGGGTGTGCTTGGCGAAACATTGTGACAGTTAATATCTTTAAATTTTGTGTGGCGCACTTTTCCATGAGATCAATCTCTTGTTATAACAAGATTGTTCATCACATTTTTCTTTGTTGGGATCAGAGACACTGTTAGACTACTGCCTGGACGTGGCAATCACCGTCGATCATCAAATCGTTCGACGGCTCTTGCACGGCATCCAGAGTTATCCAGCAGGGGTCCTTCCCACTCCTCGGCATTTAATTAATCGACTTAGACAGGCTGACGCAGGAAGCCAGTACCAGATGTCATAAATCAGATGTGAACTCGATGTTGATGGATGACCGGTCGGACACATCCGAACCACCGATTGGAGTCAAGTCGTCGTGGGCTTGGGCTTGGGCTGGAGCTCCAACGTACGCTTAGCGTGTGCCGTCCACGAAATGGTCGTGGTGATCGTCCGACAAGCCGTGAACACGCCTTCAAATTTATCATCATCATGCCTCATTTAGTCGCTACCGCATTTGATTATCTTTGTTTGGCGCACTCTTCTTGAAAAAAAAAAAAAAATCATCCACTTAATGTAGACGACATCTTTTTTTTTTTTAATTTATAATTTTAATAATATTAAGCATTATTATTTATGATCGCCACTGACAGCAATCGCTGAAGATTCAAATGACGAACGCCGCCAAAGTCCACCCATCAAATGGACGGCTCGGTTTGGCGGGTCCTCCGCATCCGACCGGCCCACGTCCCCTCTCCGCCGGCCGCCGCCACCGCAGACCGCCGCTGCAGTCCCTGCAGCTGGGCCTCCCAGTCCCAGTCCTCGATCCTCGCCCTGGCCCTGGCCCCCTCCCTGCCGCCGCCCGCGCGAGACGCCGCGTTGGCCCCGATGGCGGCTGCCCCGCGGTCGGCGGAGAGAGCGAGGTCGTAGTGGCGGCGGCGGACGGGATCGGAGAGCACCTCGTAGGCCTCGCGCGCCCGAATGAAGCTCTCCGCGTATCGGCGCTCGTTCCCCGCGACGCGGCACGCGTCCGGGTGCCACCGCCGCGCCTCCCTCCGGTACGCCACCTTGATCTCCTCCTGCCCCGCCGTCTCCGCCACCGACAACAGCTCGTACATTGTGGCCGTCTGCATGGCCGCCGCCAACACACGGGGCCGGGCACTCCGCGTCGGGACCAAGGAGGGCCTGCACATGGGATGAGAGAGAGAAAGCATGCTGGCTTTGGCTCTCCTTGTCGTAGAGAAAGAAGCGCGAGGCTAATGGGGTATTATACTGGATAGGGAGGTAGTCCAAAACGAGAAGATGGCACCGTAAGCCACTGGCATGAACAGAGAAGTCTATTGAACGAGAGAGAGAGAGAGATGGTGCGTCTGTATCATGCAACATGCAAGCTTCTCGAAGCACCGTCTGCAGTATGGAAGACATCTTTCCTCACGCAGTGTCCCGTCAGTGCCTCACTGTGCTACGTTGATGGTAAGTAGCTTCCGTTTTTAAAGGTGGTGACTGTTTTGTTACACCATAACACTCCACATTGTTGATGCAGATCACGTAACGTAAATGGAAAACGCCACCTCTTCTCCGAATCAAGCTCGTGCTTTGGGGTGCCAATTCTTTCAGCGTCTCCTCGGCCTCGCGAAGGCATCCGAAAAGAAACTACCGCTTCTTTATCTTCTTTCTTGAGCTTTTTCGGTATGAAGACGAGCTCTTAATCCTTGAGGATGCTCGTGGATTAGATTTGGGATAAGTAAAATAATAGATGCACGAGTTAGATGTCTCCAACGAGTGAAGTTGTTGAGGGGTGTCAATCATGACATGACATGTCGGCGTTCGCTCAACATTTATTCGAATACCTCATCAATCCAACACATTAGATGAATGATTCACGTGATTGACACGATGGTCTCGATCACGATTCGATTAACCCATCACGTCTTAGTAATGCTCAATATGAAATCGTTCTCACATAGTAACTCTCTACTTTTAATTCCGATTGTTGTCGAATTATGATTTTTTAAAGAATAATTTTACCTCTCAAATCCTCTTTTTTCCTTATTTCCTATGAGCACTCACTCGTAAAATAATCAAATCTATTGATGTTGCTATTTCCTCCATCTCTTCCCACTCCTCCATTTGATGACTCTTCACATGGCTGCTTGAATTTGGAAGACTCAGTTGTCATATGCTCACATTCATTTGCGCTGCTCAAATTCTGATCTGTTGTAGCCAGATAAAATTAAATGTTTCATGAACATAATAAAAGGTTAGCAAGTCTTATTCATGACAAGGAAGCTCTTCTGATACACTCAATGCAGGTTCATGGTTGTGCACAAGATGGTGTTAAGCTTAATCAGCATCCAAGAATATGGCTTGAGAGGCAGATGCCCTTTAGTTCTGAGAGTGATGACTGAGTTCATTGGATTCTCAATTCTGGTCCCATGGTCACATTGGCAAATCACATGAGGGCAGAATAAGGGGGACCTGGTTGAATCTGAACCTGTTTGAATGAACAAAATGGCATAAAGATCATGTGCCTGATCAGATTAATAATGTTTTAGACAATATTAGTATGTCCTTCATACTGTGGCTGCCGAATGATTCCCTGTTCAAAAAATGAGGGAGGCTTCTATCAGCAAAGATCACAGAACAAAATAAAATAAGCAGAGACTAATTCAACTAATCTGTATCGTATCCATCTTGTAAATTTGATACTAAATCATTGGTCATGTCAGGATGAATGATGAAAACTCTCCATATAAAATTAAATGTTTCATGAACATAATAAAAGGTCAAATTCTGTATCGTATCCAACAGGGTCAAATTCTGATCTGTTGTAGCCAGATAAAATTAAATGTTTCATGAACATAATAAAAGGTTAGCAAGTCTTATTCAGGGAGTTGTCGATAAACCTTTTTCTGGTGAAGGTGACCAGGAAGCTCTTCTGATACACTCAATGCAGTTTCATGGTTGTGCACAAGATGGTGTTAAGCTTAATCAGCATCCAAGAATATGCTTGAGAGGCCTGTGTTTTGGGAACGTAAGAGGCAGATGCCCTTTAGTTCTAAGAGTGATGACTGAGTTCATTGGATTCTCAATTCTGGTCCCATGGTCACATTGGCAAATCACATGAGGGCAGAATAAGGGGGACCTGGTTGAATCTGAACCTGTTTGAATGAACAAAATGGCATAAAGATCATGTGCCTGATCAGATTAATAATGTTTTAGACAATATTAGTATGTCCTTCATACTGTGGCTGCCGAATGATTCCCTGTTCAAAAAATGAGGGAGGCTTCTATCAGCAAAGATCACAGAACAAAATAAAATAAGCAGAGACTAATTCAACTAATCTGTATCGTATCCATCTTGTAAATTTGATACTAAATCATCGGTCATGTCAGGATGAATGATGAAAACTCTCCATATAAACCTTCATCAAGAAATAAGAGCTCCTCAAAAGAAACAAGAGCAATCTCATGGTTCAGAGCATGTTGGTCCTTTGGATACCTCACTTGCCTATGGCTTTTCTTGACCCTGTTGCAGAACCCTCTCATTGCTTCTTCCTGAGCTGTGTGGATTTCTAAATCATTGGTGCTGCAGCACGATTGCAGAACAAGTCCTTTCTTCTTTCCTGGACTTACTGATCTCCCCAAAATTTTGGTGCAACTCAGATAGCTTGGCCCTCGGTCATGGTGCAACTATTATTGCCAGGAAGCGACTTGAGGAACACTCTTCTTCTAAACCAGTCTGGAAATGAGATCATTCAGCATCAACAACTAGGTCTTTGCTAAAGTCTCATCTTTGAACAAATCTGTATTCAACCTACACTGTGCTAGTGTGCTTGGCTTGGCAGCTAAAGAGTATGGCTTGTAGAAAGCTGTCAAAGCAGGCCCTGAATGCACAGCCTCCTGAAGCTTTATCTTGGCACAGCTCAGTGCAAAAAGAAATTGCTGAACATTTGGTCTGATGTAATTGTGCAGCCTATTTCAACTGATTAATTTGCATGTCATTCTCCTGTACAGTTTATCTCCAACTGTGATTGGTACCATCTTCCTACTGATCAAGACAGCAAGTACTTGCATTGAAATTATGACACAAAGTGATAACCACCAGTACCTGAGTTCTTTGTCCTGATTCCTGCTGCTCTCTCTCAGAATTTTTCTCATGACAGAATGGATTTTGGTGATCCTGTTGCAGACCAGTGCAAGCATGAATTGAACTTGAAGCAGTCCGTGAACTTTTAACCTGAAAAAAGTAAAGAGATCACCAAAAATCGCCACAACTACAAAAACCATCCTTGAACAGGTGGAAACGATTAGAATCTCTAATTAAAATCTCTCTTGCAACAATTTTTGATATATACTTAATTGCAGTATGGCAATCGCCACATGCACGGAGGTTCTTCATTATCAGCAAAGGTGTGCCTGGCTTTGTATTCAACAGCCCAAAAGCTATAGCAAGCCTCTCACTATGTGTGCATAGCATATGTTTCTTATCATCTTCCTCTACATCCTGGAGAACAAATTTTCTATCGGGAACATATCCTTCCTTGGCCATTAATCCAGTAAGTACTTCTAAATACTTATACACTTCTTCTGATCGTTCAACCAATTGTTCCCCGGTCCCAAACACATAAACCTTGTTTTTAACTTCTATCCAGCTGAATCCTGGATCTTTCTTCATCTTTTTTGCTTCCATGGATTTTCGTATCTTACCAACCATGTCCCACTTCCCGACTGCTGCATAAAGATTTGATGCTAAAACATGACAGCCAGTGTTCTCTGTGTCGAAGGCCATAATTCGTTCACAGACACGCTCAGCGATCAGAGTTTCATTGAAGATTCGACAGGCACTAAGTAAAGCTCCCCATATGCTAATGTCCGGTTGCACTGGCATTGCTTCAATGAAAATTTCTGCTTCTTCTAACTTTCCAGATCGAGCTAGAAGATCAACCATACAAGCATAATGTTCCAAACTGGGGATGATCTTGTATTCCTGCTCCATCCTCTTGAAATACATCTTGCCTTCATCGACTAAACCAGAATGGCTACATGCGTATATAATAGCCAGAAAAGCTACATGATCTGGCATAACACCCATTTTCTCCATTCTCGTGAAAACTCTCAAGGCCTTATCACTTTGACCATACATACCATAGGCAAATATTAGAGAAGTCCAAGTAACAATGTCTTTGATGTTCATATGTTCAAAGACACAAACAGCATGGTCTAATCTGCCACACTTGGAGTACATCTCAATCAGAGCATTACAAATCGCCGCATCACATTCCAAATTAAGTTTGAGTATGCAGCCATGGATCTCTTTGCCTAGTCGTTTTGCCGCAACGTACGAGCAAGCAGGCAAGATGCCCAAAATTGTTGCCTTGTCAAGCCTTTGCCCCTGGACCTTCATTTCACTTATAAGTTCAAATCCTAAACTGCAATTTCCACTATGGACACAACCAGATATAATGGTATTCCAACTTACTCTGTCATGTACCTCCATCCTCTCAAATTCTTCCAGTGCATCTTCTAGACTACCACACTTCGAGTACATGTCAAGAAGAGCATTTCCAACAAACAAATTCGAGTCCAACCCTCTTTTAATTGCATTACAGTGTAGACCTCTACCATGGACTGGCTGCTGTAACTCGGTGCACATAGATAAGAGTGTTACAATAGTAACAAAGTCAGGTTGCACATCAAACTGTTTCATTGACTTAAAAAGCTCCATACCTTTACTAAAGAGCCCCCTCCTAACGTAACTATTTATTAACGAGTTCCATGTAAAAGAGTCCCTGACATCCATTTGATCAAATAAACTATGCAACATGATCAAACTTCCACATTTCCCATACATAGCCAAAAGAATGTTCGATGCTGTGAGATCACATTCATAACCATTCCGCATGATGTACCCATGAACTGAACAGCCCAATTGTAAGTCCCCCATTTCACAGCAAGCATGAAGACTAACAGTGAGAGTCACAAGATCCGGTTTAGATCCAGTCATCATCTTCCGAAACATCTGAAGTGCATCTTTAAAATCACCGACTTGGTAGTACCCGTCGATGATAGTATTCCACGAGACCACATCCCTCCCGACTAACATATCAAAAACCCTCCTAGCATCAACCAAATTCTCAAACCTACAATACATGGCAATAAGGCCATTGCCAACTAGTCTGTCCTCCTCAATTCCAACCTTGTTTACAAGCCCATGGACCATTTGCCCCTCTTGAATGGCACCTAGACCACCGAAAGCTGGCAAAACACTCTCCACTGTAAAACAGTCAGGAACAAAGCCATCCATTCGCATTGCTCCATAGACCTCAACAGCTTTCTCCCATTCTCCATTCGCACTGTACCCCGACATCAAGCTATTCCATGAAACAATATCCCTACGAGCCATTCCATCGAACACGTCACGAGCGTCAACCAACGAACCCACTCTCGAGTACATTCCGATTAAAGCATTGCCGATATATAAATCCGACATGAGACCCAACTCGACAGCGTGCTGATGAACTTCGCGGGAGATTCTGAGATCGCCCAAACCGGCGCAAGCCGAGATGACCGAAGGAAAAGTGAAGGCGTCAGGCCGTAGCTTCGTCTTCCGCATATCTTCGTAGCAATCCAGAGCCTCGGCGAACATGCCATTGCGGGCGCGCGCCCTGATAATCGAGTTCCACAAGAAAACGTTGTGCTTGGAGCAGGGGGTCGAGAGGAAGACGGAGAGGGATGCGGCCGGGTTCCGGAGGTCGGAGTACGCGGCGATGAGCTTTCCGGCGAAGAATGGGGACCGAGCAAGGCCATAGGTGATGGAAAAAGAGTGAATTTGGGGGAGATGGCGAGGGGATCTGAGAAAGGAGAGGGCTTCGGAGATGGAGGAGGGAAAGGTCGGGGGAGCAAGGGTGGAGGAAGCAAAGGATTTGGGGCTATTGGGTAAGTGAGAAGGCGTGTGATTCCACTGCAGGCGGGGGAGTAGCAGCGTCCGCGGCCGCAGGCGAAGCAGATCCAGCTTTATGGGACGGCGAGAAGGAGGAAGATGGCATGAGAGAGTCGCTACGGAGGCAGTCCTTGGTGACGGAGCTAAATATATAGTACACGGGAGTGACACGTGGCGTTAAATTGTTGCAAAATAGTCCCTCCAATGTTTTACTGTTGCAGAATAATTCCTTTAAAACTTCTTATTTATGAAAACGCCCCTCAAATATCTTAATTTGTAATTATTCGCGCAGGTTTAATCTGATGGAAGTTGAACACCACGAAGAGGTGACGTCACCCCTGACAACTTTTGGGGTTGATACGGTCCTGCCAATAACAGAACCCTTGGTGACGGCTGTAAGTATCGGACGGTCAGAAGCGCCACACTGGAAGCGGTGGAATCATCGTAGCCGTTTGATCGAAAACCTTCAAGAAACCTTCTTCGCCGCCCCCGTCTTCCTCCGCCGCCTTCACGGTCGCTTTTCCGACTTCTGTCTCGGCGTCGGATCCATGTACAGGTTTCGAGCTCTCCTGCAAGCGTCGGTCGCCGCTACGAAGCGAGGTATCTCATGGTACTGATCATTGATGTCGTCTGCTTTAGATCGATTCCTGTTTGGCTTCTTCAAATCTTGGTTGGTTCTTGGTTCTGTTTTGTTCTTCGGATCTTTCGAATTTTCGTCACTTGCTCGACGTTGTGTCGAATTGGGAGTAGGGTTTTTGGAGGACCAAGATTCTGAATTGACGTAGACGAAGCGTTCTTTGTCAGATTTTTCCGTGTCGAAACGTCGGATGCATCTCTGATCGAAGAGGATTGTGTTAATCTTGGCAAAAGGTTCATTTCTTGGAATCCTTTCACATAATTTTGTCACTATAACTTAAGCCCTATCTTTTGCCCCTTCTGGAGAACCCTGATTTCCACATTTCATTTATGCCAAAAATATAGGTTCTTGATCCATCGAGAAGTTCAAAATATTCAATCTTGTGGTCTGCATTAGGGGTTTCAGATCATTCCACGACTGATAGAGTCGCGGAAACTTGTGGTCTATTCATCCACCTTTTCCTAAATTAGATGCCTTCTCAAGGATAAATCCCAGAGGCCAAGCTGGTCTTCATCCCAAAAAAATTATAACAGAATGACTGACAGAAATTTTGTAGCAATTGAGTGATATATCGTTGCTTGTTTGATTACTTTTTTATATATTATTATTTCATCTAGCACTGCATTGAAAGATTAAGATCAAGTTACTATAGATTCATATAAAAGCAAATTCAGCACATGGAGATGCAGTTTTGATTGTCCTTCCTTTCAAATTTTCTTAAGGTATATGATTAGTGGATGAGTCTAGTAGTGGATATTTAGGTGCATGGCTAGTAGAAGTTAGAAGAATGTTTAAAAATGTTTGGAACTTAAAAGTAGCACTGGTAAACAATGAGATGCGTCTAAAAATGTATTTTAAGGTGCATGCCCATTAGCAGCTAGAAGAACATGTACAAATGTTTGGAACTCAACAGTCGAACTAATAAACGATGAGCCAATAGAAAAAAAAGATAAGCATTTCTGTGATATGGAGCCTTTATTTTGTTTCTAGGTGACATTTGGTTGACCATAAATGACTTTCAAATTATACTTTCCAGAATGGTTGAAATTTTGCTATTAGTTGGAATTTAAAATCCAGTACCTAGGGAACTTTTAGAAATCCTTCAGATTACTTGGATCCTTTTTAAAAATCATTTTCATGGAAATTTAAGATAAATGATGAAAAGAAACTTTACCTTCTTCCAAACTCTTTAACAAGCAATATTGGAAAAAAGAATTCAGTGTAAGGAAATTTGCTTTAAGTTTGTTTGTCTTTCTTATGATAATTCGCAGCCCTGGCGTGGAATGTAGAAGATCTGATGGTACCAAGTGAAAGATTTGTGTTCAACTTCAATTCAAAGGAGGAGTTGAATAGATGGCACTTGTACTCTGATTCAGAATATGGAGGTTGTATTACTTCTTGAATTTGTTCTAACTTACCGAACTTCCTTGTGTTATTATTGTTTTGATGAGTTCATTGCTAATTGTTGTTATCTTGTAAAAATGTGAAGTTTAGCCTGTCAATATATACCATTCATTAGTAGAATCTTGTTTAGTTATGGTAACATGTGACAAATCAGTATTGTCATTTATATAGTATATAGATAGCCAACTTATGTGAATCCAGAACTTGTACATAACTATTTTTCTCCTGAAGCATGCTCCTCTGATGTTGTCAAGTACAATATGTGGATCAATGATTTTGTGCAACAGACCATTGTATCATTTAAAATGCCACAAAAAATAAGGACTTAAATTATTAATGAATTTTACCATGATGTGTTTTTGGTTTTAATTCAATAATCATTACTAATAATTTGCTTTAAATTGTTGCTGACATGCAATAGTTTTTTTCCTTCTGAACTAAAAAACTATAGTAGGCATAAGTTGTCTGTGAGAGTGATCATATGTTATTTAAGTAAAAGATAATCACTTAACTGCACAACTTTAATGGTCACAAGGATTAACAAGGGACTGGTGATCTTTGACATGATGCTCAAGCTTGGTGCATATATAACTGTTTTCTGCATAGTGGATGTATATGGATCAATGGGAGCCAACATATTTTTCATTAATCTATCAACATGTGGCAAAAATGAAGGAATCATGTATGCTTTAATTTCATTTTGGAAGTTAGGTTTTTTAATTTCTTTTGTCAATTGGAGTTTCTAGTGAGATTTACAGATGCAATCTTGCAGGTTTGTCATCAGCCTCATTGGAAATCACTGGTGCCGATAGTGGTCATGAACTAAGTGGTATGCTGCTGTATTTTTCTCACTTGCTCTATCTTTCAATGTAGTGGTCATGAATCATCTCGGTTAAATTTCTGAAGCTCTGCACAAGAAAATCAGTCTTGATATTATGTTGTTATGCGTATTGTTATTTTAAATTGTTTCTGAAACATTGTGGTTTCATTTTTCATTGAAAAAAAAAAGATTTTGGCAAAAGATCATCTGCATGCCTTTTTGTCTTTCAAGTGAGACTGCTGACACTTTATTCTGCTACAACACCTATGTTGCTTCTGTGAAAGGTTTATTCTCCGGCAATCTTTCCTTAGATGTAGCTGAAGGTTCCACATGGAGAATGAATCGCAGCGGTTTCTGTGGGATGCGATCAAAGAAGGTAACCTATATTAATATTTTCAAAATGCAACTATTGCTGTCATTATTGGATGCTAGTGAAAATTTGGTGTCATTCCTGGTGTCCATCCTAATGGAGAACTCTCATCATTTACCTTGGTCCAAATCATGTTGTTTTCCTAGGTTTAGTGGCTTAGTCTTTTATTCTTGTCTAGAAGAATAATAGTTGTTTATGAGAACTTCGATCCGATGGTCTCTAGATGTATCAGACGTTGGATGCCTAACTGCACAAGTCTTACATCAAGGTGATAGAATATTGCTGATTCGTAAAAGGAGGAAAAGGCTATCTATCATAATTGGAACTGATCTATGATCTCCTTTGACACGAACAATGGGTTTGACACTGATGATTAACCGCCCTTTCTTTTTCATTGCACTATTTAACTTTGTGCGCACCTCCTGTCATGTCAGCTCCGTCTCATATGTTTTCATTTGCATATCAAGGAAATTAGTTTTACTTGCTTGATGTTTTAATCAAACCTGTTACGATGCCTTCTTATAATTTAAAGAATTTTGGCATGGTTGCTAATGCTAGTGCCATTGCATATACTTTGGATACAGTTTAATGGCTTTATTGACTTGGATTCATACGATACAATAGCTATGCGACTTAGGGGGGATGGACGGTGCTACATATCTACTGTAAGGTTCTACACTGGAGTTGCAAGAATGTGACCATAATTCTCTTATTTGACTTTCATCATAGGATTCTTCAATTTCAATTGAATACATACTGAACTTGTGTGGCAATTGTTGCTTATGCAGATATACACCGAGAACTGGATAAATTCACCGGGACAGCAGGAAGACAACTCATGGCAAGCTTTTGTTTTTGTTCCCAAGGATCAATGGCATATTGCAAAGGCAAGTTTTCTTCTGCCATCGTTGTTAGTTATGGTAATATTGATCAAACATTACAGCTTGATTGCAGTATATGCGAGCTTGCAAAATTACGCCATTTTGTCTTGCAATTCTTTGTCAGATCCCTCTGGATCGATATTTACCAACATGGAAAGGCAACGTGATCAGCACAAAGGTGGAGATGAATCCATCACGCATCCTGGCCATGTCTCTTTCTGTCAATGCGGAAGGTGGCATTCCGGGTGCTAAATCCGGACCTGGAGATTTCAGACTTGAAATTGATTGGATCAAAGCATTGAGAACATAGTGTTCTATCTACAACCCAGTTTCTTGAGCAAGTATTTATCCTCGGGGGTGCTAGTCCCATGACCCCTTCGAAATTTTTTCCTAGCATAAATTGCAGTCACTTCTACACCTGTATACTGTATACATCATTGAATGTTTCACTTTTTCTCCTGGAGCTCAACATGGCAATCTTACCTGTTTCTTTTCTTTCTTGTACCTTGGTGGAAAGTTGCATCTGGTTTAAGCTTTATTATGGTTGAGCTGTTGTGGGTCAGATTTGCTTGTTAATACAGATGGTTTATTCCCCTTAAAGCAGGCGAAGCTACATATCTGCATCTTGAGGAAATGTGAAGCCTGGATGGTATGTTCTTCACCGTTGCTGGGCCCAGAGTTTGATGCAATGAATGGATAGGTAACCTGTGACTCGGTTGGCTGGATTTGTGTGGCCCCATGAGATCTCTAAAATTAGATTCTTGCTGGTACTTGCTCTTGTGCAACGAATTCTTGTATCATATATTCATCATCAAATAAATAGAGGAGCAAAATTTGGTTCAATGTGTTGTTGGCGTTTTTATCATATAATGCCATCATTTAATTGCTTGATTTCTCGATAACTTTCAGGGAAATTGGACATCCCAACTCACACGCCACCAAAACCATGTGGTGCAGGGCTCCATACCTCGAGCACTCAGGCAAGCATCTCCTCTTCCGATTCAACTTGGTCTTTCGTGTTTGTTTCTCCACAACCACTTCTTCGGTGGAGCATCAGACCTGTCCGCTGCTGAATGAGTGATGGTTCGTAGTTACTCTTGGCATATCACAATCCTACTTTTACCTGATCTGATTTGGTGTCAGATTTCGATCCTTTTGCTCTCCCATTCTTTCCATGCTTTCATTCGACTCGAAATCTTTTGCTAACCTGCTTCCAGAGCATCAAAACCTCATGTTTTTGTGTGCTTCCATGCTTTGTTGATAGATACAAATCACAGACTGTGAATCTTTCTGACACATGATTCACTGTGACCATTTCAGAAGTTTGAACTTTGAACTCGAAGTCCTCCCTATTAAATAAACTTGGCTATTCCAGAGAGAGAGAGAGAGAGAGAGATCACCCAACCAATCACTGCTTTAAAAAGCAAAACAGAAGAATGCAAAATTAGGGAGAAACAGCATTCACACTTCAAATTTGAAGGCCACCAGCAAAGGCGATAAAAGAAATAAAAGAACAGCCTTTCTTCCTTATTGTAGACGGAAACAAAGGGAGGAGGAGGAGGGTCGTCGCCTTTGTTCCTTCGCTGATCTCATCCTCTCCCTCTCCTCCCCCCTTCCCCCTCCAACCAATACCCATCCAATCTCGCTCAGGTAATTAATTGCTTTCCCATAGAAATCCGATTTGTATGCGTCTGGCGAAAAGATTACACGGTCAAATACATGCAGTTGCGTGTCTAATTCTTCTTCCGCTGAATCGTTCGGTCCGTGCCCTTCTGGATTCTTCTGCTGCCAACCCTTCTGCCGTCTTAAAATGCAATCTTTACCTGTATAGAGCTCCGATTCACCTTCGGGATCCAATTCTTCTCCAAGATTTCTGAGAAAAAGTTGATTTTGGCTGGTCTTTTTCCGTTGTGGGGATTTTGTTCTTGGAATCGCGGGGGCACAAAGAGGGAGCCCGATTTTGGCCGGTAAATCTCGCTTCGTCCCTGTTCCGTTCTTGATTGTTTCGATAATGCGATTCGAATTGAGATCTCCGTAGTGGGAAACCCTGGATTCGATTTTCATGTTCAGAAAAGGGACCTAATTTGTTCTTTCCCTCAGATTTCTGTTTGATATGTTCGTCTTCTTGTCGTGGGAGAGATTATACATCGTTTGCCGTCCCAAATGATATATCCTTTTTCTTGATGGGAAAAAGCCGCTCCTTTTCTTTGTCGTCGATCTTTTCTTTGGAGAAAAGATCTCATTTTTGTTCGAGTTTCTTGTCATAGAGATGGCAAGAATATGGCTTCGTTTGTTGCTTGAGGTCCTATTAGAATTGAGGTGTTCCCAAACATTGCTTCTCTTGATGTGTGTGTGTCTGTCTCCTGATCTCAATGTTCATTGCATTCTTTATCGTGACTACAGAAACTCGAGAAGAAGGGTGAAAGATACAAGGCAGGAGCGATGGAGGCACCTCGGGTTGCTAGATATTGGTGCCACTTGTGCTCCAGAATGGTGAATCCGGTCATGGAAGAGGAGATCAAATGCCCAGTCTGTGACAGTGGATTCGTGGAAGAGATGAATGGGGAAGGAGAGGAAGTAGACGCAACTGCCGATCTGGAATTCAGCAGAGACCTCTCCCTCTGGGCTCCGATCTTGCTCGGAATGCTCAGTGGCTCCTTGCGACGCCGAAGGCTCCGCCGGGAAGAGGAGGAGGAAGAGGAGGAGGAGGAGGAGGAGAACGCGGACCAGGACCGCGATCTGGAAGCCATTCTGCGGCGGCGGCGGCGGACCACAGCCATCCTTCAGTTGCTCCAAGCCCTCGGGGAGGGCAGCAGAACGGAGTCCGATGGTGGTGATGAGAGCGAGAGGGACAGGGCGCACATGGTGCTCATCAACCTCCTCAACAGCGCCATGGAAGGATCTTTAGGTGCAAACCAGTCCCGAGGACAAAGCTCGAGCGACGGCCGCGCCGGTGTCCCGTTAGGAGATTACTTTCTGGGACCAGGATTGGATCTTCTGTTGCAGCACTTGGCGGAGAACGATCCGAATTGCTACGGAACACCACCGGCTGGGAAAGCCGCAGTGGAGGCAATGCCCACTGTGAAGATTGAGGAGAGCATGAGCTGTTCGATCTGCTTGGAGGAGCTCGAAGCCGGCGCGGAGGCCAGGGAGATGCCCTGCAAGCATAAATTCCATGGTGGGTGCATATTGCCATGGCTCGAGCTCCACAGTTCGTGCCCCGTTTGCAGGTTTCAGCTGGCAACAGATGAATCCAAGGTCTCAAATGCCAGTGCCAATGCCAGTGCAGGTGCCGGTGTCAGTGCCGGTGCCACCAGGGTGGAAGCTCACGGTCAGAGTAGTAGTAGTAGTGATGGAGGAGGGAGTGAGAGAGGATTCCGGTTACCAGTTCCTTGGCCTTTAACTGGGTTGTTCTCCTTGTTGGGGTCTCACCGCACCGGCAACTCCTCGTCCCAGCCATCATCCTCATCATCCTCGACTGGAAGTAGCTCTCCGGCTGATGCAAACTGAAGGTGGTGTTGTTTCAGTGCTTGAGCTTGATCTCCTCCTCCTGCTGCTGTTGCCGCCTTTGTGCCAGTTTGTTGTACATACTGTTTCATTTACCGTGATGGATTGTGGAAGAATAATTCCTTTCCTTTTGTTCTTCAATTTCTTCGAGTTTGATCCCATCTTGATGTTTTCACCTGTTCAGTATATGCAATATGTGGCTGCTGCAACAATCGGAAGGTTTCCATCTATTTGGCAGCTATCCAGAATCCATATATTACATGTTACTCGTATGAACATTAATGCAGCTTTCATAAACTCATTAATTCAACAGTAATCTGAATGTTCCCCTGCATGTTATCAAACTTTATGAAGAAGCATCACAATTGATTCTAGACAGGAGAAAGATGGTTGCTTCCAAGGCTCTGCAATTTTTTTTTCTTTTGTATTTGACCGGGAAAAAAAAAATCAACTTTGAGGATCGAGAGAACAACCTTAACGAAACTGGCATGCCAGACAGCTTCAATGGATCACATCACCACGCTAAAACTCTGCTGTCTTTAACAAGCTCCAATTAATTTGGTCGAGTTAAAGTTTACCAGAATGAAGCAGGAATCAGCTGTCAACATCATCTCAGATCGAAAGCCTAAGTTGCAAAAGAAGGCACAACTCAGAATCTTTCATTAAACAGCAGTAGTAAAATGTAATGTGAGCTAGCTAAGATCAGCTTGAAGAGGAACATCTACATGCCGGTAATCAGAGACATGTGACCAAGTCATATATTCGAGACTGGTTACTCAAATTTGAAGGACAAAAATTATATGTGAAAAGGAGAATAAAGATGCTGGCTGGTCTAGATAAATACCCAACAATTTTGAACATTCCTCACATTCGATACAAATAACCAGCTGAGATCTGATAAAGAACACAGATGCATTAAGACAAAGCAAACTTAAACATCATTTGGCTGCATCATACCAACCTCATATGCTCATGCTATGATGCAGAATATATGACACGACCAAAATAGAAGCTCTCCCAGAACAAAATACTCAAAGAATTATCTCCAGGTAGGTGAATGCTAAGCATACGCACATGTCTCTAAAAGATAACCTTAAGAAAACATACTAAGAAACAAAACCCAGACACTCAAAATAGGGACATATACTAGTTAACAAAATTGGGTACTGATAGAAAACTTAAATACTACTAAACAAAATCGTGCACAGGAGATTTTTCGGCTATCATCAATGAATCATTTGATTGTCAAAATCTGATTCATAGATGCAACTCCAATTCAATGCAGTGTCACAATTGTTTCTCTGGATTTGGCCTTTGCATGCTGTATAACAAATTCAGTGTCTGAGGCCTTGGAAATTGCAGAGATCAATACTGGTACCAGTCAGAAAAAAAATCTATCAACCAAGGAACCACTACAGATAGTATTGGCATTGCTGGCCTGTATTTTGCTAGTTTAGAAAACTCCCTCTTCTGGTCAGGACCAAGACGAGAGATGCCTTGGTAGGATTAGCATTTCAGACAAACTATGATGCAAGGCTCTCAACAGGACTCGTATGAACAGGTGTTCTGCCATGATTCCTTTAAAACAGATCCATGATCCATAAAAGAGACTTCTTCCAAGAAATCTGAATTGCTAGTTTCAGGTAAGCATCTCCAGCTGTTTCACCACTGAGCACGTCACAGTCACTGCCATCAAGAACGGCATTAGCTGCAACAGTTGCTTCTGCTTGAAGGGGGACATCAAATTTCAAGCATATTATATCTTTTCAAAAGGAATTTCTATTCTCAAATCTCCCCGTGCAAACATAAAAATTCACAAGAGCAGCATCAAAATTGGCTACCCCTTCTTGATTCCCTGCCTGCAAGTAATTAGAGTGAATATAAGCAGTTTAGATCTTGTACACAAATATAAATGAATCCACACACACTGACAAACTTTAGGCATCAGCATGATTGAATTGGTATATTGTCCAGGTACCTTTCCAAACTTCAGAAAGTTGGAACCTCTGGTTATAAGGGAGAAGGCAATCATGCCAATTTTGTTTGGGATGTCCCTTTTCTAGGATATTCTCCTTTTCCTTCTCTATTGGTGCAAAAAGATCATAACACCTGGAAGATTTATGTTGTCTCTCTCTCCAAGGATTGCAGAATTCTAACAGAGTAACTAACCAGCCCTAACTACTCACAGAAAGAACCACAAGTGCAATAGCCTCAATAGCATATAATGTGACAGTCTAGCTCCAAATCCTCAGCCAACTTTCTGTGGCTCATGGCTATCATGGTATCGTCACCCTTAATGCGGTAACCAATTGCGACGGTGATTTGTTGACACTTCTTCAAATGGATATGTTTGCCACCTTTGGAAAATCCATTTGGAACCTGGACCCTGTGAGTAACATAGAATATGTTAATACAACAATTCCAATTGGCATTTGCAAACAACGGGCCATTCGATCAAGAAATTCAGCCAAATAAACTTCTAAACTTATTAGTATAGAAGTTATGATATGCTCTACAAACTTCATGTTTGCTTTCTAAATCAGATTGACACGCTCCATCCTACTAAGATTTCTCAGGTTCATATCTCCTGCAACTGACAATTTCTTTGCTTATCTTTTACTACTCAAGTATCCCAACCTATGAAATTCTAGGACTTACACTTCCAACATGCTAGCCATAGATTAGCCAGACCCAACAAATGGATCAACTATAAGTTGTAATGCCTTAGACTTGTTAAATGTATGTTTTTCTTATTTAAGTTATATGTCATGAGAACCATGACATGGTCTAGTGAGAAGAATTCCTCTGCTTTCAAGATCCATCTAAGTAGAAAATTCTCAAGTTGTGAGTATAAATCATTTAAACAAGCACAAAGATAGACTAGAAATTGAACACATACAAAGAGACTATTAACATCAATCTACTTCATTCATGAATCAATCTGTTTGCTCAAGTCCATGCCCACCCATAGACAGGTTACAGTGACAACCGATATATGTATAATTTGTATACACATTCAAGTTGTTTTATACTAATAAGTGATATGTTCTCACACTGCATAGTTCTAAGGGTGGTTTTGACACATCCAGAATGTTCTCACACTGCCTCCAGAATGTGTCAAAACCACCCTTAGAACTAAGCGATATGTGTCAAAACCAACTGCATCAACTTTGTTACACAAATATTAACTTCAGCCAAAAACAATGTATAAGACAAGCAGTTGCACTACAACTAAACCAACCTCACTAACTTCACAATATAGCTCCATTTCAAGAAAAGCATGATCAATTTTTCCAAACACATTCATCATCACCCAAAAGTCCAAACAATAATCTAACTTCTCTCTAAAATAGCAAATATGTATCAATCCTAAGTGTAATTCCACATCTAAAAGAATTTGATGAATGCACTATCACAAATTTAGATTTAAGCATTCTGGTCAATGGCCGGTCATACGATGAATGATATCAAAGCAGATCACATCTTGGGCCTAGCGAGGGGCGAGTAAGTAAGAACCACATGTGGAGGACCAGATAGCACCACAAAATGGTATGGAACATTTGATTCTGAATTATGATGGTTCTTGACGGTCGTTAATTCAGGCTAATAATCCGAACATTTGATTCTGAATTATGATGGTTCTTGATTCGTGAATTACTTAAGCATTTTGGATCGTTAATTCAGGCTAATAATGACATGGCAAACTCAGCACCAAATCAAATAAAAAATTACAAGTCCAAGAACCCAATCGGAAACCGAATACCAGGCTCAGATGAGCGATCTTGACATAAAAAATCCCATCTCATACACTCAAAATTTGTGAACCGAGAAGATCATCGCAAGACAAAAAGAAGATAAAAGACATGAACTACGACAAAGCAGAATCCCAAGAAAACCAAATCAAGACCAAGTCAAGAGGGGAAAAAGAGAAACCCAATGATGCGACAGTGGATTAAGATGCGAAGGGGAGAGGAGAGACCTTTGCGTCGAGAATGGCGGCGCAGAGAAAGCCGGTATTCTCCAGGGCTATGCGGAGATTGCCTAGGGTCTTTCCCGGTGAATGGAGCGGGAACGGCGGAATAAAAGTTGATCCTGGGCAACGTTCACCCTAATCGACCTCGACGCAGGGCCCAAGTCGTACACGATCTTCGTCTGCCGCCGCCTCCCCGACGCCTTCTCCGGCGTTCGCAAAAAGATCCCAACCCACCGATCGAACCCGCGGGTTGCGAGGCGGAAGAGGTTGCAATAACAACGGCCCGTTTGGTTACCACTCGATTACCTGCTCGCCTTGTCATTCGGGGAAAAGTGGACCCGCTGACGGCTCATGTAAGGTACGCAAACCGGGTGGGATTCAAGAGGTGCTCAAAGTACTGACCGATATAAAAATCATTTTTATCTTTTTCTTTAATTTCTATTTGAATTTTTTTTAAATCGAAAATAAAAAAATCTTTAATTACTTTTATTTTAATTTTTGAAGATCATCAAATCCACAAATTAAAAAGAAAAAAAAGGAGAGCTGGTGATTTATTATTTGTGTAAAATTGATCTCAATAATATTTAGAAAACTCAATGTTCATTCACAGGAAGAGAATGCTCAAACAACAGTGATCCATTGTTTGTGTACAATCATTATGAACAATATATAAGCCCATGCATTCCAAAGATGAAGACTTGATTCCAAGAACACAAGAGACAAAAAATATATTAGAAACTGTGCGTTCAATCATAAGAAAAAGAGAATGCTCATGAAATTGCAAAATACAATATAAAACTAAAAACCTCCAATCTTTAGTGATTGCATGTGTAAAAATATATCAGAGAGAAAAAGTGTCTTACGATTTGTGACCACTTGGCTGCATGAGTGACTGCCAAAGAATCATTCATTCATGATCTTTTGTTTAATAAATCTAGAACAGCATTCTGTGACCTGAAGGCTACTCGGGATCTCACCATTCCTCACTGTGAACGGTCTGAAATGGTACACACCATTGAGAACCCAAAACATTAAAGAACTTGTTTGGATGGCCAGATGCTTCTTTGACAGCTCCCCTGCAAATAAAGCTTATTCCAGGAATATGTTCTCATATTGAGCACAGGGGAAGGCAAAACTAGTGGGGGCAAAGCTTGTTCCAATGAAGCAAGTGCTAATGCATGACCAAAGAGATGCACAGTGTGCACAGTAGAGGAATAAATGAACCCAACTTTTACTGGTGGAAACAACATATGGATGCTCCAAGGAACATATTAAGTACAATGTTCTTGTTGCTCCTAGCTATGTATCATAGCTTCATTGGAGGCCTAAAATAAAATAAAGATATCAAAGTTCTTAACTCCTCAAATAGTGCTTTACATTCCTCACATAAGCAGCTTCAAACTTTCTCTGCTATTGTACAGTTTCCAAATTGAGATGGAAGACACAATCAAACTGAAAGGCACATCTTTAGCTGTTCAAGGGGCCAATCAATGTGCTGGATGTTCTCAAGGCATGGGTTGCCATTTTCCCTAATCAACACTGCTAAAAAAAATATCCGAAGATTTAAAAAGTTACAAGAATAACATGCATTAACTCTCATTCTAAATTGAGATGGAAGACACAGGACAAATAAACACTAAGGTCCAAATAACAATCAAACTGAAAGGCACATCTTTAGCTGTTCAAGGGGCCAATCAATGTGCTGGATGTTCTCAAGGCATGGGTTGTCATTTTCCCTAATCAACACTGCTAAAAAAAATATCTGAAGATTTAACAAGTCACAAGAATAACATGCATCAACTCTCAAGATCAGGTAAACTAATAACCAAAGGCTAATAGCAAGAATCTTTATGAATGCTGTAAGTTGGTTTATGGGGGATGTAATCATTCTATGGTATCGTTAACAAGTGCAGGAATTGTCATAAGTTTCAATCATCCTTGTACTTGTTGAACCTGAAAGAAGAAACATATAATCTCGCTGTAAAAGAGCTGATGAATCATAATAGGCTTCCAGACAAATTAACATCCGCAAGTTTGTCAATGCTTGCTATATCTCCGGTCTCTGAAACCTATCTGCTTTGTATCTACCTCAATCCAAACTCCTTACCTAGTTTACATCAACAACACACTCTTTCAGGGCCAGTTGGAAAGTTATCAAACTATACCAGGGTATTTTGCATGCAAAATCTTGCATAAACGAAGATATCGACATATTAGCCTGATAATGGTTGTCTTGTTTTTTAAACAGTGGTGTGATGTTAGCCATGTCAACTTGGCTGAGTTTGATAACATGGGCAAGTTGTTGAATTAACTTGGTTTGATTAATTTTTTAGACTATGATTATAAAAATCCAATGAAATGTTGCTTGACAGATGAGGTACCAATGTGAGATTGTCCAGGGAATATATTTCCCATCAATATCAACATATGAACAGGAGAAATGACGAATATATTCTTACTTTTTCTATTGAAAGTAAGATAGAACTCCTTTGCAATTGTTTGATTCTTGTGATTCATCCAATTAGGAAGGTGGTTGGAAATATGCCACAATGTGCTGTGGAGATTGATAGAACATATAATCATTTTGATGGACCACACAAATGAACGAAAGGCAGTGCAAACAAAATATTCTCTCATGGTCGCAAAGTGGCAATCTCATGCTGAATTATATTCTCATTCCAAGGTAATGTTATCCACTCGATGAGTAAAATATTTTAGATGTGAATCTTACTTGAACTAATGGAGCAGAATATCACTATTTAAGATTCCTATCTTATTATTGGTCTATAAAGTCGATCTATAATTAGCAGGAGATCTCTACCACTACAAATTAAAAGAAAAAACAAATAAAATTTTTCTCCCAATACATGGTAACATGGTCAAATTTTCCTAATAGAACATGGGTTAGAATCTTTAGACACAGAAAGTTAAAGCTCTATGAATTAAAGCCACAAAAATACTAATAGTCCATTTAATATTCAAGGTTTCGGAAGTAGATGAAATATATATAGCCTTAATCTAGTAAAATGAATCAGTGTCTTTACTGCAGTGTAAAAAAGGTCTATCTCCATCTCAAGCCATGAGCTGATCAGATCACTAAAAGGTGTGAGAATTTAACAAATTGATGTTTCTTGTTAGATATTAACCACCATGCATTTCACTATTGGCATGGTGGTTATGTATATCAATGCAACAGAGGGGAATATGTATATTGCTAGAAAAGCAGACTGGCTAATCTATTTAGCCATTATTGGAAGGCTTAGCTCTGAGGTCTTGAACCTATTGGCACAAAATAAATGAGTATTTATGTCCATATCTGCTGCACTAATACTTGCAACTAATCCAAAGCACATAACATTCAAATTAACACAAACAAAATGCATGGATGTCTGGCTGACACACTACATGCTGATAGAGGGAGATTTAGTGGTCCAGGGGTTCATGAGGTTTGATGTCTGAAATGTGATCATCACATTTCCTCTATATAATGTCCTTCCCTTAGATCTTATATCGACAACTACTTCAGTGTGATGACTGCCTACCAGTAAATAGCTTCGAGATTCCTCTCTACTTTTCTTCCTGGATAACTGAATAAGTGCCAAACTAGGTGGAAGAGATAAAATGGAATTGCATCCTTATTCCATATTCCAATCTTGCTTTCAAAAGGTAGATAAGAGCATCATGTATAGTATAGTTTTCTGTTCTTTATAGAAAGAGCATATCTAGTGCTGCTTATGGATGCATCCAGTCAAACAGAGTTTACAACCTTCTCATACCATAATTAATAAAAAATTTAACCTTCCATCACTAATCAAATTCCTCAATCAAGTCTATGAACTACGAATCTGTTCCAACTGCGATATATTATATAAATCTCAACTTCCATAAGGTCCAAAAATATAATAGCTAGGCACCTGAGATGTCCTTTCAGGCTCCAGGAAGATGTTCCTTCCACGTGTAAAGGCCCCCCTGATTAAGCTACCACAACTAGTTTAGGTACATAGGAAATTTGCAAGTTCTCAATATATGGGTAAAAAATTCTGCTAAGTATAAGGTTCCTGCTTTTACTTAAGAGTTTTGTATCAAAAGGATGCATGTTTAAGTATTTATTCCCTTGGACATTTCACAAGCTAAAGTTGTCTCACAGAAGTTAGTGATGCAGAATATTGCATGCAAGAATTGACAACAAAAGTTACAAGATAAAAGTCCTCAGATACCTAGAGCAGGATAGACAATCACTTTTCAAACTGCAAAGATTAGATCTATAGTTTAGTATTTTGTTCAAACGTCTTCAAATTCCCTTTCATTAGCCTTATAAGAGGAGCTTTGGAGTCATCCCTCATCAGCATGAGGAGTTGAAGCAACTCAAGTTCCATCCTAAACAAGAGGAGCATACATATAGGATATAACTCTAGATGTCCTTGCTTCCCAGAAATATTACATCAACAGCATAGAAGCAAACTAGTTTGTCAGACGTCAGACTTGAATTTCTCAAATTGACAAGAAGCAAGGTGAGGGCAAAAAGGTAAGATGAAAAAAAAACTGAAAGGAAGTTTGTTTGTCTTGTTTTTGATGGTTTCCTCTAAGATGATTATATATATTACTGAGGCAGATGTATCAACATCAACCTCATCAGAGCCACAACAACCTCCTTTCTTCCAGGATAGCAGCTCCTTCAGAGAGGCAATTGTTTCTGCAGAGAGGAAGTACTACAGGAGAGTCAGGACTAGTTCTTTCAACTGAGGCCAAGCCTAGACTTAAATGGAACCCCGAGCTCCATGCAAGATTTATAGAGGCGGTGAACCAACTCGGTGGAGCAGACAGTGAGCATACAAAGTTATTTATATTTGTTTTGTGCATAACTGTGACTGTGTGTCTTCACTTACATAGACAGGGTTTTAAGAATACATTACAATTTGAGGACAAAGTGATCAATCTTAAAGACTAATATAAGACCATAATCTTGCAGAGGCGACCCCGAAAACAATCATGAGACTCATGGGAATTCCAGGATTAACCTTGTACCATCTAAAAAGTCATCTTCAGGTCCTAATTAACTTCTTGATTCTTTATAATTACACCCTCCCCACCCCCCTCCCCCCCTCCCCTCAAATAAAAAACCAGGCACCTTCTCTCTTTCTCTCTGCTTGTTATCATTGCATTTGAAAACTAACTTGCCTTTGTTGGTCTGTTAGAAATACAGGCTTGGTAAAAACCTCCAGGCTCAAACAAATATCAGAAGTACTAAAAATAGTAAGGGGCAGCACCTAGAGTTTATATTTGAGGTCTCAAACTAGACAATGTATATAAACACTGTTTGTCTTCATGCAGTTTTTGGGTGTTCACTAGCAGCAGAAAGGACACCAGAGGATAATGGATCGTCAAGGAACATTGCAGCCCCCACAAACAAGTATGATAACAGCAATATGCACTCTAGATTTCCAAAGTTATAACAATCTTTGGCTGATGGTACATTAGTTTCAGAACCATGCGGATAAATGAAGCATTTACAAAGCAAATTGAAGTACAGAAACAGTTACATGAACAACTTGAGGTAAGTTGTAAAGTCAATAATATCACACAACCGTACTTTGCTTTCTCCTGTGCCTTTTGGATTAAACATGTGGTATCTTGCTTATTTTATGTTTTGGAACAAGGACCCTAGAAGTAAAAGTATAAGAAACTTTAAACACCTGAAATGTTTCAACAACTGAAAAGATCAGTCTCAAACATCATAAGTCTTAACTATTCACAAAAGGATCTTTTTTATTGATAAAGCATGAAGGTCTAGTTTTAGAGTTTTTTGTGAAATATTTGGATGTGTATAAGACTATAAGTGCAACTTTGCATCAAAACAGAATTTGAAAAGATTACGAACTACTAGGAACAGAATAACTCAAAATGTGTTACTGAGTTCCAAATTTCATTTCAAGTTCACCCAGAAAGATTGACAGCAGTTAAAGAATTAAAGCTGGAAGATTTTGCACTACTATGATCCTTTTGGTGCTGTAAAAAATGAACAATGAATCCATCATACAAGCAATTCAAACCTTCTTTTTTTAGGTCAATTTCCTCAATTTTTTTAGATTGTACTAATAAAATGTTACTGAATTTACTGTGAAGGTGCAAAGACACTTACAAGTACGAATAGAGGCACAGGGAAGGTATTTGCAGTTGGTGCTGGAGAAGGCCCAAGAGAGACTTGAGAAGCAGAGCTTAGGTTCTGTAGGGCTGGAAGTTGCCAAAGTCCAACTCTCGGAGCTGGTTACTAAAGTCTCAGGTCAATACTTTGGCAACTCATTTCTAGGTGTGGAAGAAATTCCTGTCCTGCATATGTCACAACTAACTCCAGCCCACTTTGCTGATTGTTCAGTAGACAGTTGCTTGACTTCTGATCGATCACAAAAGGAGCAAGATACACATGACACCACTATAGGGATCAGAGCCTGTCATAAAGATTTGCCCTCATGCATGAAACAATTTGGAGAGGACAAGCTTGAACAGACTCAACATGCATGGTGTGGTGATCTGAATGAGCAGAAGATCTTTAGTTCTGTTCCTGAGGTACAAAGAAAAGAAAACAATGAAGATAGGTTACTTGAACACCCAAGCAGCAATAGATCAGTAGTCAAACAGGAGACTAAAAAGCAATCAGATGGTTTTGGACTGTCATGTCTTACAACAGAACTAGAACTAAAAATCCATGAAGATGATGAAGGTGCATCAGGTTGTAAACAATTTGAACTGAATGGCTTTAGTTGGAACTGACAGAATGCTCGTGGAAGAGAAAGATAGAAAGGATGGTAAAAATCAACAAAATAAGTTGATCCAGAGGATGAAGTCTAGTGACCAAACTGAGGATGCATTGCGGTGAACAAGTATCAAAGAGAATGTTATAGAACATCATGTTGTCAAGGGTTCATAATTCGCATCATGGCGATGTAACAAGTAGCATCATCAAGATAACTTGACTGATAGGTTAGACATCACAGTCCAATAGTGATTCATATTCGCAAGATCAATTCTGCTTCAAAAAGAACGAGGAAGAGATTTGAAATTAGAATATAATGCAGAGAGGACTCTACAAAAAGCACTCACCAAATTCCTAGAATAATAGCAATGAGCTTTTTAGCTTCATGTTGCTATCCAACATATTATTATTTAAGGTATGTAAAACTTTATGGCACACTTTATTGGATCCATCAGCCTATATTTGATTGGAAACTACTGAAGGCAATTCCAAGGGTCTTCCACCACAATGAGTTCTTATCAGGATAATATTTGAAACATAGAAACTTACTTTCTCCATTGAAATCAATTAGTATGGAACAAGAAAAAAAACACCAGATCACATACCCATAATCTGAAATTGCTTTGAGTGGTGCAGTATCTGTTGAATAGTCATAAAGGATCCTTTGACAAACAGTTGCCCACCCTAATATCAACCAGTATTTGCATTAACATCATCTGCTAGGTCACAAATAAGAAATCTCAGCTTAAACAGAAAAAGCACAAAGAGCATGATCAAATAATAATCTTCATGTCAATTTTGTCAAGAGATTGCTTTCAGGAGAAAAAATGAAAAAAAAAAAAGAAACAGAAAATGCTTCCTACAAACTTTACAGTATGGATTCATGAAAAAGATATGTCAGATAAGATTGTATTTATACCTTTAATTTTTTGGAACTCCTTCAAGTACTTTTTCTGGGACTAGGCTGAACACAAATGACACGTACAAAAATATAGAAATACAGGAACCAAATTTTATGTTTTATAACACATGAAAAAATCAATTGCAGCTGAAACCTAATATTTGTTTACTTTAAACTAAAAGCAAATCTATAATTAATTGTACAACAGAAGGAAGTTATTTTTTGATATTACAATCTCAAAACAACCTGGGAGAATTAGGCCATGGAAGTAAGCACAAAATCTTTTGGTGTAAGAAAACATGTACTCAAATCAACATCATCAACCACATTAGAAGTAATCAATCATTTGAGCAACTATTTACCTTGATGTTCCCAACAATCTTAGAACTTCTCGAGACCCTTCTTCCTTCATCTTTCCACAATTCACACCAAAGATCTATCAAAAGAGGGTTTCTTTTTTACCAACAAGAGTCTAACATTTATGTAGATGCAATCACAAACCTACAACCATCGAGAAAAAGGAATTCCACATTGGTAAGAAATATGACACATAATCCATGAAAGAATTGTTTTCTTTGAATAGGAAAAAGCATATAACTCCAATCAAGGAAGATATGCATAAAAGAATAACCATTTTAAGACTCGGATGAAAAAGAAACAACTACAGCTTCCATATAATTCTAAACGATGGTTGTGGTTCAAGGACCAAATTGCTGCTGATACAGAACCAGCAGATCATGGACTGGTTATGTATCAGGGATTTTTATTAGGCTGAGTACATTGATACCATCCAGTCCACTAAGTCTCATCCAATGGGTTCATCCCTTCTAGCCTCTGTAAAGGAAAAGTTTAGTAGAAAAAAATAATAAAAATGTAAACTTTATAAACTATCATGTAATTTCTGCGTATTAAAAATTTCTCTTTTGAAAATTATCAACGAATATTTTGTTCCTCTTTTTCTGCTCCAAATATGACAAGTTACAGAAATGTTCCTGGGAATTTATAACTTCTTCAGTATCCCACCCAGTTTGAGATTCCTTACAGAAAATAAAAAGTCATCTGAAGGAACCAAACAACAATCTATTTCAGTGGGACTAAATTGAAGGCCACAAATAAGCCAAATGCCCACAATATGTTATTAATAATGTCCTGTCAAATTGGATTTCTTTGCAAAAATATGCTACAAACTAATGTCTATCCCACGGAGGATTGATATTAAGAAGTCAAAACATAAATGTATGAGTACTTGTGCAATTGGGTAAAATGATCATGTAATTTGTTGACCAACACTTTTAATATTGTGATTTCCAAAACTATATGGAGGCATATTTCTGTTAAAAGTTTGTAATGTACGGCTATTAATGTGTGTGTGTGTATATATATATATATATATATATATATATATTTATATATATATATATATATATATATGTATATTTGTATATATATACATATATATATGTATGTATATTTGTATATATATACATATATATATGTATGTATATTTGTATATATATACATATATATATATATACAAATATATATATAATCCCTTTTTCGTTTTTTTCTACAAGATGCCTTTATTTTCATTTTTCTCATATAGTGCCCCCATAATTTCCCTTGCCCTTCCTCGCCCATTGCCTCCATCGCCTTCGCCTCGCCACAAGGCGATGGGGCATTGCCCACCTTTCCCTGTTCATTGCCTCTGTCCCCTAGTCCCACCATGAGATCCCGCTACCTTTGTGCGATGCCACCCGCCCTTACCCACTCGATGCCTCCGCTCGTGGGGAACGACAGGTGGTGTTAAGAACGGAGACAGTGGGGCCTTGCAATGGGAGTAGGCGATGGAGGCAACAGGTGGGGAAGGGCAAGGATATTTACAAGATTACAAAAAGTATAGAGCGCTATCTAAGAAAAAAATGAAAATTGAGGTTTTTTAGGAAAATTACTATATATATATATACACACACACACACATTACTATGTAAAAATATGTACCCTTAGAGGTTAATGCAGAATTATTGGGATAAAAATATTGAAAGAAAAAATTTTGATGAACTTTTTGAAAGAAAATTGGGCATTTTACCCAAAAAACACCTAATATTGACTTTTTATTGATGACACCCCATATTCGATTTTACCTAGGTGTGCTTTTGTTTTTCCACTTGGATGAAAATGCTCTCATACTTTTACTTAAATGACTTGATCATAGATGTTATTAAAAAAAATTTAATTTTAATAATTAATTATCCATAAAAATTTTAAAAATAAAAAATAATACTAATCATTTTAGAATTTATCCTACTAATTCTGAAATGATTAGTATCACCTATTTTATTTTTTAAAAATTTTATGATAATTAATTATCGATCTTTTTTAATAACATATGTGATCAAGTCATTTTAGTAAAAGAACAAGGTTATTTTCACCTAAATAGAAAAAAAAATCCCCAATTCAAAATGAATATGAGGGGTGTCATCTGATAAAAAACCAATAGTGGAGACTTTTTCTAGTAAAATGCCAATGAAATTTAGACTGATCTCATCCACTTGAGCTTAAATAGTCAAATAAATATAAGGAAAGAGATTTCACTCTCTTCTTTTAATCATTTCCTAGTGAAGCTTGCTATTCATAGCTTATTTTTTATTATTGACAACCTCTTGTTATTGAAAATTTCTTAAAAAATAATAAAAATATTATTTGATTATTTACAAACCCAATAATACTAATTTTACCCCTTTTTCTTCCCCATAACCCATTATTAGTTGAGGTTGCCGCCAATGCTGCTCTCTGTTGTCGTCACCGCTCACTATTGATGTCGCTCGACATTGTCCAACCCAGCTTACCATCCCCTCAACACCATCCTCAAAGGAGGAAGAAGAAGAGGAGGAGAAGAAGATGATGATGAAGAGGAGGAAGAAGAGAGTATTTACGTACATTTACAAATGAGTAGTTTATACATATTAAAAAAATTTAAAATGAGGTCATAAATAGTAAAATAGGGATTGTAAATAGTAATCTCATTTCCCATTTCCTATTTCTCCCCAGAAAATGGTATACCGAGTTCTTGTTATCACTTGCCTTGTCAAGATGGTGAAAGACCCATTCCCTTTAAACCTCCTCTTAAAAGCTAACACCAATTCACGCAGAAGCTCAAATGGACAGGGAGAATTTCCCCTAGTAAAAGCTAGAGAACAGCTGAAACATGTGGCTCCCCACATGCCAACTCTAAAGGATTTAAAGCCTTAGCTTTACACATCCATGTTAAAGCCAAAAGAAGGCAACTGCCAGGGCCCCATCAGAGCTCAAATTTGAAGGAAACGCTACATCATTCCCAATCCAACCCTTGCCCCTCTTCTCACCATTCATTTTCAGATTCTTTCTGGTTTTACTTCCAACACCGTTATCCGTTTTATCCTTCAAGGTATAGTAAATTTACTACCAGACACCAGTCAGTCACCTTGTTGGCTTCCTGCAAAAGATATGGCAGAAAGTAACATCAGCAAACTTGTACAAAGTTCAAGCAGCTCTTAACAAAATATAATGTTCCTGTTGCATAACCAAGCACAAAATTCAATTTGTTGCCATCCACCAATTTCAGTATGTCACATGCCATTTGACATTTGTCATTTATGGGATCAGTGCTCTTCTTTGATGGTACCAGGCAGGTTCAGATGGTGTTTCCAAACAGATGAGATTGTGTGGTAAGCAGGACTTCATAAAGTGACATCCTTGGGCCCTCCTCCACAGAGCAATCCAGTTGCACCCTGCAAGGGACCATGTGCCTTCAAGATCTTCAACCTCTGGTGGCGAATTTATCTAAGAAGCATTGAGGATAAGAGGAGAAGAACAAAAGAACAGGAGAAAGAGTGGTGGGGAGTGCCCATGAAGCCAGATCTTTTCTTGCCATGTCAATGGGGAAGGCTGTGGATCCCCTTCTACAATACATGGCATCAAGTGGCTCATGAGATGGATTCTGTCTCAGTTGCCCAGATTTAATGGGAAAAAATTGCTGGTTTGACTTCACCTGAACATAAACCATATCATGCATGATTGCAAGGGCAATCCAGTTCTTGAAGAAAGTGAGCAATTAAGTTGAAAATAACAATTTCTGTAGAATGAGAACCAGAAAAGGAATCTATATCACAGGTCTGATGACCCGAAAGTCTTTCATGGATGATAGCTTGTCGAACAAAGATTTCTTGGTGATGCAACTTTCTGCCTGCCTGCCAGCCTTTGATGGGAGGAAAAATGTCTTTTTTCCACGGATTAATGGATGAACAACAGTGTCAACCACAGGAAATTGTACATTAATCATTAGGTCTGGAAAAGCTCGAGAAGAAATATTATTTTGTTGCGCCCACGTCATTAAGGAAAGTGTGCACAAAAATCCAAAAACAGACAAAAAAATACATGTAAATCTCAGAAATTAAAAAAAAAGTGAAGGATCGGATGAAAGAAAAGGAGACGACTTCATTTCAGAACCACCAAAACAGACATAGAAAAAGGCCAGAGAAGGTCCTCATCAAAGTTGTCTTTTTTTACAGGAGTAAAGTTGAAACCCCACCTCGCTCTGTGATGCTCCATCGATAGCTTTCAGATCTTTTTGGGTTGTGGATGAGATCGACCAGCGTCAGTCATGCACACAAGGTGTTCGGTCCATGATCTGAATTGTGGATGGAGTCGCGCCTCCCCGGGATTTATAATGGGAAGGTTCTGAGTTGGTTTGTTTAATGAGAAGACCTTATCCTCCTCTTCTTCTTGTTCCACCGACACGTGTCCGTGAAGTAACGGGGACTTGCTTGTCCGGAGAGGACGAAGAAGCGATGACGTGGCGACGGATGCTCGGGTGACCTGTTGCTTCCGGTCATGAATCCGAGAACTATGGACTGCAATTTTGGCCCAGACTTTTAATGGGTAATTCACGAAAAATAATACTCTCTATAATTTTTTATTATTCGGTTAAATCTCAATCATATTACATAAAGCACGGTATGAGAATTAAATGTTTATTTTATTAAAGATTTTTATTTCAATTTCTTGACTTGGATGCAACAGCTGGGCTCCAGGCGTACACACTTAGTCAAACGAGTTTAGCTCCTGTGTTCCCGTCAAGCGAGCACAGCACAGGAGGCTGTCTCATTGGATGTTCGTTAAGGGATCACGTGGGCACCACTATGAGCACTGATGGGAAGCTCTTCTTTTCTGTTTGGTCGCTCGGCAGAAGCAGCGATGCGTCAGTGGCAACCCTGTGGTTTCATCGATCTTTTATTTGGTAAAGGCGAGAAAAAGGGATAAAGGAGCACACCGGAAATGGCGCGCGTACTGTTGTGGCTTTTGTCGTGCCTCTGGCTCTCTCCTTTTCGTGACCTTTTCGGCCACGGACGACGTCGGCCCAACGCGATCCCCAGCCACGAGAATTCATGGCTCAGAATGACTCCCCTCGCCGACTCGGACGCCCAGCTGGCATCCGGTCGCCCCTGGGTGACCGGCGATTCCCGGTCTCCCCCTTAATAAAAGAATAAGAATAATCTTACTCGCCTTTTTCTCACAGAGAGCGAGGGGGAGGACATGCGATTTGATTGCCCTTTGGGAGTTCTCGGGACGAGCGATCGGACGGCGCAGAGGACATGTCCGAGGTCAAGGACCCCGCCATCAAGCTCTTCGGCGCCACCATCCCGGTGGCGGCTGCCGCTCTGCCTCCGGCGGAGGCGGACGCGGTGGATGTCGAGGATAAGGAGGCCGACGCGGAGTCCGCCGCTTCTACGGCGGTGGGGCAGAAGGTGAGGGGATAAGCCACCGACTCTCTTTGTTTTCTCGATCGGACCTCCTTGTTTCCTTAGGGCTTCACAAATACCTGATTTTGGTTTGGAGAATGATTGATTGATTTTTTTTATTCTCTTTCGCCTCGTTCTTTTCCGATAAAGTTGGCGGTTTTGTTGTAGGTTGGACCTTCTGATGTTTTCTATTAGAATAGGCGAATTTCTGGTGGTTATTTCTTCTTCGTCTTGTTCTCGGTTCGAGTCGTTGTCGATGCTTCTTCTTCCGCGTTTCTTCGATAAGCCTTTTAATGAAGCATCGTAAGATTGACGATTTTGCATCTCGTTCTAATAAGTTCTTTGGAAATTTCCTTAAGAAAATATAGAAATTCATATATGGACAGCAATTTCCCCATCATTTCGCTTTCTTTAGGCTATCTTTAATTTATGTTGCTAAAAGCCTAGGTCACAGTTACATGATGCGGCAACTTAATGCAGTTCAGCATTCTAATATGTGCATCTGGACATCTACTACTCGTTGATTGCGTATGCTAGTTGGTATATGATTTATTTTTCTCTTTTAACAAATATTGAACTCATTTATTATGAGTGATTTGCAAATTTAACGTTGTTTAGTTTTTTGTGAGCGTTGATTTCTTGTTTTTTCCTAAAATTTCAGCAAGAGAGAAAAAATTAGTGTTTGTTGTTATTATTGTGATATGCCCCTTTCTTGGGGATATCGTGTGGTTTTGTATGCTTTACTGTTCTGTTTCGTTGGATTATATCCAGCTTATGATGTTATGTCTGCCACACCTAAAATTTAAGCTTGTGGTCGGCTGATTAACTTCTACAACAATAAGGCATATTTCCATCCAGATAATTGATGGGGAAAGGGTATGGAAAAAAGTAAAAGAAAAGGAGAATGGGACTGTGACAAAAATCTCTGTTACTTGAAGATGTGTGGACTTTAGAGCACGAATAATTCCTATTTGAGGAGAAGCCATCTTTTCTAGGTTTTTGATAGGAGATCTACTTGACTCTTATTTACAGTTGCAAACAAGTGAAATTAGGTGGTGGCAATGTTTTAGTTTCATTAATCTCAATTTTTTGTCAAATTCTGCATGTTAGCTACGGATCAACCAAATTTGACATGTTAGGTATAGATCGACTGTGATATTTAACATTCCTCACTGGAAGTACATTCTCAATATCATATATGATGTTGATTATTGCTTTTTTTGCTGGTATGCCCTGTGCCCATAATGTGCAGCTGTGAGCCCTATGCCAAACATCATGAGCCAATCATCATTATCAGTTTAGTGTCAGTGTGACTGATGAGGCAGTCTGTGTTATCAACTATCAGTTTTTTAAATTGAAAAAGGGAAAAGAATTGAAACGGTTACAAAGCTTCCTTGGGAAATTCGGAACTCCATTGAATATTTTGAAGTTAATTGTGAGGCATTGCCCCTGTTTTAATAAAATAAGGGGTCACATGGCCTAAACATGACCAAGTTGTAGAACATGCTTTTTTTTGGGAAGCTGGATTAATGGTATTCTGTGAAGTACTGCATAGGCACCAACAGTTGCTTTGCCATCTGTTCTTTCCTCATATTTTTTCTACTTGCAATTGATTTCACGTCACTAGTAGAAGTTATCCACCATTTGAAATAAGTTTTGTTAGACATTTTGGGTGGCCCTCTCCATCAAACACCCTCGTTGGAAACTTTGCTACGTTGGTTTTTATTTGTCATGAATGGACAAGTTGGAAATTTTGTCTTCGTGGTTACAATAGCTACAATTGATGAGACATGGGTGAACTTTTGACTTTCATGTATGCATTGGCATGTTGCCTTTCTCCTTCTGAGAAGATGGGAAATTTGTTTATTAAGTAACACACATGGAGCCGAATAAGACTGAAATAACCAATATGTCCATGCTTACTACTGGAGAAGTCAAAAATGGGTGATTGGGTCTAAGATCAACATCCAGTTTTAGGTTAAACTTTTCTGATCATTACTGCAAGAATCATCATATTTTTAAGGACTTCTACTATGTCTACCCCTCGACTTTGTTTCCAAAAAGTTGAAGATCGAATAAGAACTCAAGTCTGCGAGGAGTGAATTTATTTTGCCACTTGAAAGATGTGTTGTAGGAAGAGTTAGGTTAGCCTTTGCCAAAAGTGCCCTAGCTAACCTTAATGTATGTGGTGTCTTGTAATTTGGTGCCAGAGAAAATTCAAGGGCTTGATCTTTGGCTATGTAGTTTTGGGGCAATACTAGTTATGTTTTGGAGTTTTTACAGTAAGTATTAGGATTTTACTTACCCGTTGAAAGTTAGCTATCAAGTAGCAATGTAATAGTTGAGTGGATATCTGTGTTCACAGGAGTGCTGTTTTAGCCTGTATAACATTTAGGTTAGCTTATATGACACAAGATTGACATCCTACTCTATGTAGGAGTTCCTACAAAGGAGAATGACCAGAATGAAGTGCGGAGATAGAAAGGCATTTAATTCATAAATTCATTCTCGTCTATATAAAAAGGAAACTAACCATATGTAGGAAAAAGTCTAAAACTTCCAAGAAAGAGAGTTTAACTACATCAATAATTGAAGATTTTAATAGATTGTTTATAAGGTCCGGACTCTATAGGGACTACATGGATCTTTTCCTTCCATTTGTCTCTTTTAATCTTTTCCTTTCATTTGTCTCTTTTCAGGGCAACACCATTAGTCAAACTAAGATCCATCAAGCCTCCTTTGGTTATGGTCTTCAATAAAGTTTTCTTGGGTCTTCCTCTACCTCTTGCACCACCAGTCTTAATTAATGTGCTTCATGTAACAAGTGCATTTGTAGACCTCCTATGGACATGTTCATAACATTTTAAATGATTTATCTCTTATTTCATGGAGAACTATGCCTATTTCTGTGTATCACTTGAACTTGTTAGTACAAACATGGTTCTGAAACATTTGAAATCATTTCTGTGCTTAATTTGGGGTCACCTTTTGTTGACTAGGATTGTTTCTTTTCATTATGCCATTTAACGTATTCTACATGATAGTTTATTAAGCATCTTGTTTTGTTATTGTATTTTAGGATACAACTAAAGAAATGACAAATATGGAAGTCAACGATGATTCGGCTACAGCACCTGATGAAGAGAATGAAGTTGCACTAATTAGTTCATCTAGGTTGACTGGTACCAATGAAGACGACAATAAAACCTCTATTGCAGATGAAAAAGAATCAACAAAACATAAAGCTGAAGACACCAAAACTGAGGCTGATTGTTCTGTGCCGGAGAAGGTCCTCAAGAAACCAGATAAAATTCTACCATGTCCTCGCTGTAATAGCATGGACACCAAATTCTGCTATTACAACAATTACAATGTCAACCAACCTAGACACTTCTGCAAGAATTGTCAGAGATATTGGACTGCTGGAGGAACAATGAGGAATGTCCCTGTGGGTGCTGGTAGGCGCAAGAGTAAGCATTCAGCTTCACATTGTCGCAACTTAGTGATTCCTTCAGATGGATTGCAATCTGCTCAACTAGATGCTCTTAACTTGACTCATCATCGAGCTGTCCCATGTGTGCCTTCCACCCCTTCACAACCTCCAATAGGAAACGGGACTGTCCTTAAATTTGGACAAGAAGTTCCTCTTTGCGAGTCCATGGCCTCTGTGCTCAATATCCAATTTAACGTATTCTACATGATAGTTTATTAAGCATCTTGTTTTGTTATTGTATTTTAGGATACAACTAAAGAAATGACAAATATGGAAGTCAACGATGATTCGGCTACAGCACCTGATGAAGAGAATGAAGTTGCACTAATTAGTTCATCTAGGTTGACTGGTACCAATGAAGACGACAATAAAACCTCTATTGCAGATGAAAAAGAATCAACAAAACATAAAGCTGAAGACACCAAAACTGAGGCTGATTGTTCTGTGCCGGAGAAGGTCCTCAAGAAACCAGATAAAATTCTACCATGTCCTCGCTGTAATAGCATGGACACCAAATTCTGCTATTACAACAATTACAATGTCAACCAACCTAGACACTTCTGCAAGAATTGTCAGAGATATTGGACTGCTGGAGGAACAATGAGGAATGTCCCTGTGGGTGCTGGTAGGCGCAAGAGTAAGCATTCAGCTTCACATTGTCGCAACTTAGTGATTCCTTCAGATGGATTGCAATCTGCTCAACTAGATGCTCTTAACTTGACTCATCATCGAGCTGTCCCATGTGTGCCTTCCACCCCTTCACAACCTCCAATAGGAAACGGGACTGTCCTTAAATTTGGACAAGAAGTTCCTCTTTGCGAGTCCATGGCCTCTGTGCTCAATATCCAAGAGCAAGGCAAAAATTCTGATTCTGGCTCGATGATACATGGAGAGAAAAGGGAGGAACCATCCTGTGCATCTTCTGCAACAGCCTCCAATTTTGTGGAAAATGGATCTGCTAAAACTGCAGTCCACGTGGAACAAAGTGGCATGCAAGTTTACTGTAATGGACTTGCACCCCTGCCTCATTTGCAGTGTTATCCTGGGGCTCCCTGGGCTTACCCATGGAGACCAGCTTGGAACAATGTTGCTGTTATGGAAGCCGGTAAATGTTCATCTGAATATATATGCAGACCAGGGAATGCAAATTCAAGTCCAGTTCCATGGAGTCCTAGAGCAATAATGGCAGCTCCTCCTGTTTGTGCAGCAACACACCCTTTCCCTTTCATGCCAGCTCCATTCTGGGGCTTCACCACTTGGCCCAATGGAGCATGGAATTTACCTTGTGTTGGATCTAGTGGTTGCATATCCCCATCATCTTCGACAAGCAATAGTAATTGTTCAGGAAATGGCTCTCCAACTTTGGGTAAGCACTCGAGAGATGCTAGTTTACAGAGTGAGGAGAAGATGGAGAAGTCTTTATGGGTTCCTAAGACTCTTAGGATAGATGATCCTGAGGAGGCTGCAAAAAGTTCGATATGGGCTACTCTTGGTATCAAGCCTGACATAGGTGGTATTTTCCAGTCCAAGGCTGAAAGCAAGGTTGATGAGTCAGATGCTGCACAGGTCTTGCATGCAAATCCTGCTGCAGTATCCCGATCCCATTCCTTTCAGGAAACCACATGAAGGGTTTGGTCAGAACAATGGATGCGATGTGTGAAAGAATTCATTACATGGTAAGGATTTGGGAGCTGCTTTGGTCTCTGACAACCTAGAACGCATGAATATAAGAACTGAAAGATAGTCGACTCTAGAATTTGCCCATGCTTCGCATGAATCAAGCAGTGGGAAATGCCAGGTTTGCTGATGTCTATAAGATTATTTAAGAATTTATGTTGTGAATACAAGTGAAAAGTTATTTGTCTATAAATTTGTACCCCTCAGACAATTTAAATCTCCTGCACCATGACAGCTTTGGTGAAGCACAATAGGAAGTTTCAGTTAATAAACATTGAGTAACAAGCATAGCTTTGGAACTGAAAGCTCCGGTTCTGTAAATCACATCTTTCCTAGTAATGGAGAGGAAACTAGTGTTTTTTCTATGGTTTTTAGTTGTTTTGGAGGACACATTTGAAATTTTTATGAATATAAGCAATGTCATTGAGCTCTGGTGCACGTCGATGAATGAACTGCTCTTCATACTTTTGGTCAACGTTGTTGTAATGTGTTTTGGAAGCTATTTAAGGTGTTTATCAGACTCCGGATTTTGCAAGCGTTGGCGGCTGAATGAAATCTGTGCATCGCACATGCTATATGTCCGCGATTAGTTCTACTAAATGTTTATGCTTTTCATGCCTACTTAGTTCTTAAACTGCAGTAACTCCTACTCAACTTGTTGCTCAATTGGTGTATTAGAAGGTAAGAAATGTGTATGCTTTCAGTATTACAAATAATGGATGAAGCTTGTTTCTGATCAGACTACCAAAGTCAGTAAATAGCTATTGAACATTTATTCCCACTGAAAGAAAAGCATGGTTTTCACTGTGATTTTACTTAACCAATCATATATACATGAAGAAATACTTTTGTTTTGTTAGCATTCTTTAAAGATTATGTCTTTACAGAGCTGTTCCTTGTTTCAAGTTATCTAGTTTGTTGTCTGTGTGCAATCATTTCAACATAGCAAGAGAAGTGCCATTGCAGAGCAACAAAGTGCCATTGAATTCCTTCCTACCTCGCAAGTGGTAATACTGGTTGAATCAGTGTTGGTTCCGAAACTTCACATAACCACATATGAAGTGAAAGGATTCATAATAGAAGTTGCCGAATACGTAGCAAATAAATCTCACAAACAACCCCTACAAAACCTGCAGGTTTTCTATGTTCAATATGAATAGTCCCACAACTTAGCAGAGGCCTACGTAGAGAGAGAGAAAGAGAGAGAGAGAGAGCTTTCTGGAGTCTTTACAAAAGCAGACAATAAAAGTAGTTCCAGGGCACTGCAAGTAGTGATGAAGGCAAATAAAACAACTCCCATGAATCGTTTATGCTCTGATGAATAGAACAGATGATATATTAATTTTTCTAAAGTAACATAAGTTGATTTTTTTTCTTGGAATTTATTCTTAATGTGGAGTTCCTCTTTCTAAGTGAAAAGAAGACAAGTAGTAGTAGTGTGTGTAATTCAAATGCTATGTTGTTACATATATTGAACAAAAGATCTATTCCATTATATTTCATTTTGTCTATAATTAGACATATACATAACTATCTTAAATGTTTTTGATAACTTCAATGCTACGACTAATTGGCTTGCTAATTTTTCTAGAAAGAGGATCAGGAGTAATGGCTTGACTTAGTCGTAATCGTTTTTACGAGAAATAGAATTTAATTTTCTTTTGAAAAAAAATGTTAAATCCAAGAAGAGAAAACAATAACTCAGAAAGAAGAAAAATAAAAGGGATAATCTCTTTCCTAGAAATAAGATCTAATGGGTCCATCTCTTCTGATGAAGGTGACACATCAAGACATTTCTTGGGAATCTATTTAGGACATATAGCAGTGAGAGATGGATGTGGACTGTAGGATGAGTGACAAATATACTTGCCACAATGTGAGATATTGTAGGCATAGTGTCATAACCCATTTATTTGTTGTGAAGATCCCACCAATTAGTTGATGAAAAAAATGATGCAAAAGTCATCATCTGCAGAATCTTGTGTAGTTCACTTATTAGCTGTGTTGAAGGTTTAGCTTGTGAAAGAAATTTGCATAGAGTGCAGATACATGACATGCTACTAAGTAGGCAACACCATGCTTTATAATGCAGGATGACAAGGAAAAAAGAAGAGAGAGAAGGTAGATAGATGCTTACAGGAAACTTTCTCCAGGTGACTTGACACAGGAAAATTCAGATTTGTTGTCCTAAGAACACCAAGCTATGGTATGTTATCCTGGTATGGTTCCTGAAATGATGCATAATGAAATACTAAGAAGCTCAGATGGCCAGAAGTGTTTTATAGAGTTGAAATTTGGAGGGTCTTTTCTCTTCTTTCCTCCATCAGTCATGTAAAGCTATGTGAAGTTTGGCTTAGCAGAGTTATAAGTATAGCTGAGAAGAGGAAGTTCTTTGTTAGTTTTGATGTGGTTAGTATGAGAACATTATCTTATTGCCATCAAATTTCAGAACTTCTTATTCATAAAGAATCATAATTCATATATAAAAGAAGCTCTTGAGACCTATCAGTGAAGAAAGCCTGAGTTATTTCTGGTGTACTCTACAGATGGTATTATCTTGTTTAAACAGACCAGACTACAAAAGGTATGCATTCAAATGAAGGGTAGAAAGACTCTTATGAAATGGTTGTACTTCACAAGGCAACAGGATATTTCAGTCCTCATCAGGCATCATGGCAGATATAGAACAGATGCCAAACCTAAAGCAACAGATGACAGATGATGAAAAGGAAGAATGTAAGCTTTCCTTCTCTGCAGTGGTGAAAACTGCAGCATATTAAATCACAGGTGTTAGATATAAACCTTCTTCTAAAATATCAAACTTAAGCTTTTTCATTGAGCTTAATGGGTCACTAAGGGAGTTCTGGAAATCTAAATCTTCTCTGATTTCTTGGTTTGAATGAGAGAAGACTTCACAGGATATCCCTTTGGAGGAATAGTTACAAAGAAAACAAACAATCTGTACATAACCAAGTGAATGAAGAACATGACATTCAAAGAGTAGTACAACATCAAGCAAATCAACAAGACTCTAAGCACACGCGCCGAATGTTGTATTGCATGTCATCTTTGAACGTTTAAGAGCTATCGTTAAGTGATGTGAATTAGCATAAAGGCATATAATTAATTATATGTATCATGTAGCACAGGTATTTTGTTCTGCCAAAATGAAATTCCTGAGCACTAAACAACAGACACACACTACATTATGCTAATGATCAATGAATTCTATTACTTTAGTCTCTTGGAAACCATGATCTAAGCAAGTGCAAGGTTGCATCTTCTCTCCTATAGGGGTTTGATAGAGACTGATAATAATAGCTTAGTCTGCTGGTAACAAAGCAATCCTTCTCTTGTATTCTCGATTGATGAAGGCATCCTTTTTCGCGCAACTACAAGCGAACCGATCTTAAGTAGGCCTTGTAACCTGTCAAAGAATCAGTATGACATGCGTTTAGCTAAATTCTATGTTTTTTTGCGGTATCGATAGATTCTTTATTGCGGAGTGTGAGCTGAATTTTTAGCCTCAATGCAGTGTTGACAAGAAGTTGAAGTGATCAAGTAGTAGAATTGCTCACCAAGAAGTAACTCTCGCCCATCTGCAAGCTTTGCACAAGAACTCCATGCTCGTCGACAGGAAGGAGTTCCCCAGATGAATGCACAAGCATCACATTTTGGCCAAGCATAGCTCTCATGTCTATAGGTCCCCTTGGAACCTCAGAAGGAACACCATCAATGAACACAGTCATGGTCCCTGAATCCATGCATTCAATGATCAAAACAAGCTCAAATGTCGGCAAAAAAAAAAATGGAGCAATCTCAATCACTAGCCTATTCTCATGAAAAAAAATTAAGATTAAAATCAGGTATATGTTCCTATATCTCAATTTTAGGATTCAGTCAACATCAAAGTGTCACTATTCCTCAAACAAGGAAACCAACATGTAAAGTCACTTGGTTTAGGGTTAGTGCATTGATATCCCAGACAGATTTATGGTGCCAGTGATCTAACTGAAACCTTTATGACAGCAAGATGGGGAACAAGAATCCAAAGTGGGGGACTACCTAACAGTCAAATTTCTTAGATGGATCTTGAAAGTTCAATGTTCAGATCTAGACATCTAGTGGGGAAATGAACAGAAAAGAAAGGGAACAGCTCTAATCACAGTCAATCAATCAATCAGACTTTGTCTTGCAGTGAAGAGTTCACAGATCCAATTTAGGTAGAAAGTCATAGAGCAAAAAGCCCGAAAAGAAGGAAATGAATTGAGGGTTTCGTGCAACCAAGCAAACATATCTAATTTCCACTATGGAAGGGATGCTTTCATGAAGATTAACTTAGCCATGCACTAACCAGGTTGACGGTGTGACCGCGGGACATGAGAAGAGCACATAAAAGGAGTCTGAGAAGAGATCATCGAGAAGAGATCATCGGAGCCATCGTCCATCACGAAGTTATAAGAGGAGGGCGAAGAAGAAGCCGAGGACGAGCAAGGGAAGGAGGAGTTATTAGACGACGTGCTGAATGAGCTCGACGACGTCGGCGGTTCGTGGGGGAGGACTCCACCCCCGGCCTGCTGCGTAACTCCCGGGGCAGCTCTACGATCGGCCATGAGGCTCGCCTGAAGCTGCCGCTGGCGGCGGCGGGACCTCGATCTCCTGTTCTGGAACCAGTAGAAGACATTGGCATCCCCGACGGCGCCGAACTTCTCGAGAAGCTTGCGGATCCTCACCGTCTCCTCCTTGGGAGGGTTAACGATACCGCTATTGAAGATGGACTCCAGGATAAGGATCTGCTCCGGCTTCGGCGTCCACCGGGTGCGCACCGGCTCGGTCTCGGTGCGGTCGGCAGTGGATCTGTGCAGGGTGGAGCTGCTGTTGCGGTCTCGCCCGTGATCACCCATGGTTGAAGTAGCAGGTGGGTAATTGGAGTGACGGGGAAGCAAGACGAAGTCAATGGAAGGATTACCGTGAGGGAAGGGGAGAGGTTACATGTGCATACGTGTGGTGAGTTATATATAGGCCGTGGGCAGTCTGTGGAAGATATGGATTGGACCAAAGTGTTCTTCATGAGCTTGCATGCATTACCATATGTGTGCAGTGATCCCGTTGGAAAACAGTGATTAACCATGGATGTCATTTGGAACATGACCAGTTTGTAGCTTTGCTCTAATATTATAGCCATTAGGTCACCATGATCGTTAATCTAATAACACCTAGAGCAGGTGGGAGTACTGGCGATTAGCGGACTAATAGTCTGCAAATTCCCTTGATTAACCATGAACCAATCTGCTGCTATCTTACCACTGTTGATTAGATTCCTGAAGAGTAGTGCTGCAAGATAGATAACTCACCACTTCGGCGTCTACTAAATCAACATTTCATCATGCAGAGTTGCAGTGGATGGAAACCCTAACCCTGGTGCAGTTAAGGTTTCTTCTCTCCGAGGTTCCACCAACACATGGGTTTCTAGCTAGGTTAGCTCATGTGAGAGGGATGAAGGTAGGGTTTGGCGTTTGTACACTAGTGTGGGGAACGTGATGCGTTGTCTGAGGGAGGAGGAGGAGGTGGTGGTGGTGGTCAAAAGGAATGACCGTCCTTAAATTATTAGGGCTGACGTTGCATGGAAATGCAGCGAGTGGGCAGCAACAATGCACCCAGTTCCGATGACAAAACAACAGCAGGTTGATGAGGTAAAGAAAACAACAGCAGTGGGAAATATAATAAGTCGGTGGGTGGGGGGAGAGAGAGAGAGAGAGGAGGCACAAGAGAGAGAGAGGAGGCACGAGGGAGACCGCCGAGGGAGGCTGGGGGCCGGTGGGTGTCTTACCGAGACGAAGTTAATGACCTTTGTCCCCTTCCTTCGCCACCAAAAGGGTTCACGGTTTCAGCTCCTCCTTGGCATCAAACTTGAACTTTCTGCTCGTCCTGATTGACTGCTTGCATGTTTCTAAGGCACCATCTTCTAGGGTTTACAGGCCAACCACAGCATCATTAGTTCCTCATAAAGAAGACACAGCATCATCGACTGTACATGCAAGAACTAGCGAGCATCATGATAGAATTAGTGCTGCTGCACTCACCTGGCTGCATTGTTTATGATACCAATGGAACTGTACGTTGGTTGATATCTAAAAGCGAACCACAGGAAGCAAGGCAAGCTAATCTGACGTAGAAGACATCGAAAAGCTCGGCAAACTCACAGAGACAATTACTTCCCCTACGGTAAAATATACTTCTTTATTGTCATCTTCTTCACCAAAGGGAGTTTACTGAGCAATATAGTCCAAACAACAACCTTCTTCTTACCATTAAATGTGATGTGAATGGGGGAGGACTCCATTGGATCTCCAGGAAGGAGAGAGTAGGTCATGTTTGTCCTTTTGGTGAACACTTGCACACTTGCTTTGTTCTGTGATCAGAACATGCATATGCCTCCTGAGACACAAAGAACTGATCATGCCATGACAAAGTTCTCATGCATGTTGTTTATTGATTCCAACTGAAGAACCATGTGACAGGTCTTCTCTGTACTGCCAAGAAAAATGGGTAAGCAAACATATGAAATCATCATTGATGTGGACAAAGCATCTTTCAATCATCACCTTTTTTCCCCTTCCCTCCTTAAAAATCCTTTTGGCACCAAACCATGTCACACACAACAAGTGTTCCTAAAGCACATCTGATCAAAGCTCGAGCAAACAGCCTTTTGGCTAATTGTCGGATATGTTGCTAAGTAATCTATTGATTTCTGACTTCTGATGCATAATAGCATACGCCAAAAGTGGTTGCTGTGCGGCTACAAGTTCTGTATGACCTGCTGCTTGCCTCCACAACATGCTGAGACAAAAGCATCTCGTTCTTGAGTTTCTTATGTGAATCCCTACTTCTACTTTGAGGTTTTCGTAGATCAAATGGATGATACTCAAACCACGCATCTTCCATCTTGATGGTCAGTCAATCTAGCTACTCATAGATGCCTTGACGCCGAAACGAATTCTATAAACATGGGGAGAGGTAGAAGCGCTTGATGATGAACTTAATGGAATGCATGCATCATTTCTCTGCAAATAGGGTAGTCTAAAGAGTCCGAGGGTGCAGTGCATGCACCATTCTCTAAAGCCAACCCTTCTCAGAGCATGTGCCCTAAAAGAACCTTACACCTCTCGACGAGTATCTCCGTTACATCCTCTGTAGAAATCGACCGTAATGTCGGCAGATAAAGACCGAAATCTATACGAACTAAACAAGCAAACGTTTTTGTGTGTGAGAGATGGTAATCCAAATCTTTTGGGCAGCATCATCATCTTCCTCTCCCTCGGAGGTTCTCGTTCTTGGAGTTTGGGTCCAAAGCGCGTGGAGTTCATGCACAGACAACGGCATCAGAAGAGCAGCCCCGGTGGTGTGTGCATGGTGGCATCCATGATCCGGGAGAAGGTGCACAAGGTCCAACAAAGCTTGTATTTATTTGCCTGGTTTTGTACATCTGTAGCCTGAACTGATGCATTGATGTCAGCAAGGGAGTTCGGCGAGGTCTCGAGTTACATCATTTGTCTGGGAACACAGTGCACATGTATGTTCCATAGTTTTATCGTCCTCAAGTACAGGGTGGACACAACCAAGAACAGATGCTTCACTGAAACACATATAAAAGAAGAAGCTACAGTCGAAAGGAAGAAGAAGAAGAGCCATAGTTTACTTGGCAGGTCCTTCACCATCCATCGACAAACCAAAGACAATTCAGGTGTTCATACTTCATAGTTTATCCCACACCACAACGAACACAGTGTGGGGGCTGTATCATTCATTCACCATAGCTGAGGGTGATGAGGTTAAGTATGCTGGTCTTACATGATTGTTCTTTCTTGATGCATGATGATAACATGAATATTCTTTCTAAAAAGTTTACATTAATTTTGTAACATTGGAGGAAATTGGAAAATGACATTAATCAACTTGTGATGAGGTTAAGTATGCTGGTCTTACATGATTACAGATTTCTTGATGCATGATGATAACATGACAGATTCGAGAGACTATGAATATTCTTTCTATCACTTATCGTACTAAAAAGTTTACATTAAATTTTGTATCATTGGAGGAAATTGGAAAATGACATGAACCAACTTGCCATATGAAGACAACGTGAAGCTCCTTTCCATGTACTTGCGACTCTCATCTTTCTCCCCCATCATCATCTCACAACTCCCTTCTGCAAATCAACAACGTAATAATCTTACTATTAATTATTCGGCACTGCACCCAACATCATATCTGGCATCCACAAATCTTCCTGTCCTCCCAACCGGTCACTTCGATGTCTTTCTTTCACGGTCAAATCTTGTCAAATGGAGGACATATGCATCCAAGATGGCTTAGAATGCTCAACTCCATTGATTAAGGAAGGTACTGTCATGGAAGGTCGAGAAAGAGGTCGACGAATGCTGAGCCTTATAGCAATGTGTACTATAGTAGTATATTATAGTTCTGTAGTAGTGTACTATAGTATTGCTACAGTGCTCGGTACACTTTCAAATGGAGGACATATGCATCCAAGATGGCTAAGAATGCTCAACTCCATTGATTAAGGAAGGTGCTGTCATGGAAGGTCGGGAAAGAGGTCGACGAATGCTGAGCCTTCCGTACCAATGCCATTGCAATTAAGGGGTGTTTCCACCAAGGTGTCATACCGAGGCGTACCACCTGATATGGGCGGTACGTACCGGTTTCGACTATAGCACTATAGCATTATAACAATATGTACTATAGCAATATACTATAGTACTGTAGTAGTATACTGTAGTATTGCTACAGTGCTCGGTACACCTGTACCGTATCGTACCGAGCAACACTGATACGGTACGGTATTGCGAACCTTGGTTTCCACTATCATGCCAACACAACCAACCAAGACTGTGTTTGAGAAAAAGATTAGATATGATGTTCTGTATATATGAAGATAGATAATAAATATCAATATATATATATATATATATATATATATTAAATAAGATGTTATTTGTTATCTTGTAAATATCCTTTCCCTATATTATTAGTTTCGTTTGAAGAGAATATTACGAGACAAATGTTCTAAAAGCATATTTTAATTGTTTAATTTAAGAATGATTTAAATCCAATCATAATCTTTTTTTTTCAAGAATACCATTGGTAAAATCTGATAAAGCGTCAAAATCATCTGCTTTAATACCTTAAAAAAAAATTATGTCGAAAACATGCTCCATAAAACTCATTGGATGTTTAAATTAGTAAAAAATATTTAGAGAACTAGACCAATACAAAGTATTAAGAAGGCTAATCACCTGATAACATACTTGGAACCTCATACAAAGTGATGAAGAGCCATAGAAGATTAATTTATGTTTGAGAGAATCATAAACATAACTATATAGAGTGATGGAGAGCCATAGAAGATTAATTTTTGTTTGAGAGAATCATAGAAATAATTATGGATTTACAGCTCATCCAGTTATAAATGGTAAGAACACTAAATTTGGTTTAGTTAGTACACTAAATGGACAATCCTTGCAACAAGAAACGCTCCAAACCTCAAGTAGCAGCAAAATGAAACTAATCCAAAATTTGGTTTAGTTAGTACATGAAATAAAGGGCTGCAATCACCCTAATGAATAAGCAAACAAAGTTCAGTAAGCATCTAACAGCTAAATTATCTGCCAATGTACAAAGTAAACAAGAAATTAGAACAAAAAAAACCAACAAGATTAGGTATTTTCCTGCTGAGGATCTGTAGAGGACTGCAATGGAGCTTCCAAAGCAGTGTCATTGTTTTGCTTCGCAAACTTCTCAATTTCCCTTGCGATTTGGATATCGTCGGGCCGTATGTATGCTGCAAACACCTTAACCACAATTCGCGGAAGCAATGCAAACACCACGACACAAAGTAAGCAGAGCCAGAATACTTCGGTAGCCATTAGATTATTGATTGCCCTGGCATATGAAAAAATATATATTAGATGTATGTATGTATGTATATATGCAATCACTGAATGACTTCAAGTATGGTATCGGAATTGACACTGAGGATTACATGAAAATGTGATACTGAAGGAAAGTGTTGTTGCAAGAAATTACCAGTAACCAGGTGCTGAAGGCGATGCATCTATCGCGATAATACAGCCCATTGCTATGGTTGTGATACCCGAAAAGGTCACAAGTAGAATCCAGTTCCACCTGAACACATCCATAGCCAAGTGTATGTTGACCAACAGAACCACTGAAATGATCCATATATCCCCTAAGCTGGCATCATCCAATGAACTCTCTGAATAGAAATAAAAGGGAACAAAGACAATGACAAGGCTCTGCCAAATTGAATCCATCATGATCAGAATAAACAGCTTCAGGTTATAATGTTCATCTCGAAGCCCTGGTCCGTAGAGTTGTGGGTATGCAAGCAGTGTTCTTCGACTCAAATCCTGGTCGTATATTCCAACCATTACGGTCGGAAGTGCAGTATAAACAGCTGAATATAGCAACCCACTGATCTCGTTGATAGGATTCATCAAGCTGACTGCTGAGAAAAATGTGTACCTGCAGTTAACAGCAACTTAGGTTAAGTGAATGTATTTTTCCAACAAATCAATGGTGTCCACCCTTTCGAAAGAATCTTAAAATGTTGAAACCTATACACATACACTCATACAAAAAACAGGAGTATTATCAAAAAATTAAATGTAATCATGAGACTTAAATCTAATCCATTTATTGTAAGGGATTTTCTTTTTTATAAAATAGTTTTGCCTGATTACCTATTCAAAGTTGAAACAAAGTGTGATTTCATAAATTCAAAGACATTACAAGTGCTACTTAGAAAGATTATCCAAAACCTTGTAACTGAGATACAAAAAAGTTGATACTCAAATAGGATATCTTAAGTAGAAAAGGCAACAATTGCGGCAAGAGATTTCTGCGCATGATAAACGGAAAAAAGCTGACAAATTTGAGTTATTACTTCTGATTCTTACCAGTAAATCATGAATACAAACACGGCATTCCTGTAAAAGTTGTAGAGGATCATGTAACCTATCCTCTGGTAATTCCAGTGACCATGAACCAGTAGAAGAGGAACCAAAAACCTGAACTGCCCCATGGCAAAATCCGATGCCATTACTGCTTGTCGGCCCTCCTGACCGCTGATGCCAATGCCAACATCAGCCATTTGAATCATTGATACATCATTAGCACCTGGTCGTTGAGGAAAAGATCATGTAACAAGTAACATCACCAATAGAAACAATGCAACAGAGGATTCTTACCATCACCAATAGAAAGTGTCATGTCGTTTGTTCTCTTCTTTATAAGCGCGACTATACCAGCCTTCTGCAGTGGAGCCACTCGGCAACACAAAACCACATCGCATGAAGTGGCTAACCTGTACAGCTGCCTCACCGAGATTAGATAGCATCAGTAAGTAAGCAGAACCAGCAAAGGCAATAACCTATTTAGCAATTACCTCATCTTCTAATTCAGTTTCAAGAATGTGAAATAAAGTAGGGCCATCGATAATCAAGGCCACAAGAACTCTGGCAGAATCATTGCCACCTTCATCGGTCCGTGTTCTCAACTTTGTCAGTTGGTTGCAATTGGAAGTGGCATCTTCAAGACTCTGTTTACAGGACTCCTTGGAATGGCTGTTGATTATGATCTTGGTCATATTATCTGATAGAAGCTTGCATGAATAGCCGATAGACATAGCAGTTTCCTGTTTGTCCCCTGTTAGAACCCAGACCTTGATTCCAGCCTCTCTCAGAGATTCTATGGCCTCAGGCACACCTTGCTGCAGTTTATCTTCAATTCCAGTGGCTCCCAAGATCCGGATATCAGACTCTACCTGGATTGCGACATCCCGGAGAAGGTCTGCCCTTCCAGCTAATGATGTGCTTGCTTTATCATAAGAAAGCTTCCAGTTTTCAAATTCTGTGCCACTTAAATCCCGCATGCCGATTACCAAAGTCCTTAACCCCAAGGAAGAGTAGGCATGAAGATGCATCTCAGTCGCCTGTATTATCTCTGAATCGAAGGATTTATCAAGAATGCTGAACATTGCACTGTCTGCACCTTTAACAAATAATTTTATAGACTTGTCAGGACAGCAAATTACCGCTGACATTCTCTTTCGGTCACTGTCAAACTCATGAAGGCCCAGAACCTCAAACCTGCACGAACAACAATAACAGGATCCAAGAAATTTAAGGCTTCTGCAAAGAGATGGTAGAACAGAACTGAATTGTACAGATAAAAACATCTGGTGCAGCAAATCATTTGGTCAATTGCCATTTGCGAAACAAATGAGCCACATTTGCAGATAAAAACAAATCAACCACATGAACTAGTGAGATAGCCTTTCGGGATAGAAATCATCTTCCTGGCAAGAATCACATTGTGTAGAATTCTTTGAGCTTTCTATTTATTATCTTTATTTTCGCTATAATGAAACAGGCTTCATTACAATATTCGAGAGTAATAAAGCAATATTTGTCAGAAGCTAAGAGAATCAAATTTCAAAATAGAAATTATTGAAGGCAACAAAGGCAACTCCTACTTGAAAAGAATGAAGAACATGGAGACAGCATGATGGTAATTTTCTTATGAATTAATCTACTCCATACCAGTGATGATTTGGAAATAGGATTTTATGATACGTTCGAGAGTTTGGATTCCTCGGAAGACCACCTTAATTTCAAGGATTCACACGGATCAACGAAACCTAGTTATGATCTAAATGCCCTGCAACATGTCTTAACTCTCCTGATTGATAGAAATCTGGTGTTATCCAGATTAAGAGTAAACATCAAGCAATTTATAGAGTATCAAGAATTCAGAACTACCATGACCTGAATTTAGGAGAGTACCTTTGTCTCTCCCCAAGAACATCAATGGTGATATGCCCAGATGTTTTTTCGATTAGCACAAAACCATAGGCTGCAGCAGCATACACCAGGGCCTGCTCGTCGGGCGACTCACCCTGATAGTCTATCGACTTCACTCCCGGGTCAGATGTGTCGACTACCTGAGGCACGATGGTGTTGCAAGTAGCCAATGCAAGGAAGAAATCAAGAGCATGAAGTCCTGCCTCTGTATCCCTCCCTGTTTCCAACAGTCTCAGGAGCTTGCGATCGGTGTCGACGATGACTTGTGGTCTCAATACTTCACCACCAACACCTAGCAACATGATAGAAGCAAGTCATCAAACAGTTACAGTTCATTGACCAAGAACATGTAGAGCTTACCAATGGCGGGATGAGGAGCGATCTCGCCCGGTGACAGAGGCACTCCGTCATTGTAATCGACCCCGTAAATACTGGCACACTGGAAGACCATCTTGTTCTCCGTGAGCGTGCCGGTCTTATCCGAGAACACATACTTGATCTGCCCTAAATCCTCGTTTATGTTCAATGCCCTGCACTGCAGCTTGTTGCCGGTCGCCTCATGGCACATGCTCTTGTCCCGGGTCATCATGAATGACTGCATCACCCTCGACATCTCCATGGATATGTAGAGCGAGATGGGGATGAAGTTCTGGAAGCTGAAAATGGACTTGAGGAACGCGAACAGCATCTCCAGCCCCAATCCATCATACAGGTAGACCCTGGGCGGAACCTTGGAGTAGTCCATCTTCCGGTAGAACGGCAACGTGTCGAGCGTATCCCTGTTCCTGTGAAGCCAGGTCACGGTGCAGATGGCGATGACGGAGCAAAGGACGATCATTATGACGGCGAGCACGATGATTTCACGGTTCATCCGGGTCTCCAGCCGGCTGCGCTTGGAGGGGGCGCCCGAGCTGTTGAGCATCACCTTGGTCTCCATCCCGATGTAGACCGCGACGCCGACGACCCACGAGGTGTTCTTGATCTCGCAGCCGCGGAGGACGATGTTGGTGGGTCCGAGCGGGATCCTGGGGCCGTCGCCGAGCTCGATGGTGGCCTGGAACCCGTAGATGTTGAGGTCGGGTGGCTCGCAGCGGAGGATGGCGCCGGCCAGGGCCTCGGGGTCGAGGGTGGCGGTCTGGACCTTGGCGTACCGGGTCTTGAGGTTGGACTCGCCGTCGAGGTTGATGGTCTGGACGTAGGCGGCGCCGGTGGGGTCGCTGGTCGCGAGGAGGACTATGTCGCAGGGGAGAGTCTCGTTGGCCTCGACGCGGACGAGCTCCCCGACGCGGACCTCCTTCCACTTCTTCTTGACGGTGGCGGTGGCCTGTGGTCGGTGGAGGGGGAGGACGGCGGCGAGCCGGTTGTTCTCAGTGGTGTCGGAGCGGTGGCGCTGGTAGTCCTCGTAGGCGTCCTTGATGGCGGTGAGGACAAGAACGGTACCGAGAGGGACGAAGGCGGTCTGGCGGCCGAAGACGGTGAGCTGGGGGATCTGGTTGAGGAGTGCCAGCGCCAGGAAGTAGACGTAGGCGACGCGGCGGAACTGCTCGAACAGGTTGCGGGGGACGAAGGTGAGCAGCGAGTACTTGGTGGTGCGGATGGCGTTGCTGGCACCGACGCCGGATCCGGGGGACGCCGACCGATCCGGGTCGCCGACAAAGATCAGGCGGGCATCCTGGGGGTCGGCGGCGGCGGTGGTGGTGGAAGCCATGGGGGGGAGGAGAGGGAGGGAGAGCTTGGAGGAGGAGGAACAGCAGCCTTGCATAGAAGTAGAGAAGGGAATGGGCGGAGGCGGAGGCGAAGGTTCCAGTTGCCGAGGACTGGAATTCTTTTATTAATGTCACTGGTCTCGCGTTCAGATTGCTGATGTCCGGTGGTGGCAGTCAAAGACGTGACCGGTTTCGAGGATCGACGCAGAAACTAAAGAAAGGATGAATGCTGGTGCAACGCGGCGCTGTGACACGAGCAGAGAGAGAGAGAGAGAGAGAGAGTGAGAGCTCACATCGTCTTGTCCGTGATAACTACTAACAAGATGGCGAGGATATCGCCTACCGCGTGGGACCCACTCGAGTGATGTCGGCAACTGGTGCTGCGCTGTTGTGCGGGGGGAGAAGGTTTCGGGGACGTGTGCGTGGGACGCGAATGGATTTCGACACGAAGGGGTGGGAAGTTATTTTATCAACTGTTTAGTAAACGCAACCCACAATCTTACCCGCGCCGTGGTTGGAAAAGACATGCCTTTACGGTGGGGCCCGCGTGGACGCGACACTTCTGTCCAATCCAAAGACAGGTTCACGACTCGGGCGCGAGTGAGAACGGGTAGCACAAGCACGAGCCCAGTTATTGGATCCTCCCACGACGAAAGTCACGACATCACGGCAGAGTGGCGTGGGTTTACCGACTCGGGATCCGAGGTGTGGACACGACGCAAGCGCGCGCTGAGAAGGAGGAGGTGCTAAAATAATGACACGAGGAGACACGCACCATTTATTATTATTATTATTATTGTCTTTGCGTTGTTACGAGCCACAAAACAGGAAGTTGTTGCAGCTCCGTATGGTGTATGTTTCCTGTTGCCTTCTCATCCACGGTAGCCATTGTAATATCGTTATTATTATTATTATTATTATTATTATTGTCTTTGCCTTGTTACGAGCCACAAAACAGGAAGCGATGTTACCTTCTCATCCACCGGTAGCCATTGTATATCAAGTTTATCATGTTATTATTATATGGTCACGTAGGCATTGGATGTGGTGCACGGCGATCCGAGTAAGTGATTCGTGTCATATCGTATGATGAGACTGTAGATTAATTGTACGGTGATTGATGACGCCAACACCGAAATGGTATGAATTGGACCACCACACCTGTCTCGTGACCATCGCCCGAATGCGACGTGGAGAGCAGTGGGAGTCACGCGTGTCGTCAACGCGAGGACCGGCATCCACAATTGTTATTTGCACTCGCGAGAAGTACGCACGCTTTTCACGCGGTTGGACGTGGGAGATTCCTTCGTTTGGGTTAGACGGTATCTCGTCAACTTTAATATTAGTGAAGGGAGATATTGCATTGGTCTCAACAATAATAATAATAATATTATTATTATTATTATTATTATAAAAATTTTAGTCATCCATCCTGTATCAGGTAATTCATTTGCATCCATAGTTTTTTTATCTTGTCACACTTGAGAATTAGACTTCTTAAAATGTTTTACTATCAATATAACAATATTGATCTTTGATATTTTATGATTTTTTTTTTTTTTTACATAAATGGTCTCGATTGATTTCGTCTATATGACTTTCTCATTATTTAAATATCTCTTATAAGATTCATTTCATCTCAAGCGTATATTTGATAGAATCTTGATGTTAAAATTAGTATGAGATTTGTTACGGGTTTGTAAAGTGCTTAATATCTTTTTTTTTCTTTTTTGATACACATATAGACACTTATTTATAATTTAGGAATCATGGATCATTAATAAAATACTTTTAAATTAGATAATTCTTGATAAATATTCTCTACTCATATTTGCGTTAACGCGATAAGTATTGGTGGCTTGCTAACTTTTTTTCTTTATTGATTGCACTTCTCATATTGCGGAGGTCAATTCATATATTATACTGCATGGGTCAATTCGATTTAGTTCATGCTTATATACGTAAAAAGTCTAATGTGATCGAAAGAGAGGCTCGGATGATCGCTAATGAGTTGAGGTGAATTCATAAGGTGATTCTTTGATACTTAAGTCAATACTCGATAAAAGTGAACTAATTTAAGTGAATAATAATTAATCTCAATTATCATACCCAAGATAACATTTTATAGTGAATTAACTGAGAAAAATAATATAATTATTTTCGATTATCATGCCTAAAATAAATATTTTACGGTGAGTTAAATGAGAAAAATATCCTATCAATTTTGGAATATTCTATGGACTATTATTTTATACTAATATCTACGTGGTGGGTTGGATATCGAATAAGTCTTATCATCTCACTACTGATTGAGTCGTCATATGTGTAAATTGTTATCGGAGTGAATAATTCACCCCGAAAGATTGAAAATATTAGTTATACAAGATTAGCAAATTATAAGATTACTCATATTATATATTTTTTAATAAAGCTAGACGAAGATTATTAGTTTAAAATGAGTGATGACCTCAAAATGGATTTGCATAAGAAAACACTAATGATCTAATAGAATACATTCGAGATGGGGAATTATAAAAAGAAATCCATTGGATAATTTTTTTGACGATAATGTGGTAATCGAGTTGACTACATCGTAATAATATTAATATCTTCCAAAATTGACGTACGTGATTAGGTGAGAGCAATAGATTTATGCTGTAAACGATGGATAATGTGCAACCCAAGTCAAAGTCATACGCTACACGTCGCTCACCGTCATCCCTACCACTAATGCATATCATGAAGGCCGTGAATGCTGATGCGGGCTTTGCCTTCCTCCTCAAGGAAAGTGGCTGATTCATTCATCCACTTGTGATCGCAAGTCGATCTCCATTTTATTGTTGTTGTTATTAGCTGTTTGTTCTTCGAACAATGAATCGTTCCATCAATTCAACTATTACGTCAAATCTATTTATCCAAGGTTGGGTTAGCTTAATTGGTAAAACTTTGATAGATCATTGAATCGTTCGTGGCTCCAATTTTACTTTCATTATTTATTTTTCAAAATAATATGATTTGGAGAAATATTTGGTAGACTCAATATAATAAAATTAATGAGTTAATTATTCGATCGGATCTTATCGTAATACATAATATTAGAATCGACTTAGTATCGGGCATGAGAGTTAGAGGACGTATCATAGCAATGCATCACACTAAAGTTTATTTATTTTTTAATTAAATTATAAGAGTGTATTATTATTAATTTTAACTTAAATATTTTGAACTAATAGATTAAATTTAATAAAATTAATAAGTTAATTATCTCATTAGACTAGATCGTGAGAGTATACTATTATTAACTTATCTCATTAATAAGTTAATTTTATTAATTTAATAAAATTAATAAGTTAAATTTAATATAATTAAATTATAAAAATATACTATTATTAACTTATCTCATTAATAAGTTGATAGACTTCATCAATATTTGTACGAATCTAATCCAACATTTCGAGTACGAACATGATAATTTTGCGAATGGGATGTGTTGTTTTGGGGATTAGTGAATTGGTGGATAGGGCTGGCTGATCATGGGACATCAACATGGGCCTCACTTGTTCGAAGAGCCTCACTTGTTTCCTATCATATTTTCCAAGAAAACATTGCAATCTTTCTTTTATCTATGATATTAGTCTAATAATGATATGTATATATGGCTCAAATTCTTATCTTAGGCTGATAATTCAAATTCTTATTCTATAATTTATATTTACGTCTAAAATATTAGTCTCGTCATGATGTATGTTAACTCGCTTATCTTAATCTAAGGATTTAAAAACTTATCCTATATATTTCTACACTTCAATTTTTTTTTTAGTGTAGTGGTGATATATTTAACTCACTAATGTTAGGTTTGAGGATTTAAAATAACATTTTACAAATTTATTTACACTTAAAATATTAATCCAGTGATGATAATCATCATAACTAACTCACTCACTTGGATTCGGGAGGATTCGATATTTTCTCATATAAGTTTTTATAAATAAAACATTAGTCTAATAATAATATACATAACTCGTTTATATCAAGAGAAACTAAAATCTTATATTAAAATTTTAATTTGATAATAATAATATATATAATTCACTGGCCTTAAGTTAAAGACTCAAATTTTTATTCTATAAATTTAAAAATATCAACTAACTTAGTAAGTAGAGACCTCGATTATTAGTATCAAAATCACATAATAAAGTTTCGTCGAGAAAAAAAAAAGTCTACTTAAAAGTGTCAAGAATCAATTGGGTCGAGTCAAATTAGATATCGAAATCAAATTCAAACGGATCTACTAAAGTAAAATATCTACTCCTTACAATTTTAGAAGAAGAAGAAGAGAGATAAGAGCACATAATACACCTTCCCAACCTAAACAACCCTCCTCCAAATGAGTGATAGAATATAAGATTTCCCTAACTATATGAGGAAATCTCTCTATTATGTTGAGGAAAATCCTTTATTCTGTTAAGGAAAATCCTTCCTCTCATCTGTATAAATAGGAGAGGGAACATGTTAATGTATTGAAGCTTCTTCACTTCTTCAATAAAGCTTCTTCAATAATTGTTTTATCTTCTATTCTTTTCATCATGGTATTAGTGAGAAAAGCGAAGTTTCGCTCTTGCCTTTGGCCAGCGACCAACGTCGCTGAGAAAAGCGAAGTTTCGCTCTTGCCTTTGGCTAGCGACCAACGCCGCTGAGAAAAGCAAAGCTTCGCCCTTGCCTTCGGCCAGCAACCAATGCTGCTACAACCACATTTCTAAGAGGCTCCATAGCCAATTCTCATCTTCCTTACCGTAGTAGCTTTTCCTATGCTCTCACAACAACAGCAATCGCAACAGCAGCGATCTGCTCTTACCCTACTAAGCTTATAAACCATTCTTTGTATCGATCCAAGATTGGTATCCTTATCAGGAGCAATCTTGCGGGACATGATAGAAGATAAGATTTCCCCAACTATATGAGGAAATCTCTTTATTCTGTTGAGGAAAATCCTCTATTTTGTTAAGAGAAATCCTTCTTCTCGAGGGAACATGTTAATATATTGAAACTACCACTTCTTCAATAAAGCTACTTCACTTCTTCAATAAAGCTTCTTCACTTCTTCAATAAAGCTTCTTCAATAATTATTTTTATTTTATATTCTTTTCATCATGGTATCAGAGTAGTGAGAAAAGTGAAGTTTTGCTCTTGCCTTTGGCCAACGACCAACGCCGCTGCAGTCACATTCCTAAGAGGTTCCATGGCCAATCCTTATCTTCCTTACCGCAGTAGCTTTCGCTGATCTGCCAACAGTCAGTGGACTTAAGGAGAACGAAGGACGAACGTAAGGGGAACGAATGGAACGCCTATGTTCTCACAGTAATAGCAATCCAACAGCAGCAACGATCTGCACTTGCCCTACCGAGCTTGTAAACCATTCAATAATTGTGCTTTTCTTTATTATCTCATTTTCATCAATGAGTGCATTAATCCTCAATTTTTATCTAATAAACTCATCGATAACATATCTTAAACTCATTAATCTTGGATTTTTATCCCATAGATTTATTTCTTGTGCCTTTTTTTTATATTTAAATCGTAATAAATAAAGATGAAACTTTTGTTTTATGATCCATCTTGCTGATATCTAATCTCTTCCTCCTCGCACAACCACATGGAAGCCCTAAACAACACAACACGGGCACATGCATGCACATAAATCCACCACAACCTCGATCACAGGATCAGGGCTACCCTAACATGGATCCAAATCATGAAGTGGTCGTCCACCGACTTGTGGCGTCACAAAGCGAAAACAAGTACGTTCGGTGCATCAATCACGGTTGCAATCAAACAAAAACCAATCACCCATCCGACCTAACCCTACGTATTGAGTCCTTAGTTCGATGGCAACTAGTTTGACCTCCCCTTCCCCCTCGGTCAGTGATTCATGTCATTTCTCGTCTTACCTTTTTTTTTTATTATTATTTCGCATGTGCATCCATGTATGTATGTATGTATGACACATTACGAGATTTATATATTTATTAGATGTGTGTGTAGTGCCCGTGACTCTCTAAAGCCATTCGATAGTGGGGTTGGCATGTGAAGCTTCCCTCCTTCCAATTTTTCGTTGCTAACTTTGTCTATTCTGATGGAGGCTTCGTTGGTTCAAGATTCTCGCAAATGCAATTGTTGTTATGTTAGAGAGAGAGAGAGAGAGGATATTTAGAAACATGAGTTAATGTCGATATGATTAATATTTTTAGTCAATCGTCTCGTGTCTCATTTGCTAATGAGTTCATACGTAAGTGTCATATATGTTATTTAATATAATAAAATTTTATTTTATTTTTTAAAAAAATTTGATCTCGACATATGAAATCCAAATAGTTAATGAGCATGATATTTAAAGAAAATATTTTTTTATTTATATATTTTAGTTGTTATAATCAACAATGACGGTAGAATGAATACTATAAAGAATATCTCTCTATGTATTGAAGAATAAACTTATCTTAAAATTTTTGATATTTTTTTAATGAGTATAGTCGAGCGTCAAAAATGCCTCGCAACTCTCAACATAATAAGTCTTATAGAAACTCTTTGACATGAAGTTGAACAATAGGATCTCACGAATCCAAAATCAAACTTCATCTCTAAGCAAATCATCTTTAAGTCACAACAAAACTAAACATATGAACTAAAATCGAGTATATTTGTTTCATCGAGTTGAGAATATATATATATATATATATATATATATATATAATATTTTTCTTATAAAAAATATTTTTTTATTGAGTATTGTCAAACATGTAAAATATCTTGTGAGCCACGCTCCCAACATAAGTCTCGTAGAAACTAAAAATAGGATCTCACATCACTCACATCATCTAAACCACTGTCATCGATCTTCCTTGATCGGATACTTAGGTCATACACCCTATAATATTGATCAAATATCATAACTCGAACTCAAAATCAAACTTTATCTCCAAGCATATCATCTTTAAGCCACAACAAAACTAAAAATAAAAACCAAAATTGAGTTGAGGATCGATATTATATATGTTTTCAATCTATATATATATATATATATATATTAATATATAATATTTTTCTTATAAAAAATATTTTTTTATTGAGTATTGTCAAACATGTAAAATATCTTGTGAGCCACGCTCCCAACATAAGTCTCGTAGAAACTAAAAATAGGATCTCACATCACTCACATCATCTAAACCACTGTCATCGATCTTCCTTGATCGGATACTTAGGTCATACACCCTATAATATTGATCAAATATCATAACTCGAACTCAAAATCAAACTTTATCTCCAAGCATATCATCTTTAAGCCACAACAAAACTAAAAATAAAAACCAAAATTGAGTTGAGGATCGATATTATATATGTTTTCAATCAACTTATAATATTTTTCTTATCCAATTTGAAGAATATGAATGTAATGTAACATCATCCTTACACATAAAAAAATAATATAAATAGCATTTTATGACCCTATTCAAAGTGGTTGATGTCCAAGGAGAACTTGCCCGAGCTTGTCGGCACGAGTTAATGTCCTCGCAAGATTTGTGGCCATATCAACTCATAGACCAATCGTCCCCCCTACTTTGACTAAAATGCAACACCCCCCCACGCACGCACGTGTAAAAAACACGAGAGTACGTGTCTCACACGTGCCGGAAGTGCGTGGAGTCGGACGTGACACGAAAACGAAGGCGACGACCGGGGGTCGTCGGTGGCACGCGATAATGATGCAGTGACAGCCACCGAGCCAGCGTTCAGGGATTACGTCCATCCGAGCCGACATCGTGAGCGACCGTATCGGTGGGACCCAGTTTTGAATTGAGAAAGGAATCTGCATGTCCTGTCTGGGAACAAACAGGCGAGCATCAGCCCGTGAACCAACGTTTGCATGGCCATCCCATCACCGACCCGCTTCACGCGATTTGACGTCTTTTTTTTATCTCCACGATTTTACTTACTTTTTAGAGCGAAAAATAAACGAAGATGTGTAAATACTCGTATGATTATTTAAAGTCAACGTTTAAAATGTTTGTTTATTTAGCGTTTCTAATATTATTCATTTTAGAAAAAAAAATTAAAATTTACGAATAAAAAATTAGGCTGCATGCATGCCTAATTTCTGCAGAAGCATAAGAGTCAAACGCAACAGTTGGAAGCAGTGGTGGTGACGCGTCGAATTGGTTCAACAATGGCTGCCCGTCATGCATGCATGTCTTGTCATTTGTGTTCAATCTTCTCTTGAGAAGACACCCACAGAGAGAGAGAGAGAGAGAGAGTGACAGGACGAATCCTACCGCGGATTTTGGATTTTGTTGTCCCCCTCACAAACCCGAACTAAATCCGCAGGTGTCGTCTTCTCCCCCCTCTTTGATTCGTTTAGATATGAACGAGAAGGGCGGCACCGACGACCCCCTCCGTCGCCTTACCCCACCACACACCGTGTGGCCGAGCAGCTTCGGCTCCTCCATGTGATGCCGCGAGTTTACTTGTCGGGGTTACCATTCACGAATTTGATGGTCGATTCACTCTAAAACCAATCCGCATCTTCAAATTAGGATCGAACGTCGTTTTCCTAATAATTTTGGATAATTATGAGAATAATAAACAAATAAAAGAAAATTGAGACAATAGAGTGCGGGCGCGCTCGGCCGCGCGGCAAATCCTGTGGCGGATACGATGCCGCCCCGCGTTTCCAGTCACCGCCGCTCCGCAAAACGACAAAACGTTCAAACGCGGAGAACCTCGAGGAGACGATCCCGTTACGGTTTTCCGGCCGTGCCGTTTTAAAGTCCGTGTCGGTCACCGTTTCCGACCATCGCTTTCTCATCACATCTCTTCTACTTTTTTGCCCCCTTCTTTTTTTTTTTCTATTTTGATTTAATAAAAACGGATAAATATGATGGTATAAGGAAAAAAAAGAAATAGAATTATTTAGTGGGAATAAAAAAAGAAAAAGAAAAAGGAAGATGAGAAGTCGACATGCATGCATGCATGCATATTCCAACAACATGATGTCTCAACGAGACGACAATAGCCTCCAATTCGACAGTCAGCATACAAACAATGTGATCGTTCGTAAAGTTTCCTAAGTAAGATGTGGGGTCTAATAATCCATTTATCAACGTGTTCGATAGTGACCGAGCATTTATTTTGTCTACATAAAGATTTCTATTATCTTATGATCGTTCGACTAATGATGTATAGAAAAAATTCAACATAGGTAACAAATATTTTGATGCTTTTTTTATATCTAAATACATATAGTAAATAATTCCTAATTGCTTGTAGATTAGCTTAGTCAACAGATTGAGCTCGTTTTGCTTGTGTCAACTGTATGCACACACCTACACATCAGTGACATGGCCTCGAAAAGAAGCAGTGGAGCAGATGCATGCACGCACCACCATGGCAACAAGCATTCACCCTACCCATGGCTTTGCAGGAGGAACACAGTGCATTCCATACAGCAATCAGGTCTTTGAAGATAAATGATTTCTTTAAAGGGGGGATACATAGATCTCATTAGTACAATGATCACGCTAATGGAAAACCTACTCATCTCTTTCATTGCAACCAGCTTTGATGGCTTGAGCTTCTGCAAGACCTTTTCTTTCTTTTTCTTCTCGCAAATGGCTGTCAATTAGTCATGCAGGTGCAGTACTGTGTGTGTGTTGAAGTTTATCACAGCAAAGGCAAAAAAAAAAGGAGGATGTGTTGGCTGAGAAAAGATGGGTGAGGTGACAATCCATCACTTGGGTGTGTCTGTGTCTGTGTCTGTGTCTTCTACTGGGGTGCACTTCTTTCTCCTTCTCTACGATGAGCAGGAAAATATTCTTCCAGCACATTTAAAAGACATGATTTCTATGAGCTACCTGCAAAGGAGTTTTTGAGTTTTTTACTTTGGATTCTTCACCAAGTCCAATGAGCTTTTGCTTGCTCCAAAGGAATCTAGCATTGATTTGTGACATGTCAATGAAGGTTAAGTTTAGTATAACTAGGTCGGCTGTTCTTTAGCTTGAACATGGTTTGTGGAGAACAATATTGTGTGCTTTGGTTAACTATGGTTAACTTAACCATTCAAAATTGACTCAGCAAAAGGTGAATGCTTCGAGTTTGATTGCTTTCTATATTCAATGGATATATATATATATATATATATATATATACACACACACTCTTCTAGAGAAGCCAACAAACTATAAAGTGGTGGAAGAGAATAAAAGTGGAATATTAGGTTGATTGAACCACAACATAATGCATTGTATTATGGATATATTCTTGCCCTCACAGTGTATGTAGATCTTTGGTTGTCAACAACAACATATGAATAGATACTTGTGAAGGTTGATTACCTACAGGATAAGAATATTTGACTAAACAAGGCTGATTACATATATAGTTGATGAGATGTTCTTAACTCACAGTTTTGGTGGCAATAAACTTGACTTTGGAATTAGAAGTTCCATATTTCTTTAGATGACATGTATTTACATGCTTTAATATTTTCTCCTCTTTTACAGCTAATCGTATTGTTTTATTGTCAGCTAAGTAAACAAAAAATGATGGGAAGGGAGAAAAAAGTTTTTCAAAATAAAAAATCCATAAAGATCAATAATTAAAAATATATAATAAAATTGATATAAGATTTAACGTAGCTTAACAACTTTCGTCTATATCCACGAAGAAAATTAAATTTAGAATAATCTTTTCTTTTGATCATCTCTAACATCTAAAATATGATCTTTGTTTCTATTATCTATACAAATAAATCATAATTCATTGAGGAGTTTCGATTTAATCAAAACTTCTTCGACTAATTGAAATCTTCTAAAACACTTATTAATTGTAGCATAAAAAATCATTAGATGATGCAGCCATTTAGCCAAAATTTTAGCAGACAGAATGATGCCTTTTGATGGATGAGAGGTAAAATAATAGAAGTTCACATGAATCGCAGTCTATAAACTATTCAAGTGTGACCACCAAATAGATTGCTTGAAAGATATATTTATGTTGTTCAATTCTCAAAAAGTACAGAAGAGTTAACCTAAACAGTGCCTAATGCAACTTTAAATCATTTCGGATATATATGATAGAGGAGAAAGGTTAAAAGCTCAGTACAAATCTTCCACTAGATTGAAGTTAATACATAGGAAGCAAGAGAGAGAAAATGGCAGCAAAAGATGGGATAAATGCATAAAAATGTTCCTTGTTTTGTTTTGGCACCTTTTCTTGGCTTGGAAACAGCAAGAATAGTTGGGGGGTGGAAAGCTCTGATGGCATTGTTGAGTGTTAGAGAGACAGAGGCAGCGCTATCACGTATAAAAGTGTGTGTGGGGAAGAGGGACTCAAACTCCCAGACCCACACGAGCGGTTCTCCTTTGAACCTGTGCTTCCCAACAGGCACATAAAGAAAGAGAGAGAGAGAGAGAGAGAGAGAGAGAGAGAGAGAGAGAGGTTCATCTCCTTTCTGTCCTTGTATTGAGTTTCTTTCTTGGTGAACAGGTCTTTGGGTCCTCCGGCATCTCTCTTCTTCCTCATTTTTAGAGTTCTGCTATCATCAAGCTTGACACCAGAGCAGCTGTTCTTCGACTCCTCCTTGCCTGCTCACATCTTTGTTTTCTTTTTATCTGGTCATTCCTGGGTAAGAAAATGGCTCCAAATGAAGTGAACCTCAGATGTGCCGACATGGGTTTCTTCCCTCCGGTGGCGTCTCCATTTACTGCGGTTGCAGGTGGGGATGACAAGAGCAACAGCCAAGGCGGGGAGGAAGAAGGTGGTGATGGTAGTCCTCGTGGGAACGAACAGCAGCACAGGCTATGTGCCAGGGGCCATTGGAGGCCAGCTGAGGACGCAAAGCTCAAGGAGCTCGTCTCCCAGTATGGCCCCCAGAACTGGAACCTGATTGCTGAGAAGCTAGAAGGCAGATCAGGTACTCGAGCATGACCGGGTGATGATGCATCTACGTGTGTTTGTAGCACGCATCGATGTGCTCGACTGATTCATCTTCTTGCTTCTTGTTTCCGGATTTGGTTTTCGGCAGGGAAGAGCTGCCGGCTGAGATGGTTCAACCAGCTCGACCCAAAGATCAACAGGAACGCGTTCAGTGAGGTGGAAGAGGAGAGGCTTCTCGCTGCCCACAGGCTTTACGGCAACAAGTGGGCACTGATCGCCAGGCTCTTCCCGGGCAGGACAGACAACGCAGTCAAGAACCACTGGCATGTGATCATGGCCAGGAAGCAGAGGGAGCAGTCCAACGCTTACCGGAGATCAAGAAGGCCATCTGTTTCCCCCTCCTGCGCTCCCCTTCCTCAACCTCTCCCCAACAACAACAACAACGCGTGCAGTGGCGAGTCGACCATCACCAGCACCAGAGATGAGTCTGCTTCCACTGGCGCAGACCTTTCTCTCAGTTCCTTCACCAGCAGGATTGTTCCTAGCGTCCCTGATGGACACATCCCCTCTCGAATACTACTAAATGGTATGATCCTTTCTCCGTGGTTCTTCAAAGTTTGATCTGGCTGCTACCTTCTTTCAACTCTTTATCCATGGCTTATGGGGTCATCAGTTTTGGTTTATGTCTCATGGAAAGATGGTGGCTGCTGCAGGGAAAAGATGTGTCGGGAGGTTTGGTGATTCCGGTGGTGGTTTCTCCCCTCGTGTTCCTAAGATGTTGCTCCCTGGGGTTGTTGATGAGCCTGGTTGCACCGGTTCAGCTTCCGAGGAGGTTTCAGTGGCCTACCACATGAGCAATGACCTGCCTCGTGGTGAAACAACACACGGGAGTGGATTGACCTTCATTGATTTCCTAGGTGTTGGAGCAACATAAGAAAGATAGGGCTCCATCCTCCTAATGAACAAAGGGAGAAGAGAGGTCAGAAAGAGAGAGAGAGAGAGAGCGAGAGAGAGAGAGAGAGAGAGAGAGGTGAAGGTGATGAGATGAGGGGTTTCTGTTCACCGAAACAGCAGCTTTCCTTTGTTACTGAAGAACTTTGATCCTGTGTTGTCCGCCCTCCTCCAACATTTTTAGTCAACTAAAGTCGTGAGCTTAGTTTCAATTTGCAGGTCAAACCGACAGAGATGATGCTCTCACCCTACTGACCATGACTACGATGAACCTTCTTATTTCTTGTAATATGGATTTTTAGCTATGCACAATATATGAATCATAATGCATGACGATATATGCATGCATAGTTCAGAACTACTGACACTCTGAACGAGTGCTCTTTCACTAAATAAGCTGTTTTTGATGCTGTACGCATGATCAAGCCCTACTCCTCATGAGATTGATTGAAACTTAATTTTCCAAACCTGATGAATGTGTGTTCAAGATCCATGCATTCTCAAGTCAAATATAGAAATATTGATCCCTTGTTTCAGTACAAATTTTCAAGTATATTCCAAGACAAAAAAAAAAAAAGTGTTAAAAAGACAAATCTCCAAAACAAATCAGTCAGCTACTTGATAACTTTGATACATATCACAACAGGTTTCTTGCCTGTACATACCTGTCTTAACAAATAATGGGCATATATATATTTCTGATGATAAGCATCAATCAAGTCTATACACAAAAAACCCAGGAGAGGGATGCCTCTACAAAACATAAAGAGAGCCTCATCCAAAGATTAGGCTCGAATTGCAAGCAGTAATATTAGCCATCCATGAAACATAGCAAATTTAGTAGAAGAGTAGACACTCCAAAATAGAGTGTTCTATCAGAATCCTATTGTCATCTTTGACATCAACTTCAACATAAGCTTTGCGTGATTGTTCTATAGCCTACACTACTCTTATCTCTCTCTCTTAACAAGATCGATTTGGAAGTGAACACAAACAAGATCGATTAGCCCAGCACGCACTTTCGCAACAATGGAGTCCACAGCAGCACGGAGCACGCATCTGAATTCCCTCTCCCCTCCGCGACGACCGCGACACGCTTCCCCAGGGGAGGAGCTCTAATTTCCGATGGTTAAAGCAGGGAGATCAGCATTCCCCGTTGGGGCTCTGAGTGGCGCGGTGGGAGCCAGCCAGGCCAACGATGGCTTCTGCTTGTGCTGATACTTTCACGTCATGTCATCTGGCCAGGCTCTTTCCTCCCGGTGGCAACTGATCGGTGGAGGTTTTTGTAGCTGGTCTGACACAAAGTCCGGGGGTTCCTCATGATTCTCACCGCTCAATCTGGTAAGAGAGGCCTTTTGTGTTGGCTCTGGTGCTGACTGCAGACTGACAGCCCCCCTCCCCCCAGCTTACAATCATGGTGGTGAAATAGTTGCTTCCAATGAGATGTAGAGAGAACGGAGCCGAGCCACTTGACAGAGCCCCATGTCTTGATCAACCTGGCAGAGGAGAAAAGAAACAGATCATTAGGAAGCTATGTTTACACGAGTCACATGTCTTCTTGGGAACCTGTGAAAGACTATAATCCAGGAGACTTGGGGTCTTTCAGCAGGCCTGTAATTAAGTCATAGGCACAAGACTGCAGACAGTGCGTGCCATCAGCAAAATGACTGATAAAAAGAGAAAAAGTAATGACACCTGCAGACTGATATAATTAAGTTAAATGTATGTGCTTCCTCATCTTTGGTTAACTCCCCCAAGTAAAGAAGAGTAAAAGAGGGCAGCTACTTTTCCATGCAAAAAAGCATACGCATCCAACTCGAAAGGTAAGGATCCACTTAAGCCATGTGTGGTACAAATATCATCAATACAATGAACTGGATTATTATATAAAGATGTTTGCTTAACTTTATCAGAATAGCCAGAAGGCACTAACCAAACTGAAACCGCAGCAATTGTTGACTTGGGAGAAGCATATATGTATATTCAAAAGACTTCTTTACCTAACCCCGGTTAAACTACCAAACAAACAGTACCTATGTCATCACTCGGAGGACTCTCCAAGCACTAAAATAAAGCATGGAATCTCTCCCTTTCGTAATTTGCAGTCTGTCTTCGGGTTGCACACAAGAAGCCTACACAGACATATATTCATGGCTCATCCATTGTACTTTTTGAATGATACGACTGCTTCTGGTAGGTATTAATGCCATGTTATATCTTCTAAACAAAATAGCTAAAGTAATAGTAGTAGGTACCGTCTGTTGAAGCCTCTTCTTAACACAAACATAAAATAAATAGTAACCTGCATGACCGAGTGGTACACAGCTAGCTATTTCCTGGTAGGAAAACCGACCATGGATGCTACCAAAACACAAAAGTATCAGTCTCTTGTAGTTGTTGGAACTTTCATCATCCTATTAGACGTCTACAGAGAAAAGAGCCGACAGTCCTAAAAGCTATGTTGGCCTTGCTTGAGATCAATTAAAGATTTCGGTGGTAGCTCTGGGGTCACTCATCTGTGATACAAAAGTCTCTATCAGAATCACTTGCAATACAACATGTGTTGCCTACTAGGGTGATGATTGTTTCAAGTACAGCCACAGAACAACATGATGAGACCAAGATGCCAATCAACTGAGAAGAATACCAAGCATATGAATGAACAGCAGACGTTTCAAAAGACATGATAATGCTACAAACAAACTATTGACTTTCAAAAGATATGGTAGTGCTAAATCTCAATGTTTTGTAATGATTCATCAGTCTGGCATGATACTCCTGCTTCGAGAAAAAAACAAATCACAACTGGGGAAATGTGATGGCAATGGTGTTCAAACGAGAAGAAAGTGATGAAATAGTTGCTACAACATCATTGAATGACCTGGAACTCGTGAAGTTATGATAATCCCATTACCATATTTTTATGATAAACAACTTCTCCGATGCTAAATGAAATTTTAAATTTGTCGGGCATGCTTGGAGGCCGTTCATAAGCGAGGTACGATAATGGCAATGCCAACCTAATGACAATAACCCGTAAACAAACACCCAGAAAATGTTTCTAATGGCAATGATCAAGCTTCCAAAGGGGAGTGACGAGATTGTACCAAAGACATGAATGAGATATTGTTTCATGAAACATATGGTAATGCATTACAAGCAACAAGTGTATGCACTTGGATCCTTTACCTATAGAAAAAAAAAGGGGCCTTGATCACCCAGGAAGGAGCATCACCATCGTGTGAATGGTTACTCTCCAGATTACCTGCACCGATTAATCATACTTCTAACACAAAATTTACAATCATTTTTCCTAACCTGACAAGCCTAAATTGGTCTCGTATTGATACTTCTGTGTGTGTGTATCAAAGCAATCATCCCAGTTAAAATGTTGAAAGTTAAGATACAGTGCGTGCACCATATTACCTAGCCAGCAAAGCCAACAGTAAGCGAAACAGGTACTGCCTCCTCTACCATGATTTCTGAAAGCACATCCCGGTTGAGATGTTGGATGTTAGAGAAATTTAACCTCAACATCAAGAATAAGGTTTCTGGCAAGGTTTTCAAACCCATATAGTTTGACCTTAGGAGCCTAGGTGGATGAGTGTATCATTAGGAGACCACCTAGAATAAAATTTACCTAAAACACAGAATCAAGGCAACAGGATATAAATGTTTCCATAAAGAGATTTGCTCTTCCGGTGAACCAGATCACACTTTTTCAGGTGTGACATGACCTCTCACAGACCTGGCATGTGGGTCCATATGCACAAGCCCACACACATCAGGTTCATTGAAGGCCATATCACCTTTGAAGAGTTTCAGGGGTCATTGGTCCCACCTTATACAACTACGAAATTGCATATTGTGACTTGAGTTTCATAGATGAAATAATAGGGGAATAATAAGACTGCATCTAATAACAGAAATACCAACTACACTATGACAAGGAATAACAAAATAGCAAACCTAAATAAACATGTGATTTGTGAACTTATATATAGGACTAACATACTAAGCACAAGTAAAGCTATCATAATAAATTAAGGTGTGTGAATAGATATCTGAAAAAGAAATCAAATTGATCGATTGTGTTTCCATTTTCTGGACACAAAACACTGGACCTTGCGAACCACAATGATCACAAAGCTGTCATAGACCACAGTGGGATACATAATCCATTAAACCAATTTAACCCCATAATACCATCCAAGACAATAATAGATCGTGGTAGTATATGTTTTGACATTCTGGATGATAACATGCCAAATCTATCTCCCTTTCTAAAAGATGGATCATGTAATTTGATGCTAAATATATTGGGAAAATCTTCAATGTCTAGTTACTTGTCATGATAAGTATCTATATGTTTAAAACCCCACTGACAACCTGGGATGGATGATAAGAAGCTTAGTTTACAAAAAGCTTGATCTCCGATGATTATAAGCGACTACCAAATGCTATGAGTCATGATGACTGAAAACTTAATAGTATGGTGAGAAGCTGCTTATAAGTTAATGTCTAAAAGGAGAGGACTAGATTAGTGGATAATAATCTATCATAAGATGTAAATCCTCAGCAATCAAACCCCTTTCGATTCGATCAATGTATCAGTGGTGGTCCATCTTAATTAGGAAAAGGAAAAGGCAATTGTTCTATCAAGTGGAAAAAGAAAATGTGAACATTTATGCTGTATCAGGCAGTACTTCCAAAATGCAGAACATTATTAGGTGAGCAAACCGTAAATATTGTGTGGTACATCCAGAATGCAGAAAAATGGACATCCATGCTGTATATAAGGTTAAGAAAACAAGTATCAGAAAGGGGAAAAAAAATGAATGGAACAATTTTCTTTAAGACTCGCAAAAGTATAGCAATTATAGCATAAAATACTAAGTTAGCTACTTTGCACAGACACAATATCACTACATAAGAATTACTCAATGTTCCAATAGCATCAAATCGTTGCCTTGCATCAATAATTTCCAGTCAAAGACTTTCAGCTACGACCTAGAAATAATTCTCATTCCTCTACTGTAAAAGTTGAAAAAACTCTGCTACTAAAAGAAACATTTTCTGAGTAACTAAAATTCAAATTTGCATCTATTGTCAAGGTAAAGAACAATTACTTTTGCATGTATGGAGGCAAAGGAACTGACCGAATTCATGGTAATGATGCCAACGCCTTCCACCCACAAAAATTTCCTTAAACTGCCCCACACGTGTCCTGCATTGCTATTTGGTTGGATTTTGCCTTCTTCGTGCCATGAGTCATGTCCGTCGAGCCAAATGCATGTGCCTAGGATTCCATCCCGGTAAGCAATAGCATTACCATCAGAGGAATTTCCACAAACAGAGAGTGGACACCATAATGATTTACAAGTACAATTACCTATTTAAATTTAAAATAGACTTCCAAGAATCAAATTACGCGCAGCAAAACTTCAACATCTCATGCAGTTAAACCATCAACAACCAATTATAATGCTTGAAAGACACTACACTACAGGAAAAGAACAAGAAGCTTGTAGCACCACCAAAATTCCAACAAGAATTAGCCTATTTCCCCCTAAAGCAGAAAAGGAGAAAGCTAATGCCACCTAAATAACCCCGGTAGGGCATCAAAATTTCATTAAGCACTTCAAGAAACAAAAGAAAGCATCCTAATTATTATTTCATTCTTGGTTTCTCGAATCAAGAAACAACGACAAAAATTCCAAAACTCTACTTTTGCATACGTATAACGATAGAAGGAAGAGAGGATAACCGAGCGCCGAAAGATCTTGGACACGCGCGGGCGCGACCACCACCTCGACGCGATCCTCCTACAAGAATCGACCTTTTCCCCTCTAAATCACAAGAGAAACGAACTAATGCAGCGTAAATGACCTATACGTGGCTCCAATTTCCTAAAGCACCTCAAAATCCGAAGAAAGAAAGGGTACTAATTGTTCTTGCATTCTTGGTTCCTCACTCTACATCTGAAATCAAGAAACACCCAACAAAACCTCCAAGACCACTGCTTCGGCAGTTGGAGAACGTAAAATCACAGACAGGAACAGATAATACCCGAGTGCCCGATGATCTTGGAAGCGCGGCCGCGACCGCCTTCTCGAGCGTTGCCACGAGAGGCCACCGGTCGGACTTGCAGCGTCGTCCCGTGGGGCGTGCGGCTTTAACTCGGCCGTCGGCGGTTTCCGTTGCCTCGACTATTCTTTGCCCTTTTAACCGCCGGTTTATAAGCCCGATAACTGAGACCCGAACCCGACCCGAAAATGGGGTCGACGTGGTCTCGACTCTTCTTTTCTTTCACCCGCCGGTTTATTAATCCGATAACCAAGACCCGAACCCGACCCGAAAGTTCTCCTTTAACCCGATATTTCCTATAGCATGGCATGACGTCTTCCCACGCACCCAAGCCTCCGTGCTCGACGGAGATCAGATTCATCGTCGGCCTAATTACACGTTACATCCAAAATTAAATTTCTTTTGCATTTTTTATTACTAGACTTAAAAAAATTATATTAAAATTTCTATGATTATAAAAGTAAAATACATAATTTTATTTATCTTAAATAATTATTGTGGATGAAAAGAAGATAACGATACCGAGAGATAAAAGACGATAGCGACGACGCTCTGCATCTTCTTCTCTATCGATAAGAATAATATATATATAATTAATCTACAGTAGGTCTCCCTGTTTTAGTTCCCCTGCATACCCTCCGTTGCTCCATGGACACTGCTACCTGCTTGCTGGCCGGAAGGAGGTCCTCTCTTCTGCCGCCGACCCCTGGTGGCTCGGGCACGTCGATTTCGTACATGAGTTTTCGGATGGACTGAAATCGATCAATCATGCCTTTTTCCCCTCAATTATGTTATCACAAGCAAAGAAAAAAAGTGTCTTTATCCCTTTATGCTGCTTTCAGCCATAGCCACTCACCATAGATCTTTCCTTGTGTTCAATCTTGCGTCACAGAAAACCATGCCGCTGCTCCTGGATACCTTTACCCTCTGTTGCTGCTTTAAGCCATAGCCACTCACCAAAGATCTTTCCTTTGTGTGATTGCAGCCAGTTCTTCGGACTGGTTTAACATCCTGCCTCATTGACCATGCAACTCTTTATCCACAAGTTGTAACCCTGAAACAACAGCAGCAAACCGCAGACTATCTCATGGATTCTTTCAATTCAATTTAACCATTGTCCCTGTCATAGAACATGACCAACCAACCAAATCAGCAACACCAGAGAAAAAGGAACTGGCATCACATCTTTTAGGATAAGCTTTCATGCTTTCACTTCACACTTCACATGAGACGCAAGGTTTACAAAGAAGACAAGAGACCGGAACCATGTCTCAACAACAAGCTCCAACTTATAGAAGCAAATATCCTTCTAGCATAGAGCAATATATAGAAGCACACCACTCATCATCTCCAACTACATACCCAATCAGCAGGCTTCTCAAACCAAAAAACATGGCCTGCACTACAGCAATCATCAAACATATATACACAGCAAAGTATACACCGCGAATTATACAAAGTAAGTAGTATAACAGCTAGTGGGAGATGAGACATCACTGAGCACCATCTCATCTCCCAGCTGCAGCCAGGGCCTTGCCCTCGGATTCCTGGGCCGGTCTACGGACAGCATGAAGAGGGAGTTTTGGGCTTGTTGGAATTCTCTCTGGAATCTCATCAGGCACAGGAACTGGCTTGCTTGTGTAGTTAAAGGAGAGATCTTTGTTTGCGGCCAAAGCCAAGAGCTCTGATTCCTCCAGCCCCCTAGCTGGCCCAAGGCTGCATCTGTCAGTGATGTGCTTGGCCAAAGCATCTTTAAATTTCTTAATCTGTTGGTGATGCAGGAAACAATGGTTTAGAACAAATTATCAAAGGTCACTTGCAACATGCAAAGAGAAGCCAAAAAAACTGATATTGTAGACGGTATCATCAGCTTACACAAAAAAGATTGAAACTATAGGCCTTATACGCACAAGCAAGAGAGAGCATACAGAGGCTTGTAGTATTGTTTCTAAACCAAACCACTACAATTCAATAATATGGCTCACTACGTGCGATTATCTCCGTTATAGAAACAAGGAAAAGAAGATCCAATCGACTAGTAAAGAGTAGAAAAAACATAGGTTTCTTAGATATGCATCGTCTAAAGCAATGTTTTTTACGGGTTGTAGCAAGTAAAAGAGACTTTATGAGTAACCAGAAGGGTCACTAAGCACAAAATTAAGAGATCAACAATATGCTACGAGCAAGCAGCATCTCATCATCCTAAAACAGAATTAAATTGAAGTACTAATTTTGAATGTTACATATCAATGTTTGCAACAAGAATTACATGATCCTCATACTAACCTTTTGATGGTGATGATAAGAAATAATTGAGTTCTACAGAAGGGAAGGAAGGAAGGAGGATATGGATCTTACAGTTGCATTGGTGCAACTGAAGCTGCACAGGCGCCCGTGTGCTCCGCGATAGAACCTAAAGAAGGGGAGAACATGGACACCCAAGCTGTAGCACATCGACTTATGTTGCTCATAATTTATTTGGAGAAACAAAACATCTTGATTCGATTCGGCGAACTGGCAAATCTGCAAACACGCAAATTACATCCGGGGAAGAAAAAGAAGATGTTTAATCTGCAATATCTATATAGAAGCTGTCTTGTAAACGTTCAAGGAGTAACAAGGTTTTACAGATATCATATATATACCTTTGGATGAAGCGCTCTGCAGCCTCCACACCCTGGGGAGAAGAAATCCACAATAGCAAGCTTGTCGCCAGCGTTCAATAAGAAGTCGACGAGATGCTCAGCCGACTCGATCTCCACCATATTGGGTTGAAGCCCCTTCTGCCACCATTTCATAGCCTTCTTGAACGACAGAGCCATCTGAAATCAAAACAAAAGAAAAGAGGTCATCACCACGAACGCAAATCGAAGATAGCCTCAAAATCCAGATACACACAAAACTTTAAATGATCCAAAAAGCATCTTTTTGCTTCGAGAAAGAGCCGAAAAGATAAAAAATGGCGAACAAGAAAAGGGGGAAACACGAAAAGTCCCCCTCAAAACCTAAAAAGATCAAACGTTGGCAAGAAGAACGAAAAACCAGAAAAGGTAAGATTTTGTAGGTTTCGGTCACCTGTTCAGAGCCAGAACCGAGGCGTGCCCTCGAGGGCCTCCCTCTCCGCGCCCCACCGACCAGTCTCCTCCCATGGAACTTGCTATCACAAGAAGAAGACCTCAAGGGCTCAACCTTGGTACGTGAAAAGACAGTGAACGCCGCAAGAGAAGGGCGGCTCCGCATCCCGCAAAACGGCGGCAAAGAAAGATGCCCGCCAGGCAAAAGGAGGGTCCTCTGAGCCAAAGCTTCCGCCATGGATTCCAAAGGTCGAACCTTTTTTCTTTCTCCCAACGAGATCAAACAAAAAACCCAAAAGTCCCAAAAAAAAAAAAAAAAAACAGATCAAAAGGAGGAGAAATTGGAGACGATTGGGAGATTGCGAGGAGAACAAACACAAAAAGATCGTCGATTGTTATAGGAATAGGATAAAGTAAACATATGAACAAACCGTTTCTTGTTGTCCGTTCTGTCGAATCCCGCTGCCGTATTGGATCTCCTCCGTTCGTTGATGCAGGTCGTTCCGCGACGGCAGATGTAGACGGTCAGGATGGTAGCAAGGTGACAGTTGTAGTAGAAGACACGCGTAGGACTCCACCTCCACAACCGACCCGTTGACGCACCCAGGACCCACGTTAATAGTTTATAGTGGGACCCACACCCTCTTTTAGTTTTTCTTTTTCTTTCTAAATATTATTATTATTATTATTATTATTATTATTATTATTTTATTATTTATCATAACCCCTTCTTTAAATAATAATAATATTCTTATTATTTTATTATTTATCATCCTTGTATTATCTATTTTATCTATTTCTTTTTCTGAAAGATTATTTATACCCATTTATATTTTTTAAAAATATGTTTATAATAATAAAAAAGATATTACATATAGTATTCTCTATTTTTTTACCTAATACTTAAAATACCCAATAATCTATCTTTTTTTTACCTATAAATGAGTCAATACAGTTATACCACTTTTATAACATAATATTTTTAATAATATCAAGAAAACATTATAAAGTAGTATAAAAATGCTGTGTTACAATGAATTTATATTACATTACATTGTTTTCTTAGTGTTACTGAATATTTTATAATGTGGTGTAAAAACACTATAAATATAATATTTTTACAAATGTATACAAAATAGGTATTACTGAAACTATAATAATCTAGTGTATAAATAATATAACTAAATCGGTTCACCCTATAGATCGATCCGCAAAATATTCTAAGCATCAGAGAAAAAAAATATACTATTTAAAAATTTTAAAAATAAGATATGTTTCTCGAGAAAAATCTGAAAGTAATTTTTTTTTCAAGAATGAGCCTATATATATATATGTGTATATATATATGTATATATATATATATGTATATATGTATATATGTATATATATATATATATGTATATATATGTATATATATATATATATATGTGTGTGTGTGTCTTCGAGAAACACATTCTATAGCTGTGATACTGAAAATTTGATTTTTCCGGTCTCAACCCTAATATTTCCAAACAGTGGTAAATAAGACACCAAAAAGATTATAAGTCAAATATGATTTTAATTCACAGAACTCATTAGATTCAAATTCTCTTCTTCACCTCATAGTAATCCTTTGAAGTTTCTAATTCCACCACACAAATCCAAGAACACTACGCATGCATGCCTGACATCCACAGCCCGAGAACGACTCTTATGTTCTCCACAGTAAGCTGCTCTGTGCTGTAATTATACTGATGACCACCTCTGAGTCTAAAGACCGATGAAGATTCCCTTGTGTCGGTGCTCCGAAGCATGCTGATGACAAATCTCACACATCACTTCGGTTTTCTTCTTCTTCTTCTTCTTCTTCTTCTTCTTCTGTTTCTTTCTGGATCATGTCTCAACCGTAATCTGACTAGTTGACAGATGCTAATCAGATTCCTTGATACAAACTGTAATCCGATACTATATATCTCTCTATCCCTATGCTTAGTTTGATCCAAAGAAAGGTGATGGATGTTTCGAGATTAATAATGAGGAAGCAAGATTTGTATTGTCATCTTAGATATGGATAATATCAATGTTTTTGACCCCATCCTACCCACAGCACCTCACTGTCGGATTTCTTGTCGAATATGGAGGCAGTGCTCCTCACGTTTCTCTTTCTTTTGAGCTGCTTCTGAATCCTTCCACTCTGCACCGTAGAGATTGGCCAGTAGTCTGTAGTTCGAGAGGGAGGAGCCAAGCCGGCATTGGATTAGCTTCGAAGCTTACCAAGATACTATCTTGGTATCTCATGCCATGGAAGGAAGAAGGCATTCTATCCATTACCGAGTCTTTGTAGTGAAGGTGCTTAACCTTCAAGCTTCAAAACATATATACGTTGTGTACTCTCGTGCTATGAGATTGTTCCTTATGGTTTCTTCCCCGGATTTTGATGCGTGAAAGGTGGTTCTTCTCCTCACACCAAGCTTTTGTGATGAACAGAAACGCTTTGCTTTGAATGGAAAGTAAGCCATTAGATGAAGCAAATAAGAGTCGAAGAATCCTCCTCCACTTGCACCTTAACCTCTCTCTCTCACACACACACGCTCACACACTCCTTTAACTGAGTTCTTACATCCTTTTAGCGGGTCATTAGAGACTGTAATCCTCCCATTTACAGGGTTGAAGGTTACAAATCCATTGACAGAACAACTAGCTGGACAAAAGAATCATCTTTTGCATTAGTCCTCGCACCTTTTGCGCGACGGACAATGAGAGATGCACACCATGTAATTGAATCTAGATAACACACAGGGTGAGATGATGAATCGGTGGCCCTGTTGCATCGACCTAGCTCGAATTCTTCAGAAGCTCCACATGTCCTCCAAATCGAAGAATGGTGCAGTCGAAGGAGGGTCGTCGAGGTCATCGTAGGGCTTCGACACCACCGAGGAGATCTCCGTGTTGTGGTCAGCACTCAGCCCTGTGTCCTGCCAAGGACAGCCCGTCGACTTGTTGGAGTGCTGCTCCACCTTGCAGTGCCTCCTGATGGCAGATGAGTCATCGTTTCTCTCAGCACCCAAAGCTCTCGAGTAGCTCCCTGATACCGAGTAGGAAGAGCTCCGGGGAGCTACTACTTGTGTGTAGAAGACAGCCTGATGGTTCATGGATGAGAAGCTTGCTGCAGAACTGAAATGGGGAGCATCCAAGTAGTCATCTGACAAAGAGTTGATGCTTTCCGAGCTCGGCAGTGGGGTTTTACTGTGTCCTGTATCCTTGTGGAAGACCCTACACACAACCCATTCATCCTGCTACCATCGAGTTTAGATTCTCCTTACAGAGAGGTACAGCGGTAGGACAGTAACAATAGTTCAACGATAGAGAAGAACAGTACGTGCCTTTGCAGACTTGGGGAGATCGGAGATCGACGACATTGAAGTGCCTTCAAGCCTGTACTCGTGCATCATCCAGTTTGTCTTCTCTCCCTTGGGTGCCCTTCCTCTGTAGAACACAAGGGTCTTCTTCATGCCAACGAGGACTCCTCTCCCCCTGAAGACCTCCTTGTCTTTTCCTGTGGCCTTCCAAAACCCAGCTCCGGTGGCTCTGTTGGTCCTCATCCCGGTTGGGTACTTCCTGTCCCTCCGGCAGAAGAAGTACCACTCCTTCTCTCCCATCTTTGCCTTGCCTGCACAAACAACAGCAGAACCCCATGGAAAGCTCAACGACTCGGACCTCAAAACTGGGATTCGAGCGACAGAACATCAAAGCAATAGGAAGAAGCCTACTTGGAAGATCCCACGGCTCGCACCTGTTCAGATCCACCTCTCCCATGGCACTTGCACTGAAGCTTTGGTCGACGATCTTCGGTGAGAGGTAATGGGTTATGATCTCCTCATCCGTGGGGTGGAATCTGAAGCCTGGGGGCAAGTCGACCACTGATTCATCAGCCATCGTTGCACCTCTACAAACAAAGCAAAGGCAAGCATGAAACCAAATCCAAGAACTTAATTAACCCTAGTCGCAAATCCACAGATGGAAGGATCAAAGCTGGGAGGAAGAGAGTGAAAAGGAGATATCCATTGAAATAGAGGAGAGGGTTCCTAAAAGCCTAACATGCGTGCTGCTCAAGGCACTTGTAAGAGAAGCCCAAGGGGGGGAGAGAGATCCACTATTTATTGCTACTGTGGGTTGTTGTGCTGAGCTTCCACACATCTTTCTCTCTCTAAGACCTTCAAAGGTATCATCATCTCAGTCAAACTGACTAAATATTTGAAAAAATAAAAAAAAAGACTTTCCTCCCGATCACTTTCAAAAATAAAATAAAATAATCATAGACTAACGGTGATTTAAAAATTCTAAACTAAATTTTTCGTACTGTAATATCAATTATAAGATTCTTGAGTTGTCCCCACTAAACATAAATATGTTTATATACTTCCTCACGTCATAAATAATTTATACTTTTTTATTCTCTAAAAATCTTAAAATATTATCAAATATTGAAGGATTTTAGAAATACTCAAAGTATTATTCATATCTTATTCTTTTTACATTTAAAGAAAAATAAAACTCTAATTTTAATTTTCTTTTTCGATTATAGAAATCTGAAAGTACTTTCGATCTCAATAACTTCAACCATGTGGACTTACATGATTTGACCAATGACAATACTCTTAATTCATCTTGTTATTCACTAATTATCTTATTTGTATAACTAAAATGAATTAAGGGAGAAAACCGATAACCCCAAGAATTAGGGTTTAGGGTGTTAAAACAGAAGAAGGATGGGAAAGCGAGAAAGTTATCAACTTTAAACCATCTCTTTGAGCGACGACTTTGTTAGCCAACAACCATGAAATCATCTTGATGTGGCTCCATTTTCTTAGTCCGAAGTTGTTTAAGCTCGATGAATCAATAGAGCAATCGTGAGAATAAAGAAAGCTTAATTAGGGGTTATGAAACCATTATAGTTAATGTAAATTGGATTATGGGGTGATTAATTAGTGTCGAAAAGGATATTAATCAGCTACAAAGTCAAATCCTTTTTTAGTGAGAGAAAGCCTCTATCTACTACTCTGTCTTATTGGATTTGGGGGTGATGAATTACAAAGTCAAATCCTTTTTTAGTGAGAGAAAACCTCTACCTACTACAATGTTCCGTTCATATTCAACTTGATCCACTCTATCATAAGATACGACCGACATATTTGACTAGAGATCATCGCAAATATATAACTTTACATTATTATTTTTTTAGATCATTGAGTTATAAATTATGTGCAGTGAATATTACAAAGTAATAAATATTGAAGATGTCAATTAGCTCGATCCCATAAAAAAAAAAAAAGTGAAAACTTTTGATAATAAGATATTGGGATCAAATATCGTCTTTCATTTTAATTATATTTTTGTGTTAATTTTTCTTTAAAATAAAAATGGACGGTTGAGACAAAAAAGCGAGAGATGCAAACGAATGTAATCGTGACGCCAAGTTTTGTCTTCGATGCAATTGGCAATCTCTCGACATAAAGAAAAGAAAAAAAGGGAAAAGATTGACTCATCCTCCTTTCATTCTTCCAATAATGCATGATTCTACTAAACGAAGGATAGGGAATTTTAAAGCCATCACTGTCCCTTCATTCTTTCTTTACCACCACCTTCGTTCTTTGCAATTGGAATGTCACCTAAAGACGCTTTTCTCTCTCTCTCTCTCTCTCTCTCTCTCTATCTATCTATCTATCTATGTACAACAGGTGGATTTACACCTTCGGGCATTGATGCACATTCCAATTGCAACATGTCGACAAAATTTGTCTCACTGTTACGGTAGTTTCATATATATCGTCTTTCTTTACGATATCTAATACTAAGTCGATTTTGATATTATTTATCAGATATCTAACACTAAGTTGGTTTTGATATTATTTGTCATAATCGAACTCGATTTTGATATTATTTGTCATAATCGAACTCGATGGGATAACTAACTTATGAAGTTGCGAAGGCTTAATTATGAGTGTAAAATGCCTAAATTTAAATTATTCGAGTCAACTTTCATTTTTTATGAGATTAAACCGAAATATTATAATTATTTGAGTCGAAACTAAACTGAAATATTATAACTTTTTCTAAAGAGAGTAGGAGGCAATTTCAAAACCCAACCCAAGACATTTATGCACCACTATTGGCATTAGGAACAAAAGTCGACTAACATATAGCACGAATATAAATAGAACATGAAGCATGTCAATTATGACACCTACGAGGAAATAAATGTCGTGAAACTTTCATGCGCACTTCCAATTCTCTAAAACAAAGTTCAATCAAATAGACTCACAAAATGTAACGGCGGATAAACAAATGCATTTGATACCATTTAGATTGACATTAAATTTTAAATTTTGTAAGTGATTGTTAAAGAAAAATATTATTAATATTTTGGTCCGTCCGACGTACGTGATTAAGATCCATATGCACAAATATCTTCAAAACGATGAGTTTTTAAAATGGTGTTATCTGTACGAAGACTAAGATACGAAGATGCTTTATAACTCGTTCCTACTTCAGTTAGTAATCCGAGATGTATGAGTACGAATATGAGTAATTCCCTTTTTTTTTTTGTTAAAGATGAATATTTATACCTGATCGTAAATGACATGAAATTTTTTTTATCTTTTTCTTCCTCTATGAACATTACTTAGCGAATATTTATACCTGATCGTAAATGACATGAAGAAAATTTTATCTTTTTCTTTCTCTATGAACGTTACTTAGTGATAATATGTTGAATGATTAGCAATAATGTATCCCCTAATAAAAATAAATATATTCTCCAAAAAATTTTTCAAAAAGAGGAATACGCGAAAGGTATTCATCCATCGACGATAACTTATGAAATGGAGAGAGGATTCGATTCCCAAAGAAATTGAAGGGAACAAAAATGACTTTAACAAAAAGGGTTTTGCATATTTATCTTTTCAAATAAAATAATAGCGATATTAAAATCATTTATGTGTATATAATAAACTTCACTTTTAAAGGTTTGAATACAAAAATGAGAAAATTAGGAGGAAGGCATATAAATGATTAAGGCATTGATAATATGTTGAATGATTAGCAATAATGTATCCCTAATAAAAATAAATATACTCTCCAAAGAAATTTTCAAAAAGAGAAAATTAGGAGGAACGCATATATATAATTTTGTAAATTCGTCATTCAATATTTGTTGATATCCATTAGTTCTAATGATTAAGGCATTAAAATCCCTAAGTTTTTTTTTTTTGGAATAGAATAATTTATAGGCTCAATTATAAGAGAAAAAAATAGAAATAAGTAAAAGTATAATTAAATCGAATATATTAAATATATGATGTTGTTAACTTGATTTGAAGAACAATTTCTTTCTACATTTGTTTCCTTTTTCTAATAAAATCTATTGGGTAAAAGAAAAACTAAATTGGTGTTTGCATCGTTAAGAGTTCCATAAGATTCTCAACCACAATAGTTCTTAGAAACATTATGACTTTCATGTGTATCACATGATATCTTCAATCCAACATAAAGCTTGTGGTTGTGGAGATAAAGAATGGCTTATCGTCGATTGCTAATGTAGGCTGTTTCTGCGTCTCGCTCGATGTAATCACAGATGAGAGCCGGGCAGATCGAGCAATCGTTGGCTCAGCGAGCTGAAGTCAGCGGTGTAGATGGTTGCATCACTGGGTTTCTTCTGTCGAGCGAGTAGGTAGTGGACGTCGCTGCTACCGTCGATGTTTCCAGGTCGTAAGAGCTGATGATCCATCCTCGGTTGAGCCCCGAGAAAGCCAAGCTCGGATCCCTGCATCACCGGCAGGTTAGCGAACAGGTGTGACGGTGCTGAGTAGTCCTCCATGAGATCTGCCGTGGACAGAGCTCGATTCATGCCGTGAAAGCTGGACGAGGCAGAGTCTGCTGCATCTTGTCGTTCTCGGTCGTCCATCGATGGCGGCACCGGTTGCAGGTTGCCCTTTTTCTTGTAGATCCGGCAGAGGACCCAGTCATCCAACTGCGATCGACGTGCACCTTTAATAGCTCGCCAGCATCGAGTGCAGGAAGAGATGGTACGAGAGGTGAGGTCATGGTTACCCTCATGGAGGCGTGCTTCAGCTTGTAGCAGTTGCTCCTCCGAGCTTCTTCGAGGCGGTACTCGTGCATGATCCAGTTCGTCTTGCTCCCCTTGGGAGGCCTTCCCTCGTAGAACACCAACGCCTTCTTGACCCCGATGCGCTCGTTCCCCCTGCTGTCGTGGATGGGCTTATCCGTCCCGGTCGCCTTCCAGTAGCCGGAGGCGGCGGCTCTGTTCGGCCGGACTCCGTTGGGGTACTTGCGATCCCTGGGGCTGAAGAAGTACCACTCGCGCTCCCCAAACACCGCTTTGCCTACGCCACCAATCCACAGAAGAACAAAGTAAGATGAAGACGCGCACCTTCCTACGCGCATGGAGCTCGTCAGGTTACCAACCAGGAAGGTCCCATGGATCGAGCTTGTAGATGTCGACCTCGGCGATGATGGACACGGGGCACGGCAGGGAGGCCGCCTGGTTCCGTAGGTAGTGCAGGATCAGCTCCTCGTCGGTGGGGTGGAAGCGAAAGCCGGGTGGAAGAGACGCGGGATCCGACATGGTCGAGCTCTCGTTTGCGTCAGGAAGGTGGAAGACAGACGAGTTTTTTGGACGCTCGTCGTCTCCTTTATCTTCTTCGTCGAGGAGGAGGAGGAGGAACACGAAGCGAGCTCTCTTCTCCCTTTCCTTCCCTTCCCTTCCCTTCTCTTCTCTCTCGAGTCGCGTTACATCGGCCAACAAGTCAAGATCGTGCCGACACGGACATGAGTTCGATCGAGAAGTATTCCTATCATCATTATAATCAAAATCTTGAGTTTAATATCTTATATATATATACATACAATTACGAAAAGTGATGAGATAGAGTCAAAAGATGCGTCACTTTATGATTTCTCCTCGATATCCATTCATCACTGTTTCTCAAAGATTTTCCAAGATAAAAAGATGATTAGATCGGACAGCGTGAGAAGCTACAAGCAATAAGCTAATTAAAGAGGAAAGAAGACGAAAGCCCAAGGCGTCGTCTTCCTCCCTCACACACATTCCACTCGAAGCGACAGGTGCATCCGCCTTTGGCTGCACGGCGATCGCACTGACGCGAGGATGATGAAATCCCTAAATTGGCTGCATGCATCGAGCGGAGGACGACGGTGATGGGACGAGCTATCGTGGCAAGTGAACGCACCATGTCCTCAGGTTCTCTTCGAGAAATGGAACTCTCTTTACCTTTCTCTGCCGACCTGCATTTTTCTTATATCTCTTTTTGCTGGAAATGCTCATGGACGAAGGTGAAGAAAGACACGGGTCTCACTTTGCTGAACCGAAGCCATATGTATCACATTTCCTTGGAATCACGAGGCCTCATGCACGCGACATGTTGTGGTTTCCATCTTACTAGAGAAGGAAACAAAAATGGCTGAGAAGTACACGTCTTGTTGGTTTCGTGTTGGAGACTACTTGTGACTTTTGAGTCACACCATTGCAATCGAGCTATGATTTCCTGATATATTCGATGGTAATTATTAATAACACGGGAATGCCAAGGAAATCAGATGAAATAAAAAAAAAATATATAAAGATACGATCCGAATGCTAAATCATCCTTTCGGGTTCTCTTTCTCATCGATCTTCGCAGCGGCTACTCAGTCAGAATAGTCTGACAGAGGGATGATAAGATGAGTTCAGAAAGCATCCATGATGTAGATAGAAAAGAGAGATGGGGAAATGGCAACAGGTGGGTGGACTTCTTTGGCGGGGAGGGGGAATCGTTTGCTTTTGTTATTAGCTTGGGAGGATCACAAGGGCATATGTGATGTCTCCTCGACTTGAAAGTTTACGGGTTGGCGGAGATGATATGATCCCTTATGTTGACTTGCCGACCTGCTCGTTCATGTAACATGGCGGGCGCTCTTGCGCGCTCTCTCTCTCTCTCTCTCTCTTGGCAGCATGGCATGGATTGCGACGTGGAATGGCGGCTCTGAACGTGGAACCATCAGAATGGACGTATCCTCAAAGTCACCTTTTAATCTTAACCGTTCACGCGCGATGGTGATTAGAAGATCTATCGTAGCTTTCCCGAGAAATGGGACCATTAATTGAATGATCTCAGTCACATGTAACATAATGGAAAATCGCAGCAATAAGTTGAGAGAACAACGCGGATTAAAAGGTGCTGTGGGAGATAGGAGACCTAAACTGATATGAGAAACAGAATAATAAAGAGAATGATATCATTTACGTTTCTTTGTAGACAAAACATACCATACACACATTATTGATAATACAGCATGAAACAATTCGAGACCAATTGTGTATATTATCTATGAAGAGAAATGGTAAAAGAATGAGTGTTCAGCATGGAAATTTGAAATTGTAGCAGCCCGCCATCCCCTTTATTAAGCTACAACAACCATAAGGCAAATTAATCTTAATGCAAGCAAAATTGTGGTTTCGGAACCCCCCTCGCTGCAGTTCGACCTTGTTTCTTAAGCACCAGGATATTTGGTGAGGCGAAAGCTTGGTCAGAAACTATCCCACCCAGCAAAATCACGGCTGGGGATTACCATGCTTCGATTTGGGATCTTTGATGTAGCGACGACAGGACAGAACGAAACTAGGGTTATCTCATGCGGATGATGCAACTTCAATGGCACTACCAAGCGGCCATGCTGCCTCAACAAAGGCATCACGATATTTGACCTGCTTTACCAGTGTGATGTCGTGATCTGGGTCTATAGCTGTCATTATACGAAAAAGAATGAATTGGTATCGATCGTCAAATTAGTAGAATAACAACTCTTTTTAGGTTTGAAAATTGTACATACCGAACCCATCTACTAGCAAAGTATACTGGTACACGAGATCCATGCACAGGTAAGGAAGGTTGTCCTCTTGGACACGAGGATAGGCAGCCTTAGCATCCTCGATGCTCAACTGGCAAGCGTGCTTTGCAGCCTTCTCGAAATGTGAAGGTTTAACCACTGCAATGGGCTTTTCGCGATCTACAAAGCCAGCCTGAAAAATATCCAGAATTAGATAATATTTTCAGAGGCAAGCAGGATATATATATATATATATATATATATACAACATTTCTTTTGAAAAAGATGACATCTCGGGTTCTAAAAGAAACCATCATATAATGATATTACCTCGGCAGCCCGATCAAAGAAAAAAGATGCCACAAACAGATTTTTCTGCCCATCTCCACCTCCACCATTCCAGATGCCCCCAAATGTACACTTCATGTGAGTGCACGCTGGTTCATCAGCCTTGAGAGCCTTAACTGCATCCTCCCTGCATTTCAAAAAGCTGGCACCAGATTGTTTTGCTGATGCTCTGTATGCATTGCCACCATACTTGTATGACCCTTTAAGTAACGCAAGGAAAATATTTAGAAGAAGCAACCACATTTAACGAAGCTATTAGTGAGATAATGAAAGACAGACAAAAATTGACCTTGAGAATAAGATGCGGGGAAAAGAAAGAAAGAATTGATCTTTTTATATTAAGACGACACGCAAAGAGATTATATTATGCAAGCTTATCCCGTAAAACCATAGCCATTGTTGATACCAGCAGTCTATGTAGTAATCCATTTATCAACTCTGAGGGCTGAAAACACGAAACAGGCTACCAAGTAAAGATTGGAGAAGAAAAATCATCACCAAATTAATTACAGAGTCAAATACTAGCTTTATCTTAGAGTTATCTAAGCCTTCTTAAGCCCAACATAGGTCTCCAGCATCAATTGGTTTTGAAATATACGCACGAGTTTCCAAAACCAAAGAAATTCAATTTGTAGGACATTTTAGCTGGTCATGTAAGAGATAGGTAAAGATTAAGTGCAACAATGGGCTTGAATCTGCTGCCACGCTGGGTGCTCTGCATGAAAAACTTGTGTTTAAGTATCAAATGAGAACATAATGTGAATCCAAAACAGTTGTATAACCAGACAACTGCAAAATTATTTGCGAGTCATGTCCTGTATCAGCTATTGACATTATAACATCTGAATTCCAACAGAATGGCTGGAGTTATAATGAAGCACCCACTCGATCGATTGGATATTGATAAATGGGTTAATAATCACCTGAGGGGCCCAAAGACATCAGCATGTAATTCGGTTCTACTGACCTCAGATTTTCAAGTGGTTTTCTCAGTGGAAAACAAGAAGACAACAAGCAACCATTCTTGTATAAGACCCAAGTATATTGTGAACTTCCACATCCCGGAGTAGTTAGTGTCCTAGCTATATATGTAGGGAAACACGTTGAAAATTAACAAATCACCACAGTTCTGTCACCGATGAGGACAAAACAGCATCATAAATTGACAGTAGGACAAGAGCAATGAAAAAAAGAAACTAATATTAAAATCTGGAAGCTGAATTGAGTATATCAAATTACCATGGTAGCCGCTCAAAATGCAATCACTGTCATCCTTGGTGACCTTCAAAATCTCTGCACGAGCAGCCAATAGACCATAGCGCAAGTAACTACAAGGGAGACCGCAAGTCAGTTTAACCTAAGAAACAGGTATGATCTAGATGTTCAAATGTACATCAGCTTACAATCATTACCAAATTAGTTTCAGAATATAGTAGAAAAGAAGAATTCTGAAGTTAGCAGAAAAAGATGCCGAACCTGTGGACATATAAGTAATACATAGTTCCTTTTAGAAACAATTTCTGCACATAAGAATCCTCTCCATCTGAGACTTTTGGAGCCTGTTCAGCATCCTTTTCTGAAATGGCATAAGCCATTTGAACAGATCCACCCCCCAAGTCAACCACTCCAACTGTATTTGCATAAGACTTCCCAAGTTTTCCTAATAGATAATTGATAGTGACCTACACGCAAACACTTTCTTCATGAGACCATAAAAAGGATATATATTAGATAGGAATAAGGACTTAGATGTCTAAAGATTCGGAATGTGATCGACATAAGTTTCTAGGATTAGATAAATCTAAGCATGTCAAGTATGCCATAAGGTAGAAGTACAAGAAAATTGACAGTATTGAATGCAATTAGGTTAAATGTATATGCAGCTAAAATATATAAACAACTTTGTACTGTATCTCAGATAATTATGCAATCAGAAGCTCTCAGAAAAGTATGGACTGGTTGTGTTACAGTGATGAGCTACTAGTTAACCAGATAATCGTTCAAGCATTAATCTTCCAGATACAAGAAAACAGAAATTAGCTTGCATTAAAGATTTTTCCTTCCATACCTCAAGAACAATCGTAGGCTTTGGGTAAAGAGTGGAATTTCCAAAGATGTCCAAGCTGAAGTTATACTTTAAAAGAAATTTTATACAAAAACATTATATAAATGCACATGAATTTCATGTAAGATAAGTTTAGCCTTCAGACTCTGAGCAAGTCAGATGTTGCTGCCCTTTAAATTATAACAATCTTTATAGACACTCCAATTTACCAAAAGGCCTATATGCACATTGGGGTTGGGTTGTCATCAGCTTTAACAACTCTATCATATACTATAGTTGCAATGTATTGCACAGGCTCTTGTAGAGCTGTACAATGCATTACCCTTCTAGGTTTTACTTCACCAACCAATGAAAGGTAGCTAGTGTGGCCACAAAAACTAAAGAGCATTTTATTTACTTCACAGTAACTCCGTGAAATATAATATTAAATTAATAAATGAATCCTTGAGAATTCATGCATCGCCCTTTTTATAAAATACTCTTCAGCATTAAGTCATCAAGTTCACCAATAAAGTCTCAAGAAGCCAACCTAGAAAATTTTCTTCAAAGAGTTAATCCTTCTTGATCTATAAAGCTACTTAAACTCAATTAACTAAATAATAACAAGTCCAGTAATAGTAAGTAATTTCTAATATAACATTTTAATTGATATTCTCAGAGTCCAAGTGATATACCCATTGGAAAGCACCTTCCTGAGTCCCATCAAGAACAGTCACCCAATCTGACTTGAACTTTAGTGAGCTCTTGTGTTGAAGGAGATCTTTAACCTGTGCAAATGACCCAAACTTACTGACACATCTTCCAATGGTGGTAAAATGTTTGAAAAGCTTGTAAACGTTGAAGTAAACTTCAGTTGAATCAGGATATCATATTAGAACATGGAGAAATTTCTACCGCTTGCAAAATTTTTTCAGATGTTTCAGCTCCTAAAGCTCTCAGACCTGCTGTAGCCTGCATAAGCACCACACTTAGACAGCCAGGCAGCAGTACATGCAACTTTTCTTAGACATGAATTTGATGTGAACTACAACAGCTTCTAGTCCAAAGAAGTACAGTTTACCCCGACTCTGACAGGTGTTTGCTGTCGCAATTTCATTGGAACAACGCTCTCAGCTTTCTCCAACAGCGAAACAAGAGACTGTGCAGCCTGCTGAGGATCTTTAGCATAGAAGCTCAAGCCTGGTTTTTTCTGCATGTAAAAGAAGAAACAAGCAACAAAAATGCTTCACACTGGATATTTCATAACACTTGAAATTTATATTTTAGTAAGTAGATGATTAATATGTCAAGGTCACTTGTTCTGTTAGATGCAATTAGATGGACCAGGAGCACACTGATTTTATTTTATTTTTAAGTTAAAGAGAAAAGCTATTGTTTAGGGATTCATTCGATGGAGACTTCTCGCTTTGATTGTCAGAGATATCAAATGCCATTTATAACATATCCATTAGGCAATAAAAAATTAGAGTATATGTTGTCAATTGTCATCATCTGATGCCTCTAGTGTCCCATTATTACCAGTTACATCTGGACCATAACATAACCAAAAATTCTGTCTCACCTGAAAATCTGATGAAAAAGATTATTTTTATACTATCTTCCTTGAGTGCAACAACACATTGCGACTTAAGCTATCACTTGAGGCACCAGACGCAGATGTCATCATCGGGTGAAAAACTGTGTAGTGGTGGTGGTGCGTTTTTGAAGTGCCCCACCTCAATCTTTTGTTCCTCAGGTCATTACCAAATTGCAACAGTCATGTGTAATACACAGGAACCCTCTCCAATTAAACCATCTCGCTTAATCTCTATGGTCAATGTTTATTCAAGCTTCTCTTTCTATTGAGTCAGATATCAAAGACATTAAAAAACCTCTATTTAGTGATGACCTTTTATCTTTCTATTGCAACGAGTTTCAATGCATATTACTAAAACTATTACTCTAAATACTCAGTCTTAAGACTCCTAGTCATACTTAATTATATTGCTTAGTGTATAATTTCACTCTAAAGCTCCATCTTGAGGCTTAACTCAACCATCATAAATCTAAAGTCTAACCAGTGTCATAAACAAAATACCTACACCATGGAATTTCATCCTGAGAGTTCCTACAGAGTCCATCCACTACAAGCGTAATAAGGACTTAAAGTTGATTCTTGATAGATCCCTACAATGATAGGGAACCTCTGGTTCCATACATATTATCATATACTAATTTATCACATAAATCTTTTGTTAGGTCAAAATATCTATTAAAGATCCCTTTCCTTATAAAACCCATCACATGCATCTCTAGGAGTTCTTCAGAAAGTTCATTGTTAATTCAATAAAATCCATGTACAATGGCTTTTTTTATCCCTATGTAACTCAAAACAAAGTCCATCACATCTTCATTAATTGCGAATAAACTTCCAGATTTGAGATATACCGTTTTCTTTTCTTTTTCCGGTTCTTATAATTAAATTTGAGCGACTATAATTAGATCAACCCACTTTTCATGGAAATCAATTTAAAAACAATCGGTACATACTGTAATCAGACATGTATTACTCAAATTGCAGAACGACTAATGTAATTACAGCTAATTGAAGAAAAAAACACATCGTCAATTTTATCCGTACCTGTGCAAAGAGCTCCAGCTCCTGTCCTATAGGCAGCAGATCCAAATTCTCATCAAAGCAGAAGACGTGAACCCTACTTCCCGAACTGCCCGCGTCAAAGATAACAGCATAGCTCTTAGATCCAGCCTCGCCGCCACCGGGCACCGTCTTTCTACTGGCAAAGGAGATAACCGCTGGCGAGCGGGGCATGAGGAAGAGGACAAAGGAGACGAGGAGGAGGGGGACGGCGAAGACGAGGATGACGCCGCGGAAGCGCTGGATCTTGTCGAGGATGGGCTCCTGTCGTGCCCGCTTCATCTTGGCTTCGAGATCGGCTGGGGCGGCGAGGCTGAGCTCCGGGGCGGACGGCGACCGGTACCGGATCAGGCCGTTGCCCGACGACGTCGGTGTCGGCGTCGGCGGCTTCAACGGCGTCTCTTGCGACGGATCCAGCGTACTTGAACAGAATGAAATCGAGATCGAGAGAAGAGTTCGAAGGCGACGGGACGGAGATCGATCTCCCTCGCTCTCTCTCTCCCTCTCTCTCTCTCTCTCTCTCTCTCCTCTGTCCTTCCCTCCCTCCGAAAAAAGGAGCGATTGTAGCGAAGGCAAAGCGTTGGTAAAATTATACGGCAAAACTGGAGATGCATGGCTAATGTCCACGAGGCGGTGGGCCCAGAAGCAGCAATCGTGTCGTGTCCTAAATGCTGGGTACGAAGCCGGGTTTTTTTGTGAGAGATTATACGGTTTCCGGTTTAGAGTGAGGAGGATTTGGTTGGAGTAAGTCCAACGTATGAAGTGGTCACGAGCGCACGCGTTTCTTTAACGTGGGCGTGACCGGGCGATGGAAGTCGAGTGCGTCAGAAGAGATCGGCGACGGATGTCAACGGGCTCGAAATAGTCTTTCACCTGTAAAGTTTAGGCAGTGGCTTGGAAATTAACACTAACAGATAGGACTTGGTCTTAGAAAAAGTAGATGGAGACTTTGGAGTACCCACTTTGGTTAGGTACCGACGGGTGGACGCACAACGGCCGACACGACATTAAGCATACAATTGAAAACAACTTTTAACCCTATATGCAATAATAAACACAACGGCAGAGGAATCCAATATCCGTTTGGAATCATACTTATTCCGAAAACAAAAATGTGCACACAAAAAAATCACATGCCGAAGAAACAAGTCAAGAGGTTGTCAGATTTTTTTTTCTTTTTTTTTTTAAGGTGTTGCCATTCAAAATATATCTAACTAAAGGCAAAAGATGCCAATGTCTTAGACGCATGAGCATAGCCGTGTTTACAGACATAATAAACTTGAACATGATGAAACATCCGGAGTTACCTGATGAACAAAAACTCCTTCTCGAACGAAGATCCACACCAGTAGCCCACAGAGCCTCCATCTGGCACAGCTGCATGAATACCTTTAGTGGGCATAGAAGAAGAAGAAGGCAGCTTTACCGGCTGCTGTCTCAGAGACAACTCAATAGAAGGAAAAGAAAAGCCCATCAGCTATCCGAGTATAATTAAAATCCATTGAAGCATAATCTAATTCAGCCAAATCATTATACACGCAGGAAGGCATTCTGTATCCCCAAACACACGACACACAAAAGAGGATTGAGGAGTTAACCAACAGCAGGTTAAAAACACTCATCAAACAAGGAAACTGTACGGTCACAGCAATTTAAAAAAATTACCTGGTTGCACAAGCACATCTAGAGATCTCCTTTACAACACCGGTTAAGATGTATGTGTGTTCATGCAGAGAGGCATGTGCACAAAAGCATATAATCCATGGATCTTAGGCACCTAAAAATAGGCAGTAAATCTAGGAAATACTACCAAAGTAATTTTCATGCAAAGGCAGGATTCACATACCTCATCCACATGGATAATTCTGTAACATGGAAATAAAAAACACAATAAACCCTATTTTCAGAGAAATTATGCACTACCATGTAACTTGAACATCAGGGAAAAATTACTTGCTATTTTTATAAGCTGTTTAATTTGCTTATACTTAAAGACCCCATCCAACCTTATCCATCAAGAGCAACATAAACCTGGCAACATTTTTTCTTTGCCTTTAATGGTTGTGTACTTCTGTAGAAACTATGCACCCTGTAACTTGAATATCAGCAAAAAGCAACTATGCTATCTTTATAAGCTAAAAGTGATCTAACAATCAAGAACGAGAAAAGATGATTTAATTTATTTAGACTGAAGGACCCTATCAGATCCATCCATCCAAGACTAACAACTATGCTATCTTTGTCCCCCTCCAATACCTGCATGAATGCTGCTAAAACTGAGTTCCAGTTCCTCGATTAAGAATGAGTATTCTGCTCGTAGTCCAAGAGGTCAGTGATCTCCAGAACATATTCAACCTAAATTACCCAGTGAGAGAACACTTCTTTTAAGTCCTTCCCCGTGGAGCTTCAGCTACAAAAGGTGAATTCATATATCCTACCTATATGAGCCAAATCCTACACTTTATCAAATATGTGAGGGCGCAAGAAAAAAACTATGACCAAGCTGGTAAATGAGAACACTATAATGAAGAAAAATGAAGAATAGATTGATCAATTTATTCTAACAGTGACAAGGCATGTTCTACATGAACAAACTTTTAAGCTAGCTGAGGGCGATCAGAGGGGAGCATTGGTTTCTTCTCCACTGCCTCATAAAGCAAAACAAAGTTCTCCTGCAATCCAATAACAGGGATGCTCAGTAACTAATTAATGGTAATAACAGAACATATAACTGGAATGTTCCAAACCTTCAGAATTGTTCCCCATGTGTTAGGATCAAAACAAACGTAGGTCCCTCTTTCATATGCGTGAGTCTTAACAAGAGGTTCCACATTTGGAACTCTTGTGAACCACAACTGATGCTCTCTGTGGTAGAACCATCCTCGTGCATATCTGCAAAAAGATTCTGATTGAGGCAATTTAAAGACAACTACAAGCACATCCAGACAACATACAAAATGTAGTTAAACTCCTAGGTCATATGGAAAAATTCACCAGAGAAAAAAATAGAGATTATGTATTCATTTTAGTTGAAGAAAAAGCAGAGAAACAGCAAGATAGACACTGCAAAATGCAAGTCCTGCATATTTTGTTTCTAACAAACAGTAAGTTTAAATCTTCCGCTTTATTTATAAGGACAGCCACAAAAGTCTACCGCACAAACATCTAGTTTCCTTTTTGAACTGGTGCCAAAAACTAAACAAAATATAAATGTTCAAGGATAAACTTGATAGACTGATTTGCAAGTTTGGTGACTCCACAAAAAATTGGGAAAAAAAACCCAACAAGCTTCCAGACTGACACAAACAGAGAGAAAGGGAGGAGGGATTACAGTTCGGAAGCCGCATAAAGTTGAGCTTCATCCTTCGGCATACTGGAAAATGATACAGAGGAACTTTAAGTAACAGTTATTGCAAGGAATACACAAAACAACATGTAATACATACCTATAAAAGATGAAAAAGAGGGTTGACACCTGAAATTTTGAAAAATACCCTTGCTACACCCATAATGACAGATCAAATAAGATCATAAAATCAAGACTGTACATTTATTAAAAAAATCATAAAGTAAACAGGCTTACATGTAGAAGGGGTGGTGGTTTGGCATAATAACAACTAGGAATGCAATATTCTGGTTCTCCCTTGACAGGGTCATCAGACCATGGTGAACCAAATGTTTTATGAAGATTGTCCGATGAGTTTAAGTTCAACCCTAATGTAGTTAAATCAATGCCCAGTGCAAGAGATGTCAGATCGGGATCATTCATCCTAATAACACTTAACAAACCCTGCAAGCCAAACCGGTCAGGAGCTACTTGTGACCCCTGAGTGGATTTTAAGCTCTGGTCTCTATATAACTGACTAACATCAGACATTTGTAGTCGAAAATGAGATTGACTTTGTGGAGGCTGATATTGCTGAATGAGCTGCTCATATGCTCCCATACCAGAAGCTGGAGTTGGAGAGCTCAAAGGTCTCAACCCAATGCCAGGAGAACCACTGTTTTGGATCTAAATAAAGCATGTCAAGGTGAAACCACTTAATTGATATCAGTACTATAAAAATTAAATTGACTAGCAGATACATCCACTAGACATGAATATACCTGTGAGTGATACGTTACATGAGAAGATGGAAAGAACTCAGTGTCATTTAATCGAAGATCTTGATTGCTTCCAGGTGTAAAAGGTAGCCCACCGCTACTTGCTGAAGTAGCATGTTGTTGCTGACGGTTAGGTGGGTAACTTCCTCCTAAGCTGAATCCAACAGATCGTGCCATCTACTTGATGAAATAAACACCAATATTTCATCAAATTATATCAATGAGAAAGGACACTAGATCAAATAAAGTCACCACGATTCAACTCACAGGTAAGTGTGGTGACTGCATCGAAGAGATACTTTCATGAAGTTGTTCTTTCTGATGCAAGTCCACTGGAAAGTCTGAGCTACCGCCTAACAGAGAACAAAATATAATGATTTAGCATGAAAGTTGGGGAAAGATTATAGAGTATAGACTAGTACAAACCTAAGCAAACTACTACTTAGATAATATAAATATCTCTAATGCGACAGAATATGTATATCAAAAGTCCATAATGACTAATAATCAGCTTTAAAAAAACAGTTTACTGTATAAGAAATGTGTTTGTCACAGTATGGTATAGTAAAAACAAAATCCTCTAACTTCTTCCCACTAACATAGCCAAGAAGGCAAGAAGGCTTTTTGAAATGATTTCAGAACATTGTTACATCACAATGAGTGATGATTAGACCAGAATGAATTATATTTCATCCATTATTTCTTTATGTACTTCCGATATCCACCATTTTACAATTACATCAAGCAGCATATATAAATACAATCCAACATTAGAGACTAAAGGAAATTCAATGTGCTATTAAAAATGTGAATAAAATTGGCTGACCAGGAGGTTGGAATTAAAGAGTCGATAGAAGTGTAACTAAAAATGTTCATTTGCAGCAATTCCATTAAATCCTCAACCTCACTAAACTAGTCACAATATCTTGTGGTCAAATCTTCAAAAAAGCCATGTAGATAAACCCGTGTGTCCCAAGATTGTATCCAAGGTGGTGGTGGTGAAGGTGGTGGTGTTGGAGAGAGAGAGAGAGATAAAACAGCTTAGTCATTTTACATGATAAATTCAAAATTATTAAAAAAGGAATATAAACAAGAATATTCTGTTATAGTAACAGACAAGTTCTTATTTTTCCACTTTCCAGGTTGAACTGTGAATATGAACGATGTGGGTTTCCATTAATTGACAATGAAGGAGCCTGGAATGTGAACAGAAGAAAAGGAAAACTATTAATTCCTCAAATTAGTGTTCCACGATCAATCACCTAGTCAAAAGAATTTCCTTATAAGTGACTGCAAATTTAAGACTGACCTAGACAAAACATAAGTCGGCTTCAATGTAAATGGGGCTGGCTATAAGACTCTGTGTGTATCTATATCAAAAACCCAATAGGAAACATGAAACCCTCAAAGAGTCCATGTCGACATAGTAAGCTTAGCTTGGGAGAATATTAGTGTCATCCAGAATATATTAACCTGATCTGCATGTGCATCAAGTTTGAGATGAATAACAATTTAATTCTGGCAAATATTCTGAAAGTTGTCACATCATGTGATATAAAAAATGGAAGCAAGTTTTTCTAATCCAGAGTGGCTTCTTCAAGGACCGGAACTAAACAAATGTTGGAGAATAAAAGAAAAGGCACATAGCAAAGTTTCATCAAAATGGCAGAACCAGATAGGACAAAAGCTGAACAAAGAATATGATCAAAGAAATAAAACTTGCCTCTTAAAGAGGAGAAAAGCAAACAGAAACAATGCAGAGAAATTCCAGATGAAAAGAAAAACCTTTCAATCCAGGCAGAGCTGGAAAATCTTCATTTTGTATGCTAAATTCCTGATTTTGCTGGACAATGGAGCTAACACCAACTCCTTGCTTCCGTGTTGCACCTAAAAATTGACGGGTCAGCATATGCTCCATTCCACAGCAAAGAAATCGAAAAAAAGAAAGTAAGCCAGCAAAACTCATTTACACACCGAGTTGCCCTTGTGGTCCTCCGGCTGAACTTGGTCGTGTACTTAATTGAGGAAAATCATTCATATCAAAAGGAGAACTGTCAGTAGCATTGACATCATTCAGCATTCCCATAGAGTTTAGTGGGTTACTCCCACCTTGACCCTGAGATAACGATCCTCCTGATGTAGCATAAGAATTCCCAAGCACACCAATCATTTGTGGTGCTGCTTATAATAACAATGAAACAATTTGTTAGCAAATTTACAGGCATATTTACTGATATATTTCGATGCATGAATTTTGATGAGTATTTAATAAGATGCAACATGGAGTCTAAAGTACAAAATTGTACATGGATGTACTCTAGTGCAACAGATAAAAACACTAGTCAAAGATCAGGACAAAAGGTCACATAAATATGATTAGTACCATCATTACAATATGTACTAATGAACTAAAAGCATGTAATAGACCAGTAACCAAAAAACAAATTCTGTGGTTAGTCAAAATGTCAGTTATATTTAATTAGGGATTAAACTTTTCTGCAAGTGTCGCACACTCACGAGCATGCTTCAATTCAACTACATGAATCAATAAAGCTATTACATATGCAGATACCTTTCCTATCTACATAGATCTGCAAATATACATCTAAACAATATTGAGAATATCTTGGTTATACGGGTGCAAAATCATCCCCAGATCCTACATTAGAGAAAATTTCATGCATTGAGCTGCCCCTTCTTTGTCATACCAGTGCAAGCCAATGTTGTTGATATTTTAAAAGTTTACACCAAGTAACTTTGAAAAATAGTTCCAACACTGTTGGTATAATCAAGGATTAAAATTTCATACCGTACCAAAATTTTGAGACTTATTCGGTACAATACGGTACTGTATACCGAGTGGTATATTTCGATATACCACTCGGTATATATATATAATTATAAATTATATATATATATATATATATAGGTAAACCGCTCGGTTTACCTCTATGCAGGGCAACGTTGCCGAGGCGACGACGTAAATAAAAAAAAAATTACGACGTCGCCTCTCTTCTCGGGCATCGACGACGTCGCAGATAGAAAAAAAAATTTGCAAGCAACGTCGCTCGAGAAGAGAAGAAAAAAAAATTCTTCACCTCTCTCCACCCCGCAACACTAGTGCCTCTTCTCCCGCGCACGGATGAGAAGTCGCTGACATACGAGGGGGAGGGCGGCGATCTATAGGTTCTCCCTTTTTTCCTATTTCTTTCCTCCTCTTCTCCCTCTTCTTTCTTCTCCCTCGGTCACCATCGACGATAACGCCTCAATCAACGCTACTGCTCGGTAGCGAGCTGTTCGTGTACCAATCTACTGACGAACCGGTACGTACCACCCGGTACGGGCGGTATCATTCGGTATTGCAGACCTTAGGTACAATAACAAGATAACAAAAAAGCATATCCGAGTGTAGTCGATGCTTTCTAATGCCTGAGCAGGGGAACAATAAAGTTTCATAATCACCTCACAGCATAACAACATAAACATTGCTCTCAAATAAGGAATCCATTGGTAACATGAATCTTAGTTCCGTTGGTGGCATGAATTGCGATAGTTACATTAACCGAAGAGAAATTAGACTTACTTCAAGCAACTTGCCACTAAATTATATACATTCCGAGAGAGTTTTTCTTATTGAAACAGATGAAGTAGTGTACTAAGATGAGTTATCTAAATCATGTAAGGTCAAAGATCATCAAGGAAATTAAGAGAACTACCCTGTTGAAGCATGCCACTGATCAGTCTGTTTGGCCCTTGTAAATTGAGGCTCCCTGATCCACTATTGGAAGCTAAGTTTATGCGGGAAGCTAGTCCAGGAATGGATAATCCTCCAGAGTTAATGTTTCTTCCCATGTTACCAGCACCAACAATGTTTCCCATAGAGTTCGTAAGTCTTGGGCCTACATTACCCAAAACTGGAGAAACTCCCAAGCCTGGAACTGAATTACGATTGCCGGTAGCAGAATTTGAGGAAATACCAGTTATTGACCCACCAACTCCATTCATGCTACTGCTAAAAGCATGATTTCCGACAACATTGATACCCCCTCTATTGGTGACACCAGAACCATGAGACATCTGCATGAAAAATGAGAATATGCAATCAAGCTTCAGATTAATATAGTATAAAAAGGAAAAAAAGAAGAATCTTTAGATCAATTAGTAAGCTTTAATACTTCATTCAGTGCAGGAAGACATGTGTGCATCTACCTAAGCAGATTTTACCATACATAATGCAACCAAAAGGTTATCTTATGCAAATGAATTAATATGCTTATAATTAAAAAAGATTCTAAACCTGAGACAATGCAACCAAAAGATTGTTTGATGCAAACCGCCCACTAGGAATGTTTCCACCTGGTTGCTGGACACTGCCTGATGGAACACCACTCATTACTGCATTTCTTGATGCAAGTGAACCTGGCATGTTTGGCAGGTTGAAGCTTCCATGGATGTTATGCAGCCCTTGCAAACCACCTTTTATTGTACAAGTTAGCACTCACAAAAATTTATCATACATCTGTTCGAGAAAGTTAACCGAGTAACAAACTGCTTACCAGAGTGATGAAATCCAGGATTTGTAGCAGACTGAGCAGAAAATGATGTCGTGTAGGGTCGGCCCGTCGAGTCAGGGATATTTGATGCTGAACCATTAAGGGATGTCTGAAACCAAAAGCTCCAATTTTTTTTAATCAAGAAAAGCAAGACATGCATGCATGACATGTGTATAACTATAAGTGAAGCAAAGAGGACACTAGCATAGATCAGTTTTCTGATAGAGACGATATGAAATAAAGAAAAATACAAGGTACAGGCACAAAGCCTCATCCAGTTAGCTCTTTACACAAAACTGCCAATGAATATTCACATAATTTAATAATAAACAAGCATCCCAAAAGGATTATCAATCAAACTAGAGTTGCAAATCCTTTGCGGAAAAGTAATAGTAATCGTCTTTCTCAATCAAAAAAGGCAACACTACAAAGGTAACTCAAGTCAAGAAGGATTCACAGGAGTCTTGGTCAACATTTTATGATCAGCCATTAAATTGATGTCAGCCCTCTGAAGCTGGATTAAAATTCTTATCCAAATAAATTTAGGCGATGGAACTCGATGACAAATACAAAATATAGTTTGCAGATAGAAAGATTTACTTTAGTAACCGCACATTAGACTTAAGAAACTATGGTGCAATCTCCAAAAATTCCCCCAGATCATGAAAAGAATATAGAAGAGGAAACCGATATTCAGTGTTCTTATATCTCAGGCCTAATAAACTAACGAGCCAAGTGAAGTGATCATTAAGCAACAAATCAACTGATTAGAAAATGATGATCACTCCAATCTTGCAAAATAATCAAGAAAAACATACAAAAATGTAGTGGGTTACTAAGTTTCAAATTTAAAACAACTGATGCACTAAAATGGTGTTCCATTCTCCTCGATAAATTTCTAAACAATATATAATATATATGCACACAATTAAAAATCTAATAAATACACAAATAAAATAATAAAAGGTCATTTTAAAATGGAATCCTCAAATACAAATATTCAATAGCCGGAAGTCCATAATATATACTAACACACTCTGTAACTGCCCTACAAATTCATGTCTATGCAATGTACAGTTAGGAACAAGTATTTGTAATGCACATCATAAAGCTATAAAGAACTAAAAAATTATATATAGACAATACCAATACAAGCCAGCAATAAAAAATTATATAGTTCCATCTGCCAAATAAATACAATCTTACACATAGACATACACACATATGAAGCATCAACATAGAAGTGTCTAATGTCCATCAATACATAGATGATGAAATATGGGGAAGAACAAGTTATATAATGCAAGTAAGATGCATTGCCAAGCCAAAACAGGTGGAAATTACATTAAGCAGCCCAGACATTATAGTTTTGTGATAAGCATTCAAGAAGAACTCAGTTCCAGATGTAGTGATGCCACATTCTGCTAAACAGTGATGACACTTTCAAGATTTCTAGTCGTGTTGGCTGCTATCTTTGTCCTAAGCTGAAAAGATAAAACAAATTTTGATTATGAATTTAGAAAGGAAACCATATGAAGCAATTTGAATTTGTAATACCAAGGTATCATCGTAAAGAAATTGTTTCAACATACAAAAGTCTAGATTTACAGAATTAATTAAAACTTTGTGTATCTCAAGTAATAATAATTGAAATGTAACAAGTTGCAACTTCATAAGATAATACTACAATCAGCAGTGACTTCTGGGGTTAGTTTTATAACTCGGCTGTTACTTGGTCAAAGATGATTTCCTCTTCTTTTTTCTCCAAGATACAAATAAAAAATTACACTTCAACTGTTCCTTTAATATTGTTACAATTGCATTTCATATACTTATTAAACCTATTTAATTTAAGACCTTTATTTTGTAACATCTGTCCCGAAAACTTAAGTTAAACTCTTCTAAATCAGAATAATATCATCAATAAGTAACATACACCATAAGAAGTCTATCTTGTATGACTAGAATATTCTTCCACTAAAAATATGAAAAGGTACTCAGTTGATGTTGATCCATGGTGTAAACTTATAGTTATTACATTACTATGATTACTAGATTTATATTTTATAAAATCACTATGATTACTAGATATTATATTTTTTTTTTTTCCAAAACCTACTGTAATAAATAATAATCTAAAAACTCTGTCATATCACTTATAAGACAATCTATGTGCAAATCTTTCTTCTTCTCTGTATATTTTTTCCATTAACTATTTCAACAAACAAACAACTTCTCTGATTGATCTCATTCTCAAAACCAATGTTCAATCACTCATCCAAAGTGTGAACATGCATCAACAATTGACAAACCAATGGAGATTCACGGTTAACTTCTCTAGACAAAGAAACGAAGCATCAAACTGCACTCCGGTTTCACGAAATCAATGAACAGAGATAGCTTGCAGGACACATCGAATCAACGAGTAGACGAATCCCCAACTTTCCAACTTATAGATCTCGCAAACGGGCAAAAGAACGCGAATCACGAGCGATCGAAGAGCAACCCTTTACTTCGTGGAACAACCCTGAAAAGATTCAACGCAAACTGGGCCACTTTGAACCGAAACCCTAGAGCGAGATCCGTCCAACGGAGGACGCATCTAATCGCCAAAGCGAAAGAGAGCTCGAGCGAAGACGCAAGGGAGGAGTCAATACCCAAGAATCTGAAGAAGCGAACGAGCGCTCCGACGCCAAGGAAGAAGAAGAGGTGGGAGTGTGACCTTCAATCCGCGGCAGAGATAGTGGGGAACGGAAACTCTTCATTATAAATAAATAATTAAAAGAAGATATATACATATATATATATATGTAAATAAGAAACCCTTTCTTTAATTACCCGGGCCGAAAGCGAACCCTGTTTAGAAAACGGCCCAAAAGCCAATCTGGTTCCTTGCCTGGTCCGGTTCGGAGATTTTTCTATTCTTCACGGTCCGGTTTCAGAAATATAGGAGAAAAACCAAATCGGAGCCGTTCTAATTCCGGTTCAGATAGCTAAGACCGAGCCCGCATCTGATTGACCAACTTCAAGACACTCGTCTCGCACACACGGAAGGAACATGGGCGACATCACCCTGTAGCGGAGAATACAAACAGGGCAGAGCGCGAAGCCCGGAGCAAGGAGGGACGGAGTGGAGGAGCTTGAACGAGCGTCCTGCTCCGTCCCTGCTTTCCTCTATAAATCGGCCCTCTCGCCCGGCGACAAAACTCCGAAGACGAACTCCCCCTCGGCCTCCTCGTCTTCCATCCGTCCCCCCCCCCCCCCCCCCCCCCCCCCCCCCCCCCCCCCCCCCA
>LVTN01000009.1:117991-204440 GCA_001649415.1 Musa itinerans | reverse complement strand
ACCAAAGGTTAGTAAGGATGGTGTCCCCTTCCACTTCTTCTCTGCCTTCTTCACCTTCCACTTCGAGTAATGCCGGGAAAAAAATGATGCCGCCGAGCCCTAACTCGTCATCCGACGAGAAGGTGGCCCGGGCCCTTGAAACCTTAATGTGGCCGCACAACCTCGACTCCACCGTGAGCGAGTCGTCGCTCGGCAACCTTTGGGAGCGCTACGGTATCCCGGAGGAATTCGTCCTTCTTGCCCCGAGCCCGGGCAACGGGCATACGATCCAATCCAAAAAGGGTTTCGCCTTAACCCTAGATGCCTTTGAGGTCGGGTTATGCCTCCCTCTGCATTCAGTCATCAGTTCCTATATCTCGTGGTGGCATATCTCTCCATCACAGATGGCGCCGAACTCCTGGCGCTATTTGGTGGTGTTCCTAGGGGAGTGCCACTACGCCAATATTACCCCGACCCGATCTCTTTTCCTTTCATGTTTTCACCTTTCTAAGGGGTCGGGGGGTTACTACTTGTCCGCCTGGTCGGGCTTCCGGGCTAGCGGGGCTCCTTCCAGTAATAAGGGATGGAAGGGGCGGTTCTTTTACATTTGTTGCGCGGAGGGCTGGAGCTTCGGGCTCCGATGGGCAGCGCGTGTGATCGACAATACTGCCCTGGCTCTAAACGACGAGGAGTATCGGGGGCTTCGGAGGCTTAAGGAGATCCTTCCAGCCTCAAGAGTCATCCGAAATATGACCGACCAATGGCTGGTTGAGGCGGGTCTTTGCCCGACGCCTTGAGGTATGCCCTAGTGGGTAGTGTTAGGGTTTTTCTCTGGGGATCGTTCGGTGCACTAACCAATGTTGGTATTTTTGTGCAGAAATGGTGAATCTCCGATCCTTGCGCGGGGGGCGGGCTCCGTCGGCTCCATCCACACGCCTATCGATCGAGTCAAGGGTCTGCTCGAAGGAGGTACCGGTGGAAGTCGAGGTCGGTCGGCCTCGGAAGAAGGCAAATACTTCAACCTCGAAGGCATTGGACGCGGCAGCGGTTCAGCCGAAGGGAGCCATCACTGCACCGGTCGGACGCGCGGGGAGGAGCCTCGGGTAGGGCGAGGCCGGCCCCAGTAAGGAGGTGGCAGGGAAGGCGCCTCGGGAGCCTTCCATCCGCGAACTTTGCCACCTCCCGACAGGAGCGCAGGACGAGCCCTACCAGACTCGGGTGATGGGCAACCTCCTACAAGGCCAAGCCTCAGACCCGCTGGTGGCCCGCTGGGGAGGCCTTACCCGAGGGAATCAAGTATGGGCCGATGGGGACTCTACGGCCTCGTTCGTCCGCGGCGGGCTTCATCCTGACATAGCTCAGGATCTGTACTCTTTGCCCTCCGAGGTTCTTCTTGGCAAATCTGCCAAGTCTCTGCTGTGGGTAAGCACCTCGCCACCGGCTCCCTGTCAGCACGTGAACGATATTGTTCTGATTCCTTTTTCTGCAAGGCCATCATTATGTCGTGGCATTGATGGACCGCGTTCGTGACGCGGTCGAGTCATTGACTTCTTGAGCGACCGCAATGCCGAGCTCCGGAAGCAGATTGAGGAGGTCCGCGCAGGGGCGGCTCCCGAGGCGATCGCAGCGGCTGAGCAGCGCACCTCGGATCTGGAGGTGGAGGCGACGCACCTTAGATCCGAGCTCAAGACGACCAAGGAACAGAATAAAGAACTTCAGACGCATATAAAAGGGGCTCGGACCGAAGTCCGACAGGCGAAGGGAGAAGTGGTCACGCTGACCCAAAAACTAGAGGAGGCGCGCGCCGAAGCGCGGGGGGCTTCCAAGGCCCTTGCTGACGAGATCCGCCAAAGGCCTGAGAAGGACAAAAGACTAATCGAGGGCTACAAAGAGTCCTCGGGCTTTCAGCTTGGCTTGATACGGATAGGGCATGTCTCGTATAAGTACCGGTATCGGATTGCTCTAGCCCACTTCAAAGCACGCCACCCCAACCTTGAGGTCGCGGAAGACCCCTTCGACTCCTTCCCCGAGACCTAAACGTCGACATGCCTGAGGAGATCCCTTTTGACAATAGCGTCGAAGCTCCCGAGAAATAATGTAGCGAAAAACTACTTCGGGCGGTAGGACGGCCTCGCTGCCGAATGCGAGGTTGTAGGGGGACTCTCCGATCGCTATTTTGGGAGTGTTTCGCAAGGACCATAAGGCGCTCGGGAGCTCATCCGTCCAAGCCGATCGGGCCGCGGACACTCTTCTTTTGAGCTCGTCCAGAATGGATCGATTGGTTACCTTCGCTAGTCTATTCGTCTGGGGGTGGGCCACCGAGCTGAACCTCAGCTGGATCCCATAGTTCGCGCAAAATTCCTGGAACCGCGCGCTGGCGAACTGGGGTCCGTTGTCTGTGATGATGGTCCTGGGCAAGCCAAACCGAGTCACTATGTTTTTCCACACGAACTTCTCCACTTGCCGTTCTGTGATCGCCGCTAGTGGTTCGACTTCAACCCATTTGGTGAAGTAATCCACTCCCACGACGATGTACTTCCGCTGTCCCGAAGCCGGCGGGAAAGGTCCGAGGAGGTCCAACCCCCACTGTGCGAACGACCATGCATAGTCAATGGGGGCAAGCGGAACCACGGGCTCTCGGGGCGTGCGGGTGTGCTTCTGGCACAAATCGCACCGTTGCACATAAGCCTTCGCATCTCGACACATGGTTGGCCAGTAGTACCCTTGGCGGAGGATCTTGTGCGCCAAGGTTCGCCCACCGATGTGTTCTCCACATATCCCTTCGTGGACCTCGGCCAGAACCGACCGAGCCTCTTCGGGTTCTAACCACTGTAGGAGAGGGTGCGAGAAAGACCTCTTATAGAGTTGTCCACTCATCTCGGAGTACCATGCCTGCGTACGGCGTAGGCGTCGAGCTGCGGCCTCGTCGGGAGGAAGGGTACCCTCCCACTTGAAGTGTAGTATCTCTTACACCTATGTGGTCTGCGCGTTGCCCAAGGTCACAGCAGCGATTGCGATTGCACGGAAGGGGAGCTCCTCGACCTCGAGCTAGGCTTCGGGAGCCGACTTTGACGCTAATTTAGCCAATGCGTCGGCTCGCTCGTTCTCGCTTCTCGGGACATTAGATAATGTAAAGCGAGAGAATTTGGCAGTCAGATTCTTTACCTTTGCTAGGTACTTCACCATGATTGGGTCCCGAGCCTCGTATCCGCCGCTGAGATGCCCAACCACCAGCTGCGAGTCGGTGAGGACGTGTATGGCGTCCACCTGCATCTCAATGGCCAACCCGAGTCCCGCTAGGAGCGCCTCATATTCCGTCTCGTTGCTCATGGCTTGAAACCCGAAGCAGAGGGAGCGTTCGAACGAGCGTCCGTCGGGGGCTAATAACACCAGCCCCGCGCCTGCGCCCTTCGAGATGGCCGATCCGTCCACGTGCAGGATCCATCCTTCGGTAAGCTGCTCGGGACCCTCGTCCTCGATCTGAGTTAGTTCCGAGATGAAGTCAGCTACGGACTGGGCTTTGATAGCGGTCCTTGGTACGTATTGTATGTCAAACTCACCAAGCTCCACTGACCACTTGAGAAGGCGACCTGCAATATCGAATTTAGATAAAACATGTCGAAGCAGTTGGTCGGTGATTACCTCAACTGGATGAGCTTGGAAGTAGGGGCATAGCTTTCGAGTTGTCAACACGAGCGCCAAAGCCAATCTCTCGATTGGCTGGTACCGCTCCTCGGGCCCGTTTAGGACATGGCTGATGTAATAGACCGGTAGCTGTTCACCGGAGGCTTCTTTGGTCAGAACGGAGCTAACTGCGTGCCGGGAGGCGGCCAGGTAGATACTGAGCTTCTCCCCAAAAGAGACTGAGGCAAGGTGGGGGAGGTTGGCCAGGTGTTGTTTTACTTGTTCAAGGGCTTCCTCGCACTCCGCGATCCATTGGAAGTTCTTTGGGTTCTTTAGCGCCCGGAAGAAGGGGAGGCAGCGATCACCGGATCGGGAAAGAAACCGAGATAGAGCGGTGAGCCTCCCGTTAAGCCGTTGTAAGTCTTTGATTATCCGAGGGGACTTTATACTGATGATTGCCTGGACCTCTCTAGGTTGGCATCGATCCTCCTTTCGTGTATGATGAACCCGAGGATTCTTCCCGAGCTGACGCCGAAAGCACACTTCATGGGGTTGAGCCGCATACCATACCTACGCAACGTGGCGAATGTCTCGGCCAAGTCGGTGAGGTGGGCCGCTGTCATTTGGCTTTTTACGATCATGTCGTCGACGTAAACCTTCATGTTTCACCCGATCTGGTGGGTGAACATCTTGTTTACGGTTCTGTGATATGTGGCCCCAGCGTTCTTTAGCCCGAACGGCATAACCTTGTAAAAGTATACCCCCTGGTCGGTGAGGAATGTCGTGTGTTCTTGGTCTTCGGGCACCATTCTAATCTGGTTATAGTCGGAAAATGCATCCATAAAGGAGAGACGAGCATGCCCGGCCATCGCGTCGACCAACTGATCAATCCTCGGGAGGGGATAGCAGTCTTTCGGGCATGCACTATTGAGATTGGTGTAGTCAACGCACATCCTCTAACTTCCATTGGATTTCTTCATAAGGACTACATTGGATAACCATCGCGGGTATTTGACTTCTTCTATGAAGCCTGCAGCCAAAAGTCGCTCCACCTCTTCACGGACAGACAATTGCCAGTCAGGGGCCTACCGTCGGGGCTTCTGCTTCACCGGGCGAGCATCGAGCGAAATGTTAAGGTGGTGTTAAGCAACCTTCGGGTCGATGCCCGTCATGTCGGATGGCGACCAGGCAAAGACATCGACGTTCTCCTACAGGAAGCCGACGAGCTACTCCCGCTCCTGCTCGGGTAGTTCCGACCCGATTTTGACCGTCTGGTCTGGTCGACCCTCTAGTAGCGGTAGGTCGATAGTGGACTCCTTCGGCTCGGGATGTGGGGTCGGCTTCCTCGTTTCCCGGGGATCTCCCAAGGGTTGTTCGACCCTCGCCCTTTTGTGTAATGAGACTGCCATCAGGTAGCAGCGCCTGGATTCTCGGGGGCTTCCCCAGACTTCCCCGACCCCAGCGTGGGTTAGGAACTTCACCGTTTGGTGGTAGGTGGAGACTACAGCCCTGACCTTGTTGAGGGTTGGGCGACCGAGGATGGCGTTGTATGCAGTGGGGAGGTCCACCACTAAAAAAGTGGACATCACCGTCTTGGATCGTGGCGCTGCTCCCAAGGTTAGGGGCAAAGTGACAGCTCCCAACGGCGAAATTGAATCGCCGGTGAACCCGGTGAGCGCCGAACACATCGGCTCAAAGGCTTCTCTAGCCAACCCAAGCTTCTGAAAAGCATCAAAATGGAGTACGTCGGTTGAGCTCCCTATGTCGATCATGATCCTTCTCACCTGGGCGTTAGCGATTCGGGCCATTATGGGAGCAGCGCCACGATCCTCGGTCGCCCGACCCTCAACAAGGTCGGGAAACGATAATACTTCGACTGGTCCACGAGTTCCCATGGGCTTTTCATCGGGTTGGGGGCCCTAAGTAACCCCTTTTCCCTTATTTGGAGAAATATCTCCGTTTGGGACGCGCCCAAAGAGGGGAGCGGGGGCCTTAACGTCGGCGGGTCAGACCAGTCCAACCGGCGCCTCGGCGTGGCAGACAATTGTCCCCGGGTCGGCTTCGGCCTGTCCCGTTTACGCTCCTCCCGCTTCCCGACCATCCAGGCCTCCATCGCAATGAACTGGTTCGCCCGTTGAAGCATCTCAGGTACTGCGGTGGGGGGTCGCTCCACGAGGGACCAGAAGAATCTAGAAGGTCGCAGGCCTATCATAAACGCCTGCATTAACAGAGAGGAATGAGCATTTGACAACCCCCGAATTTGTGTTGTAAAGCGATTCACAAAATGGGAGAGAGGCTCGTCCTCCCTTTGGTTGAGTCCGAGGAGTAGTGCAACGGACGGCTTTGGTCGGGCATAGGCCAGGATGTTAAGCTCGAAGTCTCTGACGAGCAGATCAAAGGAGGCGATCATCCTGGTCTTCAAGCCACTATACCATGCGCGGGCCGACCCCCTCAGAGTAATGGGAAACGCCCTGCACATCAAAGCGTCAGAGGTTCCATAGAGCGCCATTTGGGCGCGGAAAGTGGCCACGTGGTCCGCAGGGTCGGTGGCACCGTCATATGCGTCCAGAGAGGGGAGCTAGAAATTCAGGGGAACTATCTGATCTTGTATTTCGGGTGCGAATGGGGATCCCTGGTGTGTGTCCGCCCCGAGCTCTCCCTTTGATTTGCGAACCTCCCCCTGCACCTCATCGAGTCGCTGGCTAAGAAAGCGTAGCTGGGCTCGCAGGGAGTCCGTTGAATTCGAAGATAATGCCTCAGGTTCCGGGTGACTCCTCGGGTTTGCCATTACTTGGTTCCCGAGGGGAGTCGATCGGTCCCGAGGCGAAGTAGGGAGCTCAGGAAATTGTGTGTGAGCCAGAATGGGCGGCTCTTGTTGCTGCAACGGTTGGATCGTGGGCGGGTGAGCAGGGTGAGAGACGAGCAGGATAATGGTTTGTACCATACCCATCAGAGCTCGGACTTGATGAGCGAGGTCGTGAAAGGCCTCGGACAACACAGGTGACGGGCTGACAGGGGGACCTTCAGGCGGTGACAAGCCCGGGTCGTTGAATAACCGCCAATAGCGTTCTGACGTCGTGGCGGGGGGTTCATCTCGAGGTTCTCCAAGCGGGGGGTGTTCTCCCGGAGCCCCAATCGGGGTTGACCCCTCAGCAACGAGTTCGCCAAAGTCGATATGCCAATCCCTCGACATTCGACCTTCCTTCTAGCACCAAAAATGTTGGTGTAAATAACTTTATGCCGTAGCCTCGGGGCCGACACGGCTTGGTTCGGGTCCTGAATGAGAGGGGATCTGGCTCAACGTCCCTCGGGGTTGCTAAGGTAGCCGGCCACGCGCGCTTGAGCACGTCGAGGCACGTCGGGTTTTCTCCAGGAAAGGGTTCCTCTCCTCGGCATTCGGGGAAGCGGCTCCGTCTTCGCACCTGCACACAGGTCGGGTCGGTAGCTTGGCCCGACCCCTTTGACGATCAAGTTAGTGGGTAGCCTTTTATGGATCTCCTCCTTTTTAGGATTGGAGGGCAGCTATGGTGGGTTGAGGAAAAAAGATGGGAAGGGTCCGGTCTCCTCCCCCTCCCCCTTGGGACAAGGTGCAGAGGGTTTTATAGAGTAGTTTACTGCTCCTGATGTGTCTGCTTGCAGGGAGCATGGTCGTACCCCTGGTAGCGTCCGACACCGACGTTAGTGTTGTGTGAAGAATCGGGCTCACGTAGGGCATTGGCATGCCTCGGTCGTTGTTCCGGTCTGCCTCGGTCAGGTGTGTTAGGTCAAACCGATGAGTGAGATAACGTCCGGGAGTGATTGACGTCAGTGCACATCTCATCACCATCATTACCCTCTAAGTGAGATAATGTCGAAAAGTGACTGACTTCAGTACACATTTCATCACCATTATTTCCCTCGTCAGTATTAGTTCTTGCATTTAAGCTCAGTTTCAAAACTGTCTCACTGTTGCTTGTGTTTTGTTTTTCCCTCTGTGACAAGATTAGCATCGGCATTCTCTTGATGGATCATAACAAAATTATCAGAATTGTTTCTGTGATTATAATTTTTTGGCCTCATGATTTTTCTTCTAAAAGAGACAGAGGCAGACGGGACTCCTAATAATTAAAAAAAACTAATGACAGCAGAATTTAAATTATCGGAAAGGAAAATAAAGAATTAACAGGAAAAAAAAGAGAAGGAAAAAGGTCAGTAGCCGTCTACGGTCTCTCCTACGTCACAATCGGGGATGGGTCAGTAGCCGTCCCGCCTAAACCCTTTGTTTCCCCCGGGTTGACTCCTTCAGACACTCACCGCATCCGTTCCTCTACGTACTGCTGCATCACCAGCACCGACACCATCGCCCCCATGTCCGATGATACCAGCAAGTCCCCAATCGGTCCCAGCTCAGGGAAGTCGGTGAACTCCGTCATGCCTACTACGAGCGGCGAGCCCCCCCCACTCGCCCTGCCCACCACGTAGAAGTCGTAGATGCTGCCCATGGACTGGATCGCCACCACTGTTGCCGAGCTGTCGCTCACCACCTTGTCGGTGTACGAGACCGACGCGTTGTCCCCGAACTGAAGCCGGAAGTCCCTGATGCACTCGTCGTCCCACAGCCGGTCCACCTTGGCTGGCCATACGGCAGGTGCGGCGGCGGGCGCCTCAGCCTCGTAGCTGGGGAGGAACCGGACGACGGTGAGGACGACCCCTGGCTGCTCGAGAAACCGGCGCCCGTACATGAGCGCCTCGCGGTCGTCGGGGCCGCCAAAGAAGAGGATCGCAACGTGGAGGGGCGTGTGATGCCCGGCATTGGCGAACTTCCCGTGCTCGCCCAGGCCGCGGTCGACGAGGATCCCGACGGAGCAGGGCGCGTTGGTGAGGACGCCCTGGTTGACGGCGCGGATGGCAGGGTTGATGACCTCCATTTCGCCGTCCACCGTGAGCAGCTTGTGGAAGGGGAGGACGATGAGGGTGGCCTGGTGGTCAGCGGCGATGTTACAGATGTCCTCATGCATGGACGAGTAGGCAGAGACGGCAGTGAGGGCCTGGAGGGTGACGCATCCGGCGTGCTGCTGGTACTTCTCGAAGGCAGAAACGATCGGTTCGGAGTGCACGAGGTCCGGGGGTGCGTTGTCGGTGTTCCTTCTCGTGAGGGTGCCAATGGCACCAGCTTCATGGACGATGAGCATGGGAGGGGTGCGGCCGGTGAGCTCAACGAGGTGGACGGCAGAGACCAAGAGCGGGGAGTCGTGGGTGGGGTTAGAGAGCTGAAGGAGGCTGATGACGGAAGGGACGTTGCGGACGGTGTGGACGCACGCCACCAGGCGCAGGTCGGAGTCCCGCCTCGAGAGCTCCAGGTTGCGCTGTTTGTAAATGGCCGGGCCACGGCATTTCCTGTCGAGAGCTGTTACCAGCGGGCTCACCAGTGCCGTGGAGATGACCGACGTGACCACCAGCAACGCGTATATCTTCTGGTTAAAGACCTGCACGGGCTAATAATGCCCATGAGACGGCAGCACACCAGGGTTGGAAGCGAGATAGACGGTGAGGAAGGGAGGGGAGTTCACCTTTTCGCTCTTGCCCATGTTGAGGATGATCGCCTGAGCCGGGCCCATCGTGTTCATCAATATCCCGAGCGACAACCCCTGAGAGCGCGGCATCGAATAGAAGGAAGAGATGATCATGCATCCGGCCACCTTGGCCAACGCCGCAACCACGACGATGCAGCCTAGCCAGATCACGTAGTGCGTCGGCTCGTTTCCCTCCGGTCTCATAAGGGATGCCACATCGACCTTGAGTCCGCTGCCGACGATGAGGAACGGCAGCATGAAGCCGATGACGAAGTCGTCGAGCCGTTCGATCAGGGTTGTGGTGAGCGGCCCCTTGGGCACCGCCAGCCCCAAGACGAGGGCGCCGAACACAGGGTGGAATCCGACGGTCGCCGAGGCCAGGGCGGCGCACAACACGAAGATGAGCACCAAACCCATGTACACGTTGTTCACCGGCTCGCCTTCCGGCATCTGCCGCACCGTCCATTCCAGGAGCGGCCTGACCATGTACAGACACACGAGCACAAGACAGGCTGCGGCGAGCACCATCCAAAAGGGCGCAAGGTACTCATGAGCAGCGGCCTTGTCGCCAGGCCCAATAAGGGCAAAACACAGCGCGAGGAGGAGCCACGACACCGCGTCGCCGACCAAGGCCGACGGCAGGACGACCTGACCGACTTCGGGATTCGGGATCTTGAGCTCCGCGAGGAGTCGCGCCAAGATCGGGAAGGCGGTGATCGAGAGCGCGAAGCTGAGGAGCAGGACGAAAGCGGCTTGCTCCGTGCCGGACGCCTTATAGCTGTTGTTCGCCATAGGGGCAGGTAAACCGAAGACCGCCACGGTGGCGGCGGTCGCAAGCAGAGGGAGGGTTAGGCTGGCCATCGCGATGGCCATCACCTTCCTGCCCATCAACCTGAACACTTTCACGTCGAGCTCGACTGCGACTAGGAAGACGTAGTAGATGAGCCCCAAGAAGCCGATAGCCTCGATCAACGTATAGCTCGTCGGGGGAAAAAGGAATCTGAAAAGCGGTTTAACCACCGATGTTCGCGGGCTCCCTGCATTCTCGGCCGAGGCGCTATTGTAAGTAAGCTTCCCAAAGGCCGCCGGTCCCAACAGTATGCCACCCTAATAGACAGGCAACTCCAAGTCAACCGCTGGACAAGATAATTCCACTACATATGGAATGAAAGCTAATAATCTCGTGAGACTTGCGGAACAAGAAATAAAAATAGAGGAGAGGAAGTCGAGTTTACGATGAGCTCGGCGACGACTCTGGGCTGGCCAAAAGGCTTGAGGGCGTAGGCCAAGAAGCGAGTGAGCGCTAATATCACCGAAGTCTGCATGATTAGGACGGGAAAAAGGAATTCCGACAACACCTCGATGTCAATTTCATTAGCCCAAAGTCCGCTCAGCAGGATCATATCCGTCGGAGGGCATACCGTGCTGTTCCCTTCCGTCATGTCTTGGGTCCAACAACGGCAACGATGGGTTAGAAGGGAGGGGGACGAGGGAAGGGAGGCTTCAGGTACAAGAGATGGGAGAAAGAATGGTGGTGACTGTATATATGGCCATGGCAAGGAGGGCTGCTATTCTAATCCCGTTGTTCCGTAAGCTGGGACTTAATTAGGCTTTAGTGGTTACAGACTGCCGTTACCCAACAACCCCTAGACCTTCACCAACTGACACAACAACCTTCAGACGCAAACTTCGACTACCTAAAAACCGTTGTTTTTAGTTATGTCTTATGAATCACTTTCTCAATATCAATACTTTAAATTTTTCTAATAGGTATATGCTTCACAAGTACATGCGACATCTTATATAGTTATTCTCATTTAATTTACGTCTGTAGAAGATTGTATAGCATTCTAATATGAATCAAATTTTTGCTAATGATGAGATGAATCGGTTGATCCATGCGTTGCGATTCCGTTATCATGGCCATAGAACTCGTCGAGAAGACGACACGTGTCCCCGATCAAATTGTAAGGTACTAAAGGCGGGGGTTCATTGTGAAAGCCTCACGTCTGTACTGGAAGGAGTCGAAGCTTCGGGACGCCACGGACCGCTTTCTTCGACCCCCTTGCCGCCCGGTCTTTGCATCTGATACTTCAAACGGCGGCTATCCACAGCACTCGTCGCCCTGTCATCTGCGCCTTCTCACGCCTCCATTCCTTCCTCTTGATCGATCGATTAAATTGCGCTGGAGTTGTAGCTGGAGACGATCCCTTCGTTCGACGTCGCGCGTTGTCTTGATCGCCCTAGTTTGTAGTCTTGTGGAGGGTTCGGAAGGATGGGAAGCCCGGAGTTCTCTTGGAAATTGGCGGACCACCCGAGGCTTCCCAAGGGGAAGACGGTGGCCGTGGTGATTTTGGACGGATGGGGGGAAGCCAACCCCGACCAGTACAACTGCATCCATGTCGCCGACACCATGTCCCTGCCGGCGACGATTTGTTGTTTGAGCAAGACTGCATCTGGTAGAATCTTTAGTACTTATCGATGTTTAGTTCTGTTCTAATCTGGTACCCTGGATTCGCGAGGCTGTGTGAGTATCGAACATATAACTTGTAGTTATACTTTTCCGCATTGGGGATGCGGATTAGAGCCTAACGCAATTTGTGCTCATGAACATATAGGGTTGAAGACGGATAATTGGAGTACCATATGGTTAATTTAAATGTTAATTTAAATGGGCCATATGGAAGTCGCCAATTTGATGTGTCAGTACGAGAATTAGCCAATGATTTTAACCCCTTTCTTTACTTTGTTTAATCAGAAAATTTTGCTGTATCTGTGACCACTTAGTTATTTTCCGCTGCTACTCCGTATATGGATGCAATAAAATTTGTTAGGTCATAGGTGGTGAGAGGAATTTGTTGTTTGGAGAAATTTAGCAGGTGGGATTGTTAGGAAAAAGCTAGATAAGATGATTACTCTACGCCAAACCAAATGCATTTACTCATAGGTGGTGAGAGGAATTTGTTGTTTGGAGAAATTTAGCAGGTGGGATTGTTAGGAAAAAGCTAGATAAGATGATTACTCTATGCCAAACCAAATGCATTTACTGAGCCCAATTGTGCCATTTGTAATTGCATGCATGATTTATCCGTTAAAGAGAAAGTTAGGATGGCAAACAGTTGGTTGGTTCTTGATGTTCAATGTTCTGGATTATTCAACTGAGTTGTTTCCTCATGTTTACTCAATGAATAAAAGGGTAAACATTCTTCACCATTTCATAGGGTGCTCTGGAGAGATGGAGATTGCTGAGGGCTCATGGTACAGCAGTCGGGCTACCTACTAATGATGACATGGGTAACAGTGAAGTTGGCACTAGGCGCAGGGAGAATCTATGCCCAGGGGTAAATTACACATTTGCCTATGTGCTTCAGCTACAAATCGTATTTTTTTCTTTATATGCTTCTTTGTGTTCATATAACTTGCTTGGTTTTGAACTCTTTGTTATAAATGGTTTACCGGAACAATACTAACCTGATTAACTGCTTGTTACCCTCTGATTCTTCTGCTTGTCCTGATCATTGATGCAGCAAATGGTTTTGCTGCAACAGTAAAATTGCATTATGCAGGCTTTAATATTTGATTCATTTGCTGATATTTTACATTGCATTATATTATAAATATGTTTGTATGGTAGCAAGTTCGTGTGCATTGAGTTATGGCATGTGAATATGATTATATGAACACAATACAATTTGGCCTATTTAGAAGTATTATGATACATGTAGAAAGTTCGTGAGCATTGAGTTATGACATGTGAATATGATTATATGAACACAATGAAATTTGGCCTATTTAGAAGTATTATGATGCATTGCTTTCTTCTATGGTCAAGGTATTGTTTGAATGAAATGAATATTTTTGCTGATTCAAAAGAACATTTTATTTATGGACTATTTTCAGCAATGTTGTCATCTTGTCTGATTGCAATCAGATACTTCATAGCTGAACCTATTTAGAACTATCGCTACATCAACATTGATAGTGATTGCACTCAAGTAATGATCCTATATGTTTATCTGGAAAATCACTTGCAGATTATTAGAAATCTTTGACCTTGTTCTGCTATTATGTTTAGGGTACATTCTTTTATTCCCTCGTTAACAAAAAGGAATTCCGACAACACCTCGATGTCAATTTCATTAGCCCAAAGTCCGCTCAGCAGGATCATATCCGTCGGAGGGCATACCGTGCTGTTCCCTTCCGTCATGTCTTGGGTCCAACAACGGCAACGATGGGTTAGAAGGGAGGGGGACGAGGGAAGGGAGGCTTCAGGTACAAGAGATGGGAGAAAGAATGGTGGTGACTGTATATATGGCCATGGCAAGGAGGGCTGCTATTCTAATCCCGTTGTTCCGTAAGCTGGGACTTAATTAGGCTTTAGTGGTTACAGACTGCCGTTACCCAACAACCCCTAGACCTTCACCAACTGACACAACAACCTTCAGACGCAAACTTCGACTACCTAAAAACCGTTGTTTTTAGTTATGTCTTATGAATCACTTTCTCAATATCAATACTTTAAATTTTTCTAATAGGTATATGCTTCACAAGTACATGCGACATCTTATATAGTTATTCTCATTTAATTTACGTCTGTAGAAGATTGTATAGCATTCTAATATGAATCAAATTTTTGCTAATGATGAGATGAATCGGTTGATCCATGCGTTGCGATTCCGTTATCATGGCCATAGAACTCGTCGAGAAGACGACACGTGTCCCCGATCAAATTGTAAGGTACTAAAGGCGGGGGTTCATTGTGAAAGCCTCACGTCTGTACTGGAAGGAGTCGAAGCTTCGGGACGCCACGGACCGCTTTCTTCGACCCCCTTGCCGCCCGGTCTTTGCATCTGATACTTCAAACGGCGGCTATCCACAGCACTCGTCGCCCTGTCATCTGCGCCTTCTCACGCCTCCATTCCTTCCTCTTGATCGATCGATTAAATTGCGCTGGAGTTGTAGCTGGAGACGATCCCTTCGTTCGACGTCGCGCGTTGTCTTGATCGCCCTAGTTTGTAGTCTTGTGGAGGGTTCGGAAGGATGGGAAGCCCGGAGTTCTCTTGGAAATTGGCGGACCACCCGAGGCTTCCCAAGGGGAAGACGGTGGCCGTGGTGATTTTGGACGGATGGGGGGAAGCCAACCCCGACCAGTACAACTGCATCCATGTCGCCGACACCATGTCCCTGCCGGCGACGATTTGTTGTTTGAGCAAGACTGCATCTGGTAGAATCTTTAGTACTTATCGATGTTTAGTTCTGTTCTAATCTGGTACCCTGGATTCGCGAGGCTGTGTGAGTATCGAACATATAACTTGTAGTTATACTTTTCCGCATTGGGGATGCGGATTAGAGCCTAACGCAATTTGTGCTCATGAACATATAGGGTTGAAGACGGATAATTGGAGTACCATATGGTTAATTTAAATGTTAATTTAAATGGGCCATATGGAAGTCGCCAATTTGATGTGTCAGTACGAGAATTAGCCAATGATTTTAACCCCTTTCTTTACTTTGTTTAATCAGAAAATTTTGCTGTATCTGTGACCACTTAGTTATTTTCCGCTGCTACTCCGTATATGGATGCAATAAAATTTGTTAGGTCATAGGTGGTGAGAGGAATTTGTTGTTTGGAGAAATTTAGCAGGTGGGATTGTTAGGAAAAAGCTAGATAAGATGATTACTCTACGCCAAACCAAATGCATTTACTGAGCCGCTTTAGTGCTATAGTTGGTTGAATGCATGATTTATCCGTTAAAGAGAAAGTTAGGATGGCAAACGGTTGGTTGGTTCTTGATGTTCAATGTTCTGGATTATTCAACTGAGTTGTTTCCTCATGTTTACTCAATGAATAAAAGGGTAAATATTCTTCACCATTTCATAGGGTGCTCTGGAGAGATGGAGATTGCTGAGGGCTCATGGTACAGCAGTCGGGCTACCTACTAATGATGACATGGGTAACAGTGAAGTTGGCACTAGGCGCAGGGAGAATCTATGCCCAGGGGTAAATTACACATTTGCCTATGTGCTTCAGCTACAAATCGTATTTTTTTCTTTATATGCTTCTTTGTGTTCATATAACTTGCTTGGTTTTGAACTCTTTGTTATAAATGGTTTACCGGAACAATACTAACCTGATTAACTGCTTGTTACCTTCTGATTCTTCTGCCTGTCCTGATCATTGATGCAGCAAATGGTTTTGCTGCAACAGTAAAATTGCATTATGCAGGCTTTAATATTTGATTCATTTGCTGATATTTTACATTGCATTATATTATAAATATGTTTGTATGGTAGCAAGTTCGTGTGCATTGAGTTATGGCATGTGAATATGATTATATGAACACAATACAATTTGGCCTATTTAGAAGTATTATGATACATGGCTTTCTTCTATGGTCAAGGTATTGTTTGAATGAAATGAATATTTTTGCTGATTCAAAAGAACATTTTATTTATGGACTATTTTCAGCAATGTTGTCATCTTGTCTGATTGCAATCAGATACTTCATAGCTGAACCTATTTAGAACTATCGCTACATCAACATTGATAGTGATTGCACTCAAGTAATGATCCTATATGTTTATCTGGAAAATCACTTGCAGATTATTAGAAATCTTTGACCTTGTTCTGCTATTATGTTTAGGGTACATTCTTTTATTCCCTCGTTAACAACTTTGTTGTATATCTCAATGAAGTACAATTTCACTACAATATGATGGCACGAGATATGTAAACTGCTGTTTTGGGTGACATGAGCTCTGTACTAGAACAACACTATCTAAGAATGTCATTAGTAGAGTCTCATGCCAATGCAATATATGGGTGCTATGTGTGGCACATGCTGTCTGTATGTTTCATTTTTATTGGTTCATCCACTGTAAGCCAAATGTTACCCATTGTGAGGGCTAAATTAGTGGATCTTGCACTTGCCTCTGGGAAAATATACAAAGGAGAAGGTTTCAAATATATCAAAGAGTGTTTTGACAAAGGGACGTTGCATCTCATTGGGTTATTGAGCGATGGTGGTGTCCACTCACGGCTTGATCAACTACTAGTACATATTTCCTATTTCTGGTTCGTACTTTAGAAACTTCAATCATTCATCATCATCGATGCCTTCATTCTTACAGTTGTTACTAGAAGGAGCTAGCGAACATGGTGCCAAAAGAATCCGTGTGCACATACTTACTGATGGCCGTGATGTTTTGGATGGTAGCAGTGTACAATTTGTAGAAATACTTGAGAATGAGCTTTCAAAATTGCGTGAGAAAGGCATTGATGCACAAATTGCATCTGGTGGGGGCCGGATGTATGTGAGAATGGACCGTTATGAGGTAAAGTGCAAAGGTTTCTAGTTTGTATGCTGATCAAGTATCGATGGCACCAAGCAAGATTGCCTGTGGAGAAATAATTAACTTCTGATATATAGTTGTCATTTTTTTATTATCACAAAGCCCGGCCATTGGTTCCTTTACCTCTTCTGGTGAAATGTCCTTTTATTGTTTCTGCACAATGACTGGGGAGTTGTTAAGCGAGGATGGGATGCACAAGTTCTTGGTGAAGCACCATACAAATTCCAAAGTGCTCTTGAAGCCATTAAAAAGTTGAGGGAGGATCCAAAAGCCAATGATCAGTACTTGCCTCCTTTGTCATAGTTGATGAGAGTGATAAAGCAGTTGGACCTATAGTAGATGGAGATGCAGTTGTAACATTCAACTTTCGAGCAGATCGGATGGTTATGATTGCAAAAGCTTTAAAGTTTGAAATTTTTGATAAGTTTGATCGGGTTTGGTTGCCAAAGATGCGATATGCTGGAATGCTTCAATATGATGGGGAATTGAAGCTTCCAAGCCACTATCTTGTTTCTCCTCCAGAGATAGAAAGAACATCTGGTGAATATTTAGTGCATAATGGCATCAAAACTTTTGCCTGCAGGTAATATTCTATGCTGTTATCTAGAAATTGTTAATTATTGTGATAAACTTTAAAAAAAATGTATATTATTTGTTTCTTTTTTATCAATACATAAATCATTCTATTTGCAGAGATATTGGTTTTATTTCCATAAATTACCACTGTCCATAAACTTTTAGTTCTTCTCTGTCTATAGTTTGTTAACTATAAAGTTGATTAACTTAATTAGTCGTACAAACGTTTTGTATTTAGATGGTTTACTCTCTTTCATGCCTTGGACTACAAATTGGTGAAACCTACCAAGATGATCAATAGTTTCAGGATTTGGATTCTCATCATAGCTGGTATGATGGAAACCCCTGTAACGGATTATAATGGCTGTTGTCAGTCTTCTTGATCACTGTTGTCTTTTTCAGATTTAGAATAATTATTGTCAACCATACCTATGAATTGTAATAGCTGATAACTGCAGACAAACTCCCTATGAGCTATAACAGCTAATAACTGAAAACAAACATTAAAAGGACAGTGTTGCAATAACACCAAATTTGAACAAGGCTATTTGTGCTGGTGAGACAATCTTATGAATTACTGTTTTAATCTCAAGAATATTTATGATTAAATTGTATTAAGACCAATGGAGATTCAGATAATATTACTCTATCTCATCCGTCAGAGCTTGTTGTTTGACTTGACAAAATCCTTTGATATTCCAAATGTTTGTTTCCCCCTTTATTTGCCCAAACAGAGTGAAAATTTCTTGTCTTGTCATGGAAGATGGAAGAGTGCTTCTAGTCAATATAAAATGCTAGGCAGAACATTACTTATGCAGCATGCATTGTTGAGTTGGTGATCTCTGGATTCAATATGAACTATTTGTGTATGAGCTTAAGTTAAATGTTCTTATACTCTTGAAAAATATATATTAGGGAATTAAACATAGTTCACATATACGTTCTAATGCATGCTGAGGACATATTTCTTAACTTTGCCTTACCAGGTTTGTATTGTAAGAAGTCATTTAGAGCAAGACATTAATTTCTTCTTAACTCTGTATGGGGCTGTTGCTTACTACCTATCACATACATCCACATGCCAAATGTCTTTCTTTTTTCTCTGACCTGCAGTGAGACTGTCAAATTTGGTCATGTCACCTTCTTTTGGAATGGTAATCGGTCAGGATATTTTGATCCATCCATGGAAGAGTAAGTTGAGATACCCAGTGACATGGGGATTAGTTTTAATGTTCAACCCAAGATGAAAGCTTTGGAAATTGCTGAAAGAGCAAGAGATGCTATACTCAGTGGCAAGTTCCACCAGGTGATTAACATTTGGACTGTAAAAGTTTTTCTTTTTATATTGTTTTTTCTTATGATTTATTTTCTGCAGATACGTATCAACCTAGCTAATGGAGACATGGTAGGTCAAACCGGAGACATCAAGGCTACTGTTGTGGCACGCAAGGCAGCTGATGAAGCTGTTAAGGTAAATTTATGAATTTCGTGTTTCTTCTGTTGTTAGTCTTTACACTTTGCACAAAATGCTTGGGGTTGTGTTCAAATACTGTTGGACATTGAAGTAAAATTTTGAGCTTATAAACCCTTGGAGAACTAATCTTTAAGTTCCATAAATTCCAAAATTGGCGTAGGACTAATTTGTTGGTCAAATAGGGCTAGTCATGACTCTGCAACTAGCAAACTATATGACTAAGAATTTTCTTGATCCACCTAAAATATTTAGTGGATCGGGTCAAATTCAACAAGGCAAGTGAAGTATTTTCAGATGTAGTTTAGATGAATTTTGCAAAATGTTCTGTTTTTAGTGCATGCCATTTTTTAGTCCATTAGACAATATAAACTGTTGTTCCCTTTTTCATGTCAAGCAACTACATTTTCTTTGTTGCTTTTGGTTTCTTCAAACAATGTAGCTGTTAGTGATTTCCTTCTTCTCTACTGATGCAGCTTATACCTCTTAAGAGGAGTTTTTCACATTGTTATGTTCGTTTCATCAGATGTATTCATGGCAATGTTACAGAACAATGCCATGACTGCAGTTTTAGCTTCTAGATGATTGTCATCATCATGGCATATTTGCAAGCAGATCTCTTATCACGAAGACCTAACGATCCTTTCAGATGATAATCGAAGCGACAGAAAAGGTGGAGGGAGTCTATGTTGTGACTGCCGATCATGGTAATGCCGAGGACATGGTCAAAAGGGATAAGTCTGGCCAACCACTTCTTGACGAAAATGGGAACATCCAAATTCTCACCTCCCATACACTTCAACCGGTAACTTCTCAAGATCATCTTACGTTCTCAATTCATCATCATTGTTTACCCTTTCTTGTTTCTGTGCTGCTGAAAATGCTAGCTTTCAAGTATTTCAGCGTTCTAGATTGGTTCACTCTCGCAGCTTTTAAGACTTCTTTGAAACCAGGAATACACAACGCGACTTAGTCCGGTGGTGTATAGATAAATTCTTGAAGATATCAGCTGGTTGATAAAAAGACCTCAACCGCTTACGCGATACAAAATTAAATTAAAAAACCAAGTATTATTTCTGTTGTCCTGAGTGAATCGCCATTCGTATGAAATCATGAACGTAGTTGTGAATTCTTTATGTTTTATGTCCCTGAGTATACGTGAGTGTAGATGCATATTTCATTGTACTTACTTTTGTGCTGCAGGTTCCGATTGCGATTGGAGGCCGGGGGCTTGCACCGGGCGTCCGATTCAGGAAGGATCTGCCAAATGCTGGGCTTGCCAATGTTGCTGCTACCGTGATGAATCTTCTTCCCGGCGACTACGAGCCGACACTAACTGAAGTGGTTCGCGACTGAACAGTGGTCCGACCACCCATCTGCGATTAGGTACGCCATGCCAAAACCCCTCCTCTTCTTTTAAATCTTCGATCTGCAATTACTCGAGTTTGTTCGTATGCCGCACATTTCGTGGCTTCCTCCGAGTTTCACAGCCACATGCTCCGATAAGCTCGCTGTCTCATAGCACCGTAAGTTTAGATCTAAAGGACAATAATAATAGTGTTGGCAAGTAGTCATCGGTCTCCCGTGAAGCCGCTTACTTTGACTAACGAGGCACGGGAAAACCCCCTCTTGGATGGCAAGTCGCCCCACCGTCTCAGAAATGGTTTCGTCAATAAATATTATTTTAAAAAAATAAATAAAAATCTTTCATAATCAAAATTTTTATCACCTAAGTTATCCGATATTTTTTTAAAATTATAAAATAAGATTTTGAATACTCAATTTTGTTTAACAAATTTGTTATACTACTATTATATCATTATTTGACATAATTTTTCGGATATATTTTTTAAATATGAAATAAGATTTTGGATACTCAGTTTTCGGTAAACAAATTTGGCATACTACCATTATAATAATATTTAATACAAGATGGTTTTTTTATAATTTAATTTGACAATCTAAAATATTTAAATTGAAGTTAAAATTAATTGATGAGGTTTCTTAGATTAATATCTAATGTGTAAAAAGAAATAAAATATATAACTATAACTCTTTAGCTTATGCATCGGCATCATCGGTCATCCCATCTCAACCGCTTCAACCAAAAAGACAAAAAAAGATTATTCTAGCATGCGAGTGAGTGAAGCTAAAACGTTTATTACAAAACTCCATATGCTCATCATAACCCCAAGTGGGGCAATATTTTGGTAAACAACAAGAATTGTAGCACGAGTTATTGATCGACGACACTGACTCCTTTTGGTTCGACAGGTTAATAAACATAACATATCACACACCGCAGCACATCCTCAAAGCTCAAATCAATCGGTCGCCCGACACAGAAGTCAAAGACAAATTATGAGCGGATAAGAAAAAAGTGCGTCCCCACTTGGCTCTACAAATCTACGGCTATTAGACCTCCACGCGTCCATGAAGTGATGCGAGCAACATCAGCATTTAAGAGCGGAGAGGGTCGAAGATAAAAAAATTGAAAGGGAAAGGGAAAGCAACCAGAAAAAGGTAGTGCATCATGGACCGTTGATCAGGCGCCCCAGACGGTGATGCCCTGCATCATGTGCTTGAACTCACCGAAGTCGACCTGGCCGTCGGAGTTCTGGTCGACGGAGCAGATCATCTCTCGGACACGCGCGATGCTCCGGCCCTCCGGCAGCCCCAGCTTGGAGAGCACCGCCTGCAGCTCCGTCGCCGAGATGAAGCCGTCGCCGTCCTCGTCGAACACCCGGAAGGCCTCCCTCATGTCCTCCTCCACCTCCTCCTCGGCCGCGTCCTCCTCCTCGCCTGTTGCGTCGGGAGCGCCGAAGAGGGCGTCGCCGAGGGCGCGGTGGAGCGCCTCGAAGTCGTCGAAGGCGAGGCCGGCGCGGCCGGGAGGGATGTAGGCGGCGACGGTGGAACTGAGCTCCGCGGGGTCGGCGGCTAGGCCGAGGCGGTCGAGGGCGAGCGCAATCTCCTCCACGGTGATCTCCTCATCGCCGTTGTGGTCGAACAGGTCGAAGACGCGGCGGAGGCGCAAGGTGTTGAGGCTCTCGGTGCGCAGCCGGAAGGACGGCGACGGCCGGCCAAGGGTCGGGGCCGGCGTCGGCAGCTGGCGGTGAGCGGCCATCCCTCCCTCCATGGCTTCTGTGTACGTGGACAACAGCAAGCGAGCTAAGAGAGGGTAGAGAGGAAGGAGAGGCGAGGGGTGAGAGAAGCGTACGAGGGTGGTGCTTCCTATAAAGAGAGGGAAACGCGGGAAGTCGGCGTGCGATGGGAGCTGGAAACGGCTTCTTATACGAAAATAATAATTTGGATACGAAACGGTTTATTCTCGAGGCAATGATATACAGTGGTGTCACGATATTGACACTAGAGATACGATCGACATGAGTCACATGTCCCTTGCTGTGCCGTAAGAGGAGAGTTTGTTACTTTTGCATATATTCGAAAAGCTATCGTCGAGAAAAAAAATTGTAGATATATCGTCATTTCTCGGAAAAGAAAAATAACAAGTGAGAAGTTCAGATGTCTTTCTAAAATGGGAAGTTGATCATAAATAAAGCAAACGCGGTTCCCTTGACCATCACTGAGTCAACTAAATAAAATTTATGGCTTGATACACAACTAGCATCTTCCGGTAAACAGCTCACATCACGCTCTTGTTTATGACGAAGCTCGAGCTTGGGAGGCGGTGCACGACTCCAGGGCTGGACGCCAAGTTGACATCAAAGGAGAGCATAGCGTGGGCAACACGTTATGCGGAGTTGCAGGCATGACGATCCTCTCGACGTGTCATAGATTGGTCTACATCTGAAGAGAGAAGGGTTTGTTATCACCGTTGCTTACTGCCATGTGATGCCGTGAGCTGGAAGACCGTGTTGCAATCTGTTCCACATTAGTATTTAATGTGAGAGAAGTTTACGATGAGAGAAGTTCGAGTTGATACACAGTTCGAGATGTCGATTGAGATTCTCAATATGATTCCTTCGATACTCTAATTAATTTTAAAATAAAAATAAATAATAAAGTAAATAATAATTAATCTTAATTATTATGATATTAAGAGGAGAGTTTGTTACTTTTGCATATATTCGAAAAGCTATCGTCGAGAAAAAAAATTGTAGATATATCGTCATTTCTCGGAAAAGAAAAATAACAAGTGAGAAGTTCAGATGTCTTTCTAAAATGGGAAGTTGATCATAAATAAAGCAAACGCGGTTCCCTTGACCATCACTGAGTCAACTAAATAAAATTTATGGCTTGATACACAACTAGCATCTTCCGGTAAACAGCTCACATCACGCTCTTGTTTATGACGAAGCTCGAGCTTGGGAGGCGGTGCACGACTCCAGGGCTGGACGCCAAGTTGACATCAAAGGAGAGCATAGCGTGGGCAACACGTTATGCGGAGTTGCAGGCATGACGATCCTCTCGACGTGTCATAGATTGGTCTACATCTGAAGAGAGAAGGGTTTGTTATCACCGTTGCTTACTGCCATGTGATGCCGTGAGCTGGAAGACCGTGTTGCAATCTGTTCCACATTAGTATTTAATGTGAGAGAAGTTTACGATGAGAGAAGTTCGAGTTGATACACAGTTCGAGATGTCGATTGAGATTCTCAATATGATTCCTTCGATACTCTAATTAATTTTAAAATAAAAATAAATAATAAAGTAAATAATAATTAATCTTAATTATTATGATATAATCGATTTCTTATAGTAAATTTAATCAAAGAAAAATATTTTACGAATTGATATCCACATAATCTAATTAATTGTTGATCACCGCTGGCAGCGCCAAAAGATTCTTCCGCACCGACATGACAAATGAACTGTTCGTTCACGAAGCTGTCTGTAGCTGATCATCAAAGCCGAGTCCAGCACTGAGAGCAGCCTTGCCGACACGTGAGCCCAAAGAAGCTCCAAATCAAAGCCTAGTGCAACGTTTTCCATAGAGGCTATTGAAGAGCAGCACACACACACTCTTCTTGCATGCATACACAACAGCACAAGCAGTGACTCGTATCACCTCTAAAGACAAACACAAGGCACGTCATGATCATAGAGTGAATGCTTTGATTGATGATAGCACAGACAATTACCTCCGTCAAGATGATTGGCGAATGAATGCCTGACGGTAGTGCCTGCCCTGCTCATGGAGAATCATGTCGTTTTAGTTTGCTGTGATGGTTTCGGTAGAAAACCAAATGACCGCCCTGGCATTTCAGCAAGTCAAGTGTTCTTTTTCTTGTCCTTGTGCATGTTTCACGCAAGCATCTCTGATGACCATTACCAACTCTCGGGATTGCATGCATGTGCCTTCACATCTCGGATTCTCTCACAACATTAATTCACCGAGATATATTCCGTGAACATATCGTCGTCGACAACAATGCGACTTATCCTATGCCTCCTTCGGATCACAAAGGAGCAACCGCACACCATGGTTCATTGCAGTCTCGAGTGAGATTCTATAACCACAGAAAACATGGTCCTTGTTCTAACAACACGTTACTGTTTCATGTCTTCATCTACATGTTACCAGATCCCATAAGACTCTTTCGATCATCTCTTCGGGGGATTGATCTCCTCCTTTTCAGCCTCTCCAGTTGTCTTTCATTGTCCTAATTTTCCTCAGCGCCTCGACTGGAGTACCACAGCCGACTCTAGCCTGCAAATTGCCAAGTTCAAGTTGATAAGCTGGTCCAGAAAATAAAACAAATATGTAAATCCAGATATTTGAAATATGACCAAAACAAAGGACAATAGTCGATATGGCATATGGAAGTAATAATGGTTATACAGGAAAACAGAGTTTGGACAAAGTTCATATGCTTTCTGTCCTCCACATAGGTCGAGAAATCTTATGCAATTCATCAACATTATTTCTATCCCTCGGGAAATTGCACACATGATGTTGAGAGCAGTCATCATCGAGGCTCCAGTTTCATAACCGTATGCTGTCACCTAAAAGAATGTGCAGCCATAAGCATCCAATGCTAAAATGCTGAGGACTTGAATGTGCAAGCTTCAAAAGACGAATTCATTTCACATCCCATGAACAGTCCGTCTGACAGTTCGGGAGTTGAATTCTAGCAATAAAGCCATCAATTATCTTCATCGAATGCACCATTTCATTTTACAGCTAGTATACTGGTAATGCTAACTCTTTCATTCATGCTGTGTAGATCCACCTTCTAAGTCTAAAGTTCACTAGCTTAAAAACATCTATATCTTCTAAGAGGCAGCTTAAGACCATTGCTGGGAGAATCAAGCTCTGTAACAGATTAGCAATTTATGTAGTCAGCCACTAGTTTAACATAATATGCCCGTTTCTTTTTTGTTTTTTTTGTTTTTTCTTTCCCTCCTTCAAGCAATACAATGAAACAAAAAGAAAGCAATAAACCTGTATCTCGGGTAAGTCAACCCGCATGAATGGATTGGTTTGTAGTTCTTCGTCAATTGTCGAAGGAATGGTAGGCTGGCCTTCTTTACGTTGATTTTGAGCCCATAATAGCTTCTGTGATATCTTTTCATTGTCTGGTTCAACCGTTGACGCAAACTGCAGGTTCTTCACTGTGTACTGCAGGAAATCACAGATTTAGCCTCATCATCTATTCCCAACAAAAGCATAAGGGAAAGACTAGAAGTTGCAACAGATCTAAGAATAAAATGATGTATGTTTCACAGTACTATTGACATGTTTCCCTCCTACATCATAGCAACAAAAAATATGTCACATACACAAGACAATGATTTATTAAATGGAATGACGTATCATGAAGATATCTGTATTATCAGATATAGCAGGGGAGATAAACATGATAAACTGTTTTATCGAAGATTACCAAGTTACAGCTGTAATCAAATTGTATGCCACATTTGCTGCTTATGTTGGCTACACTGCTCTATAGCAACTATAAGGAATCAGCATCATACATACATCATCTGATGTACGTTTTCCCCAAGGATATATTTTCCCACTAATCAAGATCTCATCAATTGCATAACAAATACAATCAGCTAACATTTGCAATCTATGCATTTCCTGGATTAGTCTTGTAATGACCTTTTTAACTTTTTGGAATGCATCGAACTTAGATGTGTTTAAGCACCTTCTGCTACACTATTTCCATTACCTATATTCAACAACCTCGTTTGGCATGACTAGTCCAACCAGGAATCGAAATAGAAACTCTAAGGTCCATGACTTCATTCCATTCTATCCCGAGGAAAAGGTTCTCATATTAGATATTAGGATTATGAAAAAGCACACCTCATGGCCACAATAAACACGGGTAGGCTTCGGCAGTGAACTCAATGTCACACATAGTGATTGATACATCTGTTCTGCAGTGCCTTCGAAAAACTTATAGTCGATATGGCAGATGGAAGTAATAATGGTTTATACAGGAAAACAGAGTTTGGACAAAGTTCATATGCTTTCTGTCCTCCACATAGGTCGAGAAATCTTATGCAATTCATCAACATTATTTCTATCCCTCGGGAAATTGCACACATGATGTTGAGAGCAGTCATCATCGAGGCTCCAGTTTCATAACCGTATGCTGTCACCTAAAAGAATGTGCAGCCATAAGCAATAAGTACATTTTCAGGTTGAGAACCAAAAAAAGTGAAAAAAGAGTGAAAAAATAAAAAGCAACACCAACTAATAGATTATATCTTCATCCTTTATGAGTAATATAAATAATTCAAGGACTTGAGTTTACTTTTTCATCCTGCATCAACGGTGATCACTAAGTCCGTCTGACAGTTCGGGAGTTGAATTCTAGCAATAAAGCCATCAATTATCTTCATCGAATGCACCATTTCATTTTACAGCTAGTATACTGGTAATGCTAACTCTTTCATTCATGCTGTGTAGATCCACCTTCTAAGTCTAAAGTTCACTAGCTTAAAAACATCTATATCTTCTAAGAGGCAGCTTAAGACCATTGCTGGGAGAATCAAGCTCTGTAACAGATTAGCAATTTATGTAGTCAGCCACTAGTTTAACATAATATGCCCGTTTCTTTTTTGTTTTTTTTGTTTTTTCTTTCCCTCCTTCAAGCAATACAATGAAACAAAAAGAAAGCAATAAACCTGTATCTCGGGTAAGTCAACCCGCATGAATGGATTGGTTTGTAGTTAGGAGAGCATAGCGTGGGCAACACGTTATGCGGAGTTGCAGGCATGACGATCCTCTCGACGTGTCATAGATTGGTCTACATCTGAAGAGAGAAGGGTTTGTTATCACCGTTGCTTACTGCCATGTGATGCCGTGAGCTGGAAGACCGTGTTGCAATCTGTTCCACATTAGTATTTAATGTGAGAGAAGTTTACGATGAGAGAAGTTCGAGTTGATACACAGTTCGAGATGTCGATTGAGATTCTCAATATGATTCCTTCGATACTCTAATTAATTTTAAAATAAAAATAAATAATAAAGTAAATAATAATTAATCTTAATTATTATGATATAATCGATTTCTTATAGTAAATTTAATCAAAGAAAAATATTTTACGAATTGATATCCACATAATCTAATTAATTGTTGATCACCGCTGGCAGCGCCAAAAGATTCTTCCGCACCGACATGACAAATGAACTGTTCGTTCACGAAGCTGTCTGTAGCTGATCATCAAAGCCGAGTCCAGCACTGAGAGCAGCCTTGCCGACACGTGAGCCCAAAGAAGCTCCAAATCAAAGCCTAGTGCAACGTTTTCCATAGAGGCTATTGAAGAGCAGCACACACACACTCTTCTTGCATGCATACACAACAGCACAAGCAGTGACTCGTATCACCTCTAAAGACAAACACAAGGCACGTCATGATCATAGAGTGAATGCTTTGATTGATGATAGCACAGACAATTACCTCCGTCAAGATGATTGGCGAATGAATGCCTGACGGTAGTGCCTGCCCTGCTCATGGAGAATCATGTCGTTTTAGTTTGCTGTGATGGTTTCGGTAGAAAACCAAATGACCGCCCTGGCATTTCAGCAAGTCAAGTGTTCTTTTTCTTGTCCTTGTGCATGTTTCACGCAAGCATCTCTGATGACCATTACCCACTCTCGGGATTGCATGCATGTGCCTTCACATCTCGGATTCTCTCACAACATTAATTCACCGAGATATATTCCGTGAACATATCGTCGTCATCGACAACAATGCGACTTATCCTATGCCTCCTTCGGATCACAAAGGAGCAACCACACACCATGGTTCATTGCAGTCTCGAGTGAGATTCTATAACCACAGAAAACATGGTCCTTGTTCTAACAACACGTTACTGTTTCATGTCTTCATCTACATGTTACCAGATCCCATAAGACTCTTTCGATCATCTCTTCGGGGGATTGATCTCCTCCTTTTCAGCCTCTCCAGTTATCTTTCATTGTCCTAATTTTCCTCAGCGCCTCGGCTGGAGTACCACAGCCAACTCTAGCCTGCAAATTGCCAAGTTCAAGTTGATAAGCTGGTCCAGAAAATAAAACAAATATGTAAATCCAGATATTTGAAATATGACCAAAACAAAGGACAATAGTCGATATGGCAGATGGAAGTAATAATGGTTTATACAGGAAAACAGAGTTTGGACAAAGTTCATATGCTTTCTGTCCTCCACATAGGTCGAGAAATCTTATGCAATTCATCAACATTATTTCTATCCCTCGGGAAATTGCACACATGATGTTGAGAGCAGTCATCATCGAGGCTCCAGTTTCATAACCGTATGCTGTCACCTAAAAGAATGTGCAGCCATAAGCATCCAATGCTAAAATGCTGAGGACTTGAACGTGCAAGCTTCAAAAGACGAATTCATTTCACATCCCATGAACAGTTCGTCTGACAGTTCGGGAGTTGAATTCTAGCAATAAAGCCATCAATTATCTTCATCGAATGCACCATTTCATTTTACAGCTAGTATACTGGTAATGCTAACTCTTTCATTCATGCTGTGTAGATCCACCTTCTAAGTCTAAAGTTCACTAGCTTAAAAACATCTATATCTTCTAAGAGGCAGCTTAAGACCATTGCTGGGAGAATCAAGCTCTGTATCAGATTAGCAATTTATGTAGTCAGCCACTCGTTTAACATAATATGCCTGTTTCTTTTTTCTTTTTTTTTCCTTTCCCTCCCTCAAGCAATACAATGAATCAAAAAGAAAGCAAAAAACCTGTATCTCGGGTAAGTCAACCCGCATGAATGGATTGGATTGTAGTTCTTCGTCAATCGTCGAAGGAATGGTAGGTTGGCCTTCTTTACGTTGATTTTGAGCCCATAATAGCTTCTGTGATATCTTTTCATTGTCTGGTTCAACCGTTGACGCAAACTGCAGGTTCTTCACTGTGTACTGCAGGAAATCACAGATTTAGCCTCATCATCTATTCCCAACAAAAGCATAAGGGAAAGACTAGAAGTTGCAACAGATCTAAGAATAAAATGATGTATGTTTCACAGTACTATTGACATGTTTCCCTCCTACATCATAGCAACAAAAAATATGTCACATACACAAGACAATGATTTATTAAATGGAATGACGTATCATGAAGATATCTGTATTATCAGATATAGCAGGGGAGATAAACATGATAAACTGTTTTATCGAAGATTACCAAGTTACAGCTGTAATCAAATTGTATGCCACATTTGCTGCTTATGTTGGCTACACTGCTCTATAGCAACTATAAGGAATCAGCATCATACATACATCATCTGATGTACGTTTTCCCCAAGGATATATTTTCCCACTAATCAAGATCTCATCAATTGCATAACAAATACAATCAGCTAACATTTGCAATCTATGCATTTCGTGGATTAGTCTAGTAATGAACTTTTTAACTTTTCGGAATGCATCGAACTTAGATGTGTTTAAGCACCTTCTGCTACACTATTTCCATTACCTATATTCAACAACCTCGTTTGGCATGACTAGTCCAACCAGGAATCGAAATAGAAACTCTAAGGTCCATGACTTCATTCCATTCTATCCCGAGGAAAAGGTTATCATATTAGATATTAGGATTATGAAAAGGCACACCTCATGGCCACAATAAACACGAGTAGGCTTTGGCAGTGAACTCAATGTCACACATAGTGATTGATACATCTGTTCTGCAGTGCCTTCGAAAAACTTACCACAACCAGCGATAAACTGAAAAACAAAAGGAATAAAATAGTGTCATCCTATCAGAGTGTAATGCCATCCACATTATAGAACAAAGAACATGATGTCCAGCGATAAACTGAAAAACAAAAGGAATAAAAGAGTGTCATCCTATCAGAGTGTAATGCATCCGCATTATAGAACAAAGAACATGATGTAGACTCACCAATGTGTCTCCAGTAAAGACAGCTGGATCTTCCCCTTTACTGGTCACATAAAAGCTAATATGACCCATGGTGTGGCTGATGAAACCAGATCATAAGTACATTTTCAGGTTGAGAACCAAAAAAGGTGAAAAAAGAGTGAAAAAAAAAAGCAACATCAACTAATAGATTATATCTTCATCCTTTATGAGTAATATAAATAATTCAAGGACTTGAGTTTACTTTTTCATCCTGCATCAACGGTGATCACTAAAAAGCATCTTAAGGTACAATGTGCTTCCTCATAGAGGATGCAAGAAATGATTAGATGATGCAAATGGACAACTCGAAGCTCAGACTAATAATGGTTTATACAGGAAAACAGAGTTTGGACAAAGTTCATATGCTTTCTGTCCTCCACATAGGTCGAGAAATCTTATGCAATTCATCAACATTATTTCTATCCCTCGGGAAATTGCACACATGATGTTGAGAGCAGTCATCATCGAGGCTCCAGTTTCATAACCGTATGCTGTCACCTAAAAGAATGTGCAGCCATAAGCATCCAATGCTAAAATGCTGAGGACTTGAACGTGCAAGCTTCAAAAGACGAATTCATTTCACATCCCATGAACAGTTCGTCTGACAGTTCGGGAGTTGAATTCTAGCAATAAAGCCATCAATTATCTTCATCGAATGCACCATTTCATTTTACAGCTAGTATACTGGTAATGCTAACTCTTTCATTCATGCTGTGTAGATCCACCTTCTAAGTCTAAAGTTCACTAGCTTAAAAACATCTATATCTTCTAAGAGGCAGCTTAAGACCATTGCTGGGAGAATCAAGCTCTGTAACAGATTAGCAATTTATGTAGTCAGCCACTAGTTTAACATAATATGCCCGTTTCTTTTTTGTTTTTTTTGTTTTTTCTTTCCCTCCTTCAAGCAATACAATGAAACAAAAAGAAAGCAATAAACCTGTATCTCGGGTAAGTCAACCCGCATGAATGGATTGGTTTGTAGTTCTTCGTCAATTGTCGAAGGAATGGTAGGCTGGCCTTCTTTACGTTGATTTTGAGCCCATAATAGCTTCTGTGATATCTTTTCATTGTCTGGTTCAACCGTTGACGCAAACTGCAGGTTCTTCACTGTGTACTGCAGGAAATCACAGATTTAGCCTCATCATCTATTCCCAACAAAAGCATAAGGGAAAGACTAGAAGTTGCAACAGATCTAAGAATAAAATGATGTATGTTTCACAGTACTATTGACATGTTTCCCTCCTACATCATAGCAACAAAAAATATGTCACATACACAAGACAATGATTTATTAAATGGAATGACGTATCATGAAGATATCTGTATTATCAGATATAGCAGGGGAGATAAACATGATAAACTGTTTTATCGAAGATTACCAAGTTACAGCTGTAATCAAATTGTATGCCACATTTGCTGCTTATGTTGGCTACACTGCTCTATAGCAACTATAAGGAATCAGCATCATACATACATCATCTGATGTACGTTTTCCCCAAGGATATATTTTCCCACTAATCAAGATCTCATCAATTGCATAACAAATACAATCAGCTAACATTTGCAATCTATGCATTTCCTGGATTAGTCTTGTAATGACCTTTTTAACTTTTTGGAATGCATCGAACTTAGATGTGTTTAAGCACCTTCTGCTACACTATTTCCATTACCTATATTCAACAACCTCGTTTGGCATGACTAGTCCAACCAGGAATCAAAATAGAAACTCTAAGGTCCATGACTTCATTCCATTCTATCCCGAGGAAAAGGTTATCATATTAGATATTAGGATTATGAAAAGGCACACCTCATGGCCACAATAAACACGAGTAGGCTTTGGCAGTGAACTCAATGTCACACATAGTGATTGATACATCTGTTCTGCAGTGCCTTCGAAAAACTTACCACAACCAGCGATAAACTGAAAAACAAAAGGAATAAAATAGTGTCATCCTATCAGAGTGTAATGCCATCCACATTATAGAACAAAGAACATGATGTCGACTCACCAATGTGTCTCCAGTAAAGACAGCTGGATCTTCCCCTTTACTGGTCACATAATAGCTAATATGACCCATGGTGTGGCTGATGAAACCAGATCATAAGTACATTTTCAGGTTGAGAACCAAAAAAGGTGAAAAAAGAGTGAAAAAAAAAAGCAACATCAACTAATAGATTATATCTTCATCCTTTATGAGTAATATAAATAATTCAAGGACTCGAGTTTACTTTTCCATCCTGCATCAATGGTGATCACTAGAAAGCATCTTAAGGTACAATGTGCTTCCTCATAGAGGATGCAAGAAATGATTAGATGATGCAAATGGACAACTCGAAGCTCAGACTAGGACAGGTTCAAACCTCTAAATAAAGATTCTTAAATTGTCTGAGATTTTATTTGTTCCGAGCTATTGCACCATTCGTTCTGGAAATGCATGAGGGAATGCAAGGAGAATTGACCAGCTCAAAGACGCCACAGTTCACCATTTTTCTAGTGACCAACTCGACCAACATTTTCCGAGAGGAGATGTTGCTGCTATGTACAGAATTCCATCTTATTGACTTGGCACTATCATTCAACGTACACATGTGCATTTTGACAAATGTGGAAAGCTTTGCCCTTTAATCGATGAAAACTTAGGATGTTTAATTTTAATAAATAATATGTATTGTCACATTCATATTATCACCAAAGTCGTTCTCAGATGGTATATGTTGCCATCGCCAATAGTTGCTTATGACATCACATATTATGGTTTGCTTGTCATGTTAATCAGAAACTAATGCTCAATAACTCCTTTCAGCTTCATGACCAAAGATATAGATATTCTTCACATTCCAGTTTATCTAGCACAAACCACCAATAATTATAATGTATAATTCACTTACGAACTTGAGGCAGTGCAAGAAAATGTTTGTTCAATCAATTTTTTTCTGAGTTCTCAATAAAAGTGGCTCAAGGACAATTAATTAACAATGTCATCATACTATTAGCTGGTTTTGAAGTCTGTTTATCTTATGTCCTCGGGCTGTCAAGATGATTCATTTATATTTTCAATTCTAAGGGTCCATCTAAGAACACATTTGAAATGTACATTGAGGGCTCAATACAAATGTCATGTGAATCGATGTTTGTTTAAAATTTTTTCAAATTGCATCTGGCCTGGATGCTGCATTGAAAATGCTCAAATGTTAATGCTACCTCAGAGTAGCATTAGCATTTGAACATTTGAATGATGCTAATGTAATTTTTAAAATTCCAAAAGTACCCTATAACTTTATCTAATGACATCACATATTATGGTTTGCTTGTCATGTGAATCAGGAATAAATGGCTTCCTGATCAGGTTAATCAGAAACTAAAGCTCAATAATTCCTTTCAGCTTCATGACCAAAGATATAGATATTCTTCACATTCCAGTTTATCTAGCACAAACCACCAATAATTATAATGTATAATTCACTTACGAACTTGAGGCAGTGCAAGAAAATGTTTGTTCAATCAATTTTTTTCTGAGTTCTCAATAAAAGTGGCTCAAGGACAATTAATTAACAATGTCATCATACTATTAGCTGGTTTTGAAGTCTGTTTATCTTATGTCCTCGGGCTGTCAAAATGATTCATTTATATTTTCAATTCTAAACTCTCGGAGCATTCCATAACTGCACATTTATTCAAACCCCTTTCTCCAACCACAGATTAGAAATGCAAATGTGTTACCAAACGCAGCCTAAGTGTTCCTCCATATGTGAATTAAACAACTTGCTATCCTATGTCTCAGAATCAGTCACAAGCTAGTTCGACATCAACATGTGGCAGTCCTGCAATTCTACATGTGCTATATCACTGTCCAATAATAGTTTCTCAGATGAGACCGACATAAGGTTGTGATTTTGATTTTATCTTGTCGCTTCACAGTGCACAAACAATCAAGTAAGAATGCATAGATCACACAGGAATACAGGGTATGGAGAAAAAGACGTGATACAAGAGGAGTGACCCCATACCATGGTGTGTGGAGCGCCAGTATCTCCATATCCGGCCCCAGAGGCAGCTTATCCCCGTTCTCTAAATTATCCGTGCAACCTTTGACGGAGTCTTTTGATCCACCAAAGACTTTTATCCCCGGCACCAACTGCTTCATCTTCTCGTTCCCACCTGCATGATCCCTATAATGAACCAGAAACTTTCAGAAGACAACATATAACGGGCTACCAACCTAATCCAACGACTTATAGTACTGCAGAGCTCCAAATTCTCAGAGTAGATGAACAATTTGGTGAATCTTGGGTCAAGAACTTATCGGAACTAGCAAAAAGGATAAGAGGAGAGGGGATTTGGACCAACCAGTGGTGGTGAGTAGTGAGGACAAGCTTGAGATCGGCGCCGATCTGCTTCGCCGTCCTGCAGACCTTGTCGGGCTCCACCGGATCGACGGCTGCCGCCTCCCCGGACACCTCATTCACGATTCTGGAAGTCGCGCGAAACGGGAAGGGATCAAGAAAACAAGAGGATCAAAAGCAAATCTAGGGTTCGAAGCAACGGGAAATCGCGGGGGAAAGGATCAACCGGTGCTCACATGTAGGCGTAATTGTCTTCCAAGCACTCGACGTGAACAATCTTCATCGTCGCTCTTCGCGATGCTTCGATGGTCGAGAAGACGCAGAGAGCGAGCAAGCGAGAGAAAGAGAGAGAGAGAGGGGGGCGGGGGATGATTTTAAGATAGAAGGTGAAGTCGCTGGGACTAGAAGAGTGCGTTTAGCGACACGTGGCAAGACGGCAAGTATTCTCTGGAAGCTCATCTGCGTATAATAATTATTTTTAATATATATTAATAAGGACGATTTTTCTGAAAAATATCTTCATTTTACGTATTTCCTAAATAATTACCCATTTTTATTTTTTTCCAAACCATATACAAATTCCTAAATGATGATATTTTGTTAGGGAAATCGCCCTATCGATAAATCTATTTTTCGATGAGTTACTGTCAAATTGACACGTGGATCATAATTAAGTTTAGAAAACGATGAAAAATTAGAGTTTAGATATTTTATAAAACCATATTTATTGGTAAATCATAATTAATGGAGCGCATTAAAATATTTAAAGGATATATGTATATTTAAATTGGGATGAGAGAACATATCATTTTTCAATTTTTAAAAAATGAATTCAATAAAATATACGACAAACCAAAATGGGTAATCACCTTTTTTATTAAAAAAATAGGATTTTTCATGAAATACTTACCCCAAGAAAGAAAAAGTTGAAAGATGCATTGGGGTTTTGAAGTTCTAGAAATTATGTCTGGTTATTGAATGATCTTTTAGCTTCAATGAAGAATCATAAGTGTTAGCTATCGCCAGATGCAGGCTCGTTGGTACAACACAGAGCCAGCTAGTTTGGATTTTGTTGTTGTTGTTGTTGATCTTTTTGGTTTACGAATGCCGACAACAGGAAGTGGTTGCATGTTATATGAAGCTGAACTGGAATCCTATAGGAAAAAGTACAGATTTCGAGGAAGAACACGAGATAAATGGAGAGCAGCTGAAGAGCAATCGGTCTTGGTCATGGAGAATTCCAGCTAATGTCCTATGCTATCAAAAACACAGACTAAGCTGTAACGTGCACGGCTTGAAATGTTTCCCGATCTTGCGGACTCGTAACTTGAAGCACGCAGTGGGAGACAGAACATGATCCAGATAGAGACATCAAGAGAAAAGAACAGGTTTTGGATGCTTAGATATCGCATGCTTGCACGAAAAAAGCGCTAGAACGACACCCCAAGAAATCTATCAGCTCAACATGAATCCAAGAGCAGAAACTAGAAGTCCATTTCATATCTGAACAGGTCATATTTTGTTCAATCCATCAAATCTTTCAGGAACAAAGGATGCGATATCAAACTTCCAGATACAAAAGAAGACGACTTTTAAGTTGTCTATTGATAACACCAACCATTTATTTTGTTCACAACAGCAGTTTCATTCTGGAAGTACAAATTACAGATCAAATTTATCGGAGGTTATATGAAATCTCAAGGTTGAGTAATGTTACAGCACAAACTCAGCAAATACATTTAATAAAGAGATTAAGAAGATAAATCAAAGCGCTAATTTCCATATCGAAGATTGAAGAAGCATTGAGGCAACCCTTACAATGACGAGCTCACCGACCTTTTGGGTTCATGATCTGTGAGAACACAGCACTGGGGGTCAACCCATCCGAGTCCTCGCTAGCTACACTCCGCCCTCCAATGCTTATCGAGGTAGTTGTGGTTGTCGTGGTGCTTGATTCCATAGATGGGTCATCAGGAACTTTCTTTCCGAATATCATTAGTGTTGCTGCCTCGTCTGAGATACCAGTACTGATGCTGCCACTCTCCTCGGCACTCTCCTGTAGCTGGAGGGCAAACTCGAGGTTCCACAGCACATCACCCATTGATGGTCGTTCGGTCCCAACATCTGCCACACACTTCTCGGCAGTCTCTGCAAACTTCTTTAGGCACTGCGGAGCAATCTTACCCTTTAAGTAGGGATCAATGATCTGATCTAGTATTCCCTTCTTCTGGCAGTGTGCTGCCCACTCAGCCAAGCTGACTTGTTCCTTTGGAAGTGTAGGGTTTAGAGCTGGCCGAGCGCACAGGACCTCAAACAACACAACCCCGAACGAGTATACATCAGATTTCTCGGTAAGCTGCTGCCTCCGGAAGTATTCTGGGTCAAGATATCCAAAGCTTCCCTTCACCACTGTGCTGACATGAGTGTGATCCAGTGTCGGACCAGTCTTGGAAAGACCAAAATCTGAAACCTTTGAGACCCATTTCTCATCTAACAGAATGTTTGTGGTCTTCACATCTCGGTGGATGATGGTGTACTTGGCACCAGTATGGAGGTAGTGCAGTCCGCGAGCTGCCCCAATGCAGATATCAAGTCGCTGCCTCCAGGTGAGGGGCGGCTTTTGAGTCTTGTATAGATGCTCACGGAGGGTCCCATGGGCCATGTAGTCGTACACCAGGATCATCTCACAGTTCTCCTCACAGTAACCAATCAAAGAGACAAGGTGCCTGTGGCGAAGCTTGGAAAGCATCTCAATCTCAGTCTGAAATTCATGAACACCTTGCTCGGACATTGGATTACCACGCTTGATGGCTACCTTTGTCCCACCATCTATCTCCCCATGGTAAACCTTTCCAAATCCACCGACACCAAGGAGGAGAGACTCATCAAAACCTTTTGTGGCAGCCTTTATTTCAGCAAATGAGAAGTGGCGGCAAAGGTTTGTGGGGAGTGATGAGGCATAGCTCCCACTAGTGTTTGATTTAGCTGATGCAGATGAATGAGAATTTCCATACAAGGAGAGAGGAAGCCAACCGGAAGGCCCATCACTGCTACCAGCATCCTTTCCTTTCTTCTTTTGGCGCCTGCAGATCCTGATAAGACAGAAACCAACAAGCAAGAGTGCAAACCCTCCAACAACCCCGCCAGCAATTGCTGCAATTCTACTCTTGGATTTTGTGGATTGCCCATCAAAATTCTTGCTAGCATCCACCTCTGGATCAGGCCTTGGTGGTGGATTAAGTCCTGCAAGACTTGCATTGCTGTTTTGCAACTTAAAGATCTCAAGCCCATTCAAGATAGCATCATAAAACTGTGGTTTGGTTTTGGTATATGGGTGGAGTGCAATCCATAGCTCCATCTGTCCGCTTCCGGTTGTGACCACGACGTAGTCCTTAAAAACAGGTATACCTATTCCAGTGCTCCACCCAATTACATCAGCCCCTTCCTGTGCAGTCTGGTTGTTGATGTAGATTTCAAAGGTTCTTTGGTTTATCTTGGTTATCGGATACTGGATCTCGCAGAAATGGAACCTTAAGAGATAGTAAAAGCCAGCATCCACTGTGAGAATCCATGTGAGATTATAATTCAGGTTGACATTTGCATTTGGCCCCATTGATCGTGCAGTTGAGTAGACATCCACCGGTGCAATATAGTTTGGAACATCGACCGTGTATGAGATGGTGACATTCGGATCGTTGGAGTAGGTCACACCGAAAGAAGACCCATAGATGTATGGTGAATCATCATTCCAAGAGCGGAACAAGCCAGAGTCCTGGGTAGGGGAAAGGGACTGCCCACCCACATTGAGCCGATACACTGTCTCTAGAGCCCAGTCCTGGTCAATTGTATAGGCCACGGAACTTCCACCCATGACGAGCATAGGGCTTGCAGAGCTAAAGATGTCCGGAATCGACACGATCTCGATACCATTGATAAAAGCAAAAGCATTGGGATGGGTGGTCGATGGGGTAAAAGTGAGGTTGAGGCCACCGGTAGAGACATTAACCGAGAACTCCCGGGCGAGGTAGGCATAGTTGAGTGAATCGGCGGTGAGATAGGCGCTGAAGTTACTGAGAAGGGTGTGTGTGTCGGAAGTGACGGAGAAGAATGCATCCGATGCAACATGGTTGGAATAATCGGAAGGGTAGAAGTGGAGGCGGACATACTTGCGGCCCGGGCCGACAGGGAAGGAGTAGGTGTACGGGGAGGTGAAGACCCGGGCCGTCAAGTACGGGACTTCCGGGACCGACGAGTCTTGCTGGGGAGCTGTGAAGCCGACGGCATTCAGAGAAGGGCCGTACTTAGATCCAGCGTCGCCGGTCCAAGTTTGGGAGTCGGTATCAATGGCCTGCCCTGAGGCGCCACAGTTGAGGAGGATGTAGTCCCGAGGGACATAGGTGGAGTTACCGGCGGCGACCAAGATCGGGGCCATCGCCAAGAACAGGAGCAAGGAAGCCGACCCGAAACGGTTCCTCATGTGGAAATACCACACTATGCACCACCCAGAAGAACAGATCTTTGGGAAGAAACTAGCAATCAAGCCGAAGACCAAGACTGGATTTTTAGCCCTATATACAGCAAAAATCGAATCTTTGATGAAGAAAACCGAAGATTTCCCTCAAGTTCTTGCATTCCTCTTGGATTCAGAGGAGAAATCCACAGAACGAGGAAAATAAACCGGAATTCCTGCAGAAATACTGAAATCTAAGACGGAATATTTGGCAAAAAATCATCGGAAAAGAGAACGACAACAGATCTACAAAACGCAGCTGAAATAAATCAAAACCGGATGAAGCGGAAGCCTAGATCGACGGGGAAGAGCAACGTGAGTACCTTGCATGAGCTCCGATGGCGGAAAGAACCGCGGGGAATCTTTGGTGAGGGAGGAACACCTCTTCAGTTCTTACAAGCTATCAACTACTTCACCATTTATTTCCTTCCCTATTAGCTTAATGCAAAGTGCATTATTAGTCGATCCCTTACATGATACAGCCGTCGTTTCGGAACCAATAGTTCTCCCGATATCCTTACCCGGAGGCCGATTTCTCGTGGGTCCCATCTGTGATCCAGTAATCGAAACGGTATGTGACCGGGCAAGTCAGGGAAAGACGTGTCGAAGAGCGACGCACCTCGCTCACCGCGTTTGGCGACCTACCGACGCCAGCTGTTGTCGGAACGGAGCCAGTGATGGACCGGGTGGTGATGGTGGGTCCAGCAAAAGATCGTCCAACTTGATCCGTTGGATCGCGGGGCTCTTTGATTCGTTCGAACACGTATTTTTCTACGGTACGTTGACGCCAAAGGGTCCGAATCCGACATGAACACATGAACATGGGGAACATTAGCGCTCCGGAAAGAGAGCGTTGACTAGGTAACATGTAGACGGTGGTGGTGGAACACAACCCGGATGAGGCAACCAATAAAACAAGATTATTTAGGTGGAGCCCACATCATCTAATATATTTTTGCCTCCGTCACGCCGCAAATTAAGAATATCGTGTGAGAAACCAATTTCCCTATCACATTTTCATGTAATTATAATAGTGGCAGATCGAACCTTCACGGCTTTGACGATCAATTCATTTGAATGTGATTCTTAGGAAAATTTGACATCCATGGTAAATAATTATGGTGAAGATGGTATTGGGTGAGTAAGCTCATCCCAAAACCGAGTTAACACAACATTATTAATAATTAACACAATATTATTGATAAGACATATTTTGCTCTCAGGACACGTCACAGCCAATGCCACAAAATTCGTACCCCAGGGCATCATTCGACATATCTCGTCCCGGTAAACTCAGGACGGCACCATCCTCACACGTCAAGTCAAAGTCCGTACCGAGGCATTGTATAATGCGTCCACCACGCCAACCCGCGTACGCTGACCTTCTTGCAACAGTATAAAGACCTCGGGCCGCCCTCCGGACCGGAGGGAGGGAGGGAGGAGAAAAAGAGGAAAAAAATAATCAAACACTCCACTGACTTGCTCGTCGGAGAGGCACTCCACTGACTTACTCGTCGGAGAGGCCAAAGTCGGGGATCACCAGACGAATGTCTTTTTTGCAAGAGAGCGGCCACCCACTTCATGCGAGCGTCCCAACCTCGAAAGTCGCCGACCGGTGTTCCCGCGGTGAGTCATCAACCAGCATCCGGATCAAGGAACGTCGATCGAGGTCCCATCGCCAGGACTTGATCAACCTCGACGACCTGCTCAGCCAATAGGAGACTCCCGACATCGACCCGTGGACCAGGCCGTGCTGACTCACCAGCCATGGCACCTTTGTTCACCAATACATTTGACGCTAGAAGGAGGGTCATGTCACAGGAGCATCTCGCAGGAGCTCTCCCAGAAGGAGAGCCACCGGCCGGTCACCCCTATGTCAGGCTCGGAGATCAGCCTCCCCCCAAAGACGGGGGGATCCCGGCCTCGACGCCAGATCGCTACTGGCGCCTGTTCAATGACCCGGGGCTGTCACCCCCCGGACTTGTCACAGGACCCTCGGCCGTGTCACTCAAGGCGTTCCTCAGCCTGACCAAGCAAGTGCAAGCAATGGCAGAAATGATGCAGACGCTCGTCCCACTCATTCCCCAGATCGTACGGCTAGCAGCTTCCTCGATCGATCCGGTACTACAAAGGCCGAGCGTGGAGCAAGTCGGGATGGGAGAAGCCCGAGAGCACACAATGGACCCGAGAAGCCTGCCCGAGCAGGGATACCCGCACCCTGCCCGAGCAGGGCTCCCCGCACCCTGCCGAATCACACCACCCCGCTCCGAGTCCGACCCCATATCGTCGGACTCAACGAATGACTCGCTCAAGATCCAGTTGTCCCGGGTCAACCAACACCTGGATGAGTTCCAGTGCGAGTTCCAGAAGTCGCGGAGTGAGTCGAGCGAAGGTAGCTCGGGTGGATCCCCTTTTGCTCAGGAAGTGCAGGACAAGCCTGTACCTCTTAATTTCAGACTGCCGGCATTGGAGACATACGACGGCGGCTCCAATCCCACGGAGCACGTCACTGCATTTTGGGCTCAAATGGCCCTCTACGGCACCTCCGACGTGTTGATGTGTCGGGCATTCCCGACCACCTTTAGGGGACCGGCGTGAGCATGGTTCAACCGACTACTCCCGTCCTCGATCTCAACTTTCGACCAGCTCGCCAGGGAGTTCGAGAAAAATTTCCTCGCTAGCATCCGACCCCGACCCTCCATGGCCACCTTGCTCACGTTGTCACAGCGCGAGGACGAATCGCTCGCTCAATTTGTCGTCTGCTTCGCCTCAGAAATCTGGGGATTCCCGGACGCTCATCCTTCTTTGATCGTGCAAGCGTTCCTAACGGGTTTGAAGCCTTCTAGGTTCTTCTGGTCGTTGATCAAGAAGCCGCTAGCAGCCATCCCAGAGATGCTCCAGCGCGCTAACCAGTACATCGTTGCCGAAGCCCTAGTGGCGGGAAAGCGCCTGGACGGGAAGAGGCCGAGAGTCGAACAATCTCGGGGGACGACCTCAACAGCCCCGGCACAACCTCGCAAGAGGCCCGACCGACCAGAGCTGCTGCTCCCGAGACCCCCGCCTCTTCCTCTGAACGCATCTCGTACCGAGATCTTCCTCCAAATCAGGGAAAAAGGCCTCCTACAGCAGCCCAACCCCCTGAAAGCTACTCACAAAGATCGATCCAAATATTGCAGGTTCCATCGAGACTACGACCACGACACGGAGACCTGCCGCGATCTCCAGAATCAAATCGAGGACCTGATTCGAAGAGGTCACATCGGGCGCTACCTCAAGGAGCCCCGGGAAGCAACTCCGCGCCCAGGGGACTAGTCGAGAGACAGATCAATGTCATCGCTGGAGGGTTGGCCACCGGCGGCAACAGCTCAACCGCAAGGAAGGCCTACGCCCGGAGCACGGTTGAGAAACGCCCCCGACTCGAATTCGAGCTAGAAATCACTTTCGGACCCGAAGAGGCCGAGCGATCCCATCACGACAATGCTTTGGTGATATCCGTCGGGATCGCCAACGCTCGGGTCAAAAGGGTAACGGTCGATACTGGGAGCTCTACTGACATGCTCTACCTCGACGCCTTCAAGAAGCTCGGCCTAACCAACGGGGACCTTACCCCCATGGTGTCAGCACTCACTAGATTCATGGGGGATTTCATCTCCCCGCTCGGGACCACCGCTCTTCCTGTCACCATCGGGGAAGAGCCGAGGGTTAAGACGATAATGATCACCTTCATGGTAGTCGACCTACCCTCGGCCTATAACATCATCCTCGGCCAACCGACGCTAAACAAGTTGAAAGCAGTGGTGTCCACTTACCACCGAGCCATTAAGTTTCCAACCCCAGCAGGGATCGGGGAGTCTCGAAGTGATCCGGGAGAATCAAGGCGATGTTCCCTAACAGCAGTCGCTCACTCGAAGAGGTCATGCCCCCGTCAAGTCCCAGATCCCCGAGAAGGAGTTGTGGCGCCAGGGCGTCTAGAGCCTCCTGAGCAACTCGTCAAGGTACCCCTGAAAAGGGACCGGTCAGACCTGACCGTAAAAGTCGGGACAACGTTCCCCGAAGTGGATCAACTCCAACTCATTGATTTCCTGAGGGAAAACGTCGATGTGTTCGCATGGTCCCCCGAGGAGATGCCCAGGATTGACCCAGACGTGACCCAACACCAGCTCAACATCGACCCCAAGGCTCGACCGGTGAGGCAAAGGCCGAGGAAGTTCGCTCCCGACCAATAGAAGGCGATCAACAACGAAGTCGACCACCTTAAAAAAGCAGGGTTTATTACCGAGGTGAAATACCCTTGGTGGCTGTCGAATGTAATCCTCGTTAAAAAACTTAATGGAAGCTGGAGGATGTGCGTTGACTACACCGATCTTAATCAGGCATGCCCCAAAGACTGCTATCCTCTCCCGAGAATCGACCAATTGGTCGACGCCACTGCAGGCTATGAGCTCCTCACATTCATGGACGCATTCTCGGGCTACAACCAAATCCGGATGGCGCCTCGAGATCAAGAGGATACGACCTTCATCACTGACAAAGGTGTATATTGCTACAAAGTGATGCCTTTCGGTCTGAAAAACGCCAGGGCAACTTACCAAAGAATGGTCGACAAACTGTTCAAGCACCAGCTCAGGAGAAACATTGAAGTATACGTGGACAATATGATCGTAAAGAGCAAAACTACAAGTACACACCTAGCCGACCTGGCGGAGACATTCCAAACGCTCAGGCGGTTCAACATACGCCTAAATCCCGCGAAGTGTCTTCGAGGTCAGCTTGGGGAAGTTCCTTGGCTTTGTCATTCATCACAGGGGAATAGATGCCAACCCGGAGAAGGTTCGGGTCATAACCGAGATGCATTCCCCCCACTCGATTAAGGAGGTGCAGCGCCTCGACGGGAGGTTGGCAGCGCTCAGTAGGTTCGTGTCACGTTCGGGCGACAAGTGCCTCCCCTTCTTCTGAGCTCTGCGGCAGGCTGACCACTTCACGTGGACCCCAGAATGCGAAGAAGCCTTCAAAAGGCTGAAGGTGTGCCTCACTCGCCTGCCTCGACTCTCTTCGCCCGAGCCAGGCGAAACCCTTGGTCTCTACTTGGCGGCCTCAATGCAGGCGGTCAGCTCGGTGTTGGTTCGGGAAACCCCACCAGTGCAACGGCCCGTCTACTACGTCAGCCACGTCCTCATCGGGCCCTAGGCGCGGTACTCCCCGATCGAGAAGCTGGTCCTCGCGCTAAAAAAGACGGCCCGAAAGCTACGACCCTATTTCCAAGCCCACACAATTAGAGTAATCACCGACCAGCCACTACAACAAATCCTTTCCAACTTTGATGCATCGGGTCGGCTGCTGCGGTGGTCGGTCGAGCTCAGCGAATTCGACATTCAGTACTCACCCAGGACCGCCATCAAAGCTCAAGTACCGACTGATTTCATATCTGAATTAACCCTTGAAGATCACGCTATTGAACAGGAGAACGACGAGCGCGCATGGACCCTCAATGTGGACGGCTCGGCCACTGCCGAATCGACTGGGATCAGACTTATTCTCAAATGCCCATCCGGAGAAACCTTCGAGAAATCGCTCTGATTACGATTCTGAGCCACCAACAATGAGGCCGAGTAGAAAGCGCTACTTCACGGCTTGCGCCTCGCCCTGGAGATGCATGTCGTTAACCTCGAAGTCTTCAGCGACTCCCAGCTGGTGACAGAACACATCAATGGGAGCTATGAAGCCCGGGAGCCAATAATGGCGTTATACCTGACAAAAGCAAAGCGGCTCACCCACCGCTTCGGCCGCCTCTCGATCGCTAGGGTACCTCGGGTGCAGAACACGCGGGCCGACGCATTGGCTAAATCAGCCTCGGCCCGCAGCTTGGCGGCAACCCCGACAACTGAATCTGTAACGACCTCGACGATGCAGGCTTGTGGAGTCGCCAACACGGAGGTCTCACCAAACTGGACGGAGGAGATCCTCCGCTTCAAGAAAGACAGGACAAAACCCAATGATCCCACGACGGCAAGACGACTTAGGCAAACCCAAGCCTGGTACTGCATGGTCGACGGAAAGCTGTACCGCAGAGCTTTCTCTCAACCTCTCTTGCGTTGTCTCGCACAACCGGAAGCTGAAACGGTCCTCGCCGAACTCCATGAAGGGAACTACGGAGAGCACATCGGGGGACGGACTTTGGCCTTCAAGACCTTAAGGCAAGGATACTACTGGCCGACTATGCACCAAGATGCCATAGAGTACGTATAGCAATGCCAACAGTGCCAAATGCACGCTCGATTGCAGCACCAGCCAGCAACACCCCTTACCCCGATGGACGTCGCGTAGCCCTTCGCCTAATGGGGACTGGACCTCCTCGGGCCTCTCCCCCCAGCCTCGGGGCAACGGCGTTTCCTTATAGTCAGGGTCGACTACTTCACGAAGTGGGTTGAAGCTGAGCCCTTAGCCTCCATGACTAAGAAACAAGTTCAAAACTTCACGTTGAAGAACATTATCACCAGATTCGGAATCCCGAGACCTATCATCACCGACAATGGGGCCCAATTCAACAAGGCCTACTGCCAGTCATATGGAATATAATTGAGGTTCAGCTCGGTTGTGCAACCCCAAACCAATGGCCAAACTGAGGTAATGAACCGGGCGATTCTGGAGGGCCTCAAGAAGAGGGTCTCGGGCGCGTGCGGAGCCTGGGTGGACGAACTCCCTAGCGTCTTATGGGCGATGCGAACAACTCCCAAAGCCGCCTAGGGAGAGTCTCCGTTTAGCTTGGCGTTCCGGATCGAAGCAGTCTTCCCGCCCGAGATGGTGTTCCCGACCCTACGCACCTCTAGCTATGAGCAAGAATGCTCCGAGGAGGGCCTGCGAGCAAATCTAGACCTCCTCGAAGAAAGACGAGCCAAGGCCCATCTGCATACCTTAGTGTACAAGAAGGCAGTGGCTCGGATGTATAACCGCAAAGTTCGACCGCGACCAATCAAAATCAAGGACCTCGTCCTCCGAAAGGCAGAGGTGAGCGACCCGACCCTAACGAGAGGAAAACTCATGCCTAATTGGGAAGGCCCCCATCGAGTCTGCGATGTGGTCCGAGAAGGGACCTACCGACTGGAGACTATGGAAGGAGCCCCTCTGCCGAGGCCATGGAACGCGACGAATTTGAAGAAATTCTATCTGTAAAGATCAAAGGACGAGGTCCTGGAAAGACGCGTTTCGTCAAATAAAAGAAGCATCTACATCCGTGGTAGAGGGCAACGAGAAATTAGGATTCCAAAACAAGAGTTTTCATTGATAAAAGACATAAAAATCGAGGTCGGGCGATACAGTTTCAAAATTCAACCCGACCAAAACAAAAAGAAAATATAGTCCCTTGCTCCGAGGGGGGGTCTCGGGCCCGTCATCAAAAGGGACGTTCGTCGGCATATCGACACCTTGGTCCTCTGGCCGATCGGCAAAAGGCTCCAGCTCCAGTTCCAAGTCTGGGTACCTCGCCCGAAAACGAGCGTAAGCTACTCGATACCCGAACTCATATGTCGCCCGCCCCGACCTCACCAGGCCGCGCTCGAACCCGACGGACGACTTGTACTCGGCGAGCGCCTCCTTTATCTTCTCGGGCAGCGCCAGCCGTTCCTCCTTCAAGACCTCTTCAGCGGCCCAGGTCGAAGATCGGGCGGTCTCGACGTCATGAGAAAGCATCGACAACTCATCATCCAGCGTCCGGATGCGTGACCGACTCTCCTCCAGCTCGGCCTTCAAGCAGGTCACCTCTTCGTCCAGAGCGGAGGCGCGCTGTTCGGCCGTAGCGACGGCTTCCGGGCCACCCCGGGTCTTCAACTCTAGGATCTCCAATTGAAGGGAGGTGTGAATGGCCGACTGGCGCTCGATCACCCGGCCGGCGTCGAGGACTCGGTCGATCAGCGCCATGGTGTAATGTTGACCCTGCACAAAGATCGACGTCAGGGCCTACGCAAGGAAGGATTAAACAAGAAAAAAAAAACTGCTACTTACCTAGACGAACGACTTGGCCGCCCGGTCTGCCAGCACTTCCGAGGGGGAGCAGTAAAGCTCCTTCGCCATGGCCGAGTCGAGTGCCCCTCGGAGGAATTCTCGGGCAGTTGGATCGTCGCCCCAAATGCGACTGTCGGCTTTGAGAGACGCCCACCGAGAGGTATAGGGGGTTCCCGGCTCCCCAGCCGGGAGGTCGTTCATAGCTAAGGCCTCAAACTCCTCACATTCGGTCTGGTGGCGGACGCGACACATATGACGCATCGACGTCGGACGCGCAGGCGCCCTCCTGGAAGGATCACTGTCGGACGACCCGACCACCCCTTTTCCCTTCGCGCTCCCCGTGCCCCCACCTTGGGAGGCAGCCTCGGGCGATCCCGGGACAGTGCTCTCGCGAGCGGCTGAACTCGCTGGCGCCTTTCGAGCCATGGTTTTCGTCTTCTTCTGAGGGCGGCTCGCCTCCGACGATCCCGACGTCCTCTTTGGTGTGCCCTTTCGCGGGGCACCCCCAGCTCCAGAACCATCGCCACCCCGAGACGGCGGCGCCGCGGCCCTGCCGTGAGACGTCCCCTTCACCGGCTGAAGGTCCACCATCTCTGTAAAAGGAAGCTAGATCGGTCATGTGCCTCGAGACGGGCGGACGACCCGTAACATGCCAATAGTCATACCCCGGGTGCCCAGGCTCAATCCTGCTTTGACCAGCCACTCCTAGGTCATCGCCCTGATTGCCCGAGAGGACAAGATGCCCCTCAGCCATTCTACGACCGTCGTTTTTCCAACAGAAGGCAACGGGGGGGTGTTGTCGATGATTCGGGAAGTCCACTCAGTACTAAAGCCCCACCCCGACTACAACTGACGAAAAAGAAGTGACTCTTCCAACCTTTGTTGTTGGAAGGAGCACCGCTGATCTTAAACCCGCTGCGGGCGGTCAGGTAATACCCGCCTCGACTCTTACACAGACGGAAGCAGGCCAGGAAGAGGGTCCTGGTCGGCTCGATCCCAGCCCCCCGACATTCCCCGATAAAGGCCACCAGATTGTGCCAAGAGTTTGGCGCCATCTGGGACGGCGATATGCCCCATTTACAGAGACATTCCCCATTGACGGGATGTAGCGGGAACCGCATCCCCGCCTCGAGCGCCCCCGCGGTCAGCCCGAACCCGTCGGGAAACTGATCATACGGCCGCTGACCAGGCCGAGGGGCGTGAACGCTATAGCACTCCGGGATGCGATAACGATCCTGAAGCACCCTCAAAAAGTCCTCGGTCACCACCGAGTCCACATCATGCCACAACTTAAGGGTTACGAGTGTGGCAGAGCTCCCTGCGACCTCCGGGGAAGCGCCACCGAAGGACACACTGACCACATGCGGAAGGAAGAAGATGAGGAAGAAGAAGAGGATGGAGACATCCCAACCTCAGGGTTGGAAGGAAGAAGCCGGGGTGCGGACTGAGGGATTGAAGCAAAAGTGATTACAACTGCTCTAGAGGAAGCTTATAAAGGGCAGGCCACACCGCCGCAGGACGACATTTGGGCTCCCTGAGGAGTGAGGTGGTTGAAGCATTTAAAACCCATCATGACCCCTCGGATTCGCCAGATTCACCGGCCTCGGAGCTCCCGCCAGAGACGCCCCATCATCCAAAATCTCACGCCAGAGGCGTCCCATCATCCAAAATCTCCCCCCAGAGGTCACTTAGAGCAAGAAATCTCCCGCCATAGGTCACTCAGAGCAAGAAATCTCCCACCAGACCCCCGCACCATTCCATCTGGCCCGCCACGCGGCACAAGGGCGCCCAGGGAGAATTCAGCACTCGGCTCACAGGTCTAGTCCTGCCCGAGTCGTTCCAGATCGCTCCCGACTTGCAACCCGTCGGCACAAAAACTTGAGCCTGAGCTTAGTCACATCTCGGCCAATCCAATACCCGAGCCACGCCTCACGGTCAGTCTAATGCCCGAGTCACATCTCAGCCAATCCACCGGCCAACCCAATGCCCGAGCCACGCCTCGCGGCCAGTCTAATGCCCAAGTCGCGGCTCGGCCAATCCAATGCCCGAGCCACGCCTCGTGACCGGTTTAATGCTCGAGCCATACCTCGCCCGAGTCGTTCCAGATCGGTTCCCGACTTGCAGCTCGTTGGCGCAAAACCTGAGCCCGAGATCAGCTACTCTGCCCACAGGTCCAGTCTTCACTCGAGTCGCTCCAGATCGGCTCCCGACTTGCGACTCGACGAGCTCGAGATCAGCTACTCGGCCCACAGGTCCAGTCTTCGCTCGAGTCGCTCCAAATCGGTTCCCGACTTGTGACTCGACGAGCCCGAGATCAGCCACTCGGCCCACAGGTCCTCGCCCGAGTCGCTCCAGACCGATTCCCAACTTGCGGCTCGCCGGTGCAAAACCTGAGCCCAAGATCAGCTACTCGGTCCACAGGTCCAGTCTTCGCTCGAGTCGCTCTAGATCGGCTCCCGACTTGCGACTCGACGAGCCCGAGATCAGCTACTCGGCCCACAAGTCCAGTCTTCGTTCGAGTCGCTCCAGATCGGTTCCCGACTTGCGACTCGACGAGCCCGAGATCAGCCACTCGGCCCACAGGTCCAGTCTTCGCTCAAGTCACTCCAGAGCGGTTCCCGACTTGCGACTCGACAAGCCCGAGATCAACCACTCGGCCCACAGGTCCAGTCTTCACTCAAGTCACTCCAGATCGGTTCCCGACTTGCGACTCGACGAGCCCGAGATCAGCTACTCGGCCAACAAGTCCAGTCTTCACTCGAGTCGCTCTAGATTGGTTCTCGACTTGCTACTCGACGAGCCCAAGATCAGCTACTCGGCCCACAGGTCCTGTCCTCGCCCGAGTCGCTCCAAATCGATTCCCGACTTACACTTCGACGAACCCAGGTTTAGTCACTCGGCCCGCAAGGTCAATCCAACGCCCGAGTCGCATCCCGGCCGATCTAACACTCGAGCCATACTTGCCGACCTAGTCCATTGCCCGAATTGTTCCAGCTCGATCTCCGACTCACGACTCGCCGGCCACAACTCCGAGCCGCGCCAAATTGATTATTCGACCTACGACATGACGACCTCTCCTCATTCGGCCCGGCCGCTCGATCAGCAGTCTCGGCCCTTCCCGAAGCGCGGAGCGCTGCTCCTCCAAACCGCCCCATGGCGAGCCAACTCAGGTCTCACTCGCAAGCAATCAACACAATTGTAGCGTTCTGACCCAGTCACGCCTCTCGGCCCTTTGGGGACCCACGGCGTGCCTTGACGGGGGGGGGGGAGAAGGGATAAGGCATATTTTGCCCCCAGGACACGTCACAACCAATGCCACACGTCGCTTCAGAATTCGTACCCCAGGGCATCATTCGACACGTCTCGTCCCGGTAAACCCCGGACGGCACCATCCCCACACGCCAAGACAGAGTCTGTACCGAGGCACTGTCTGATGCGTCCACCACGCCAACCCGCGTACGACCGACCTTCTTGCAGCAGTATAAAGACCTCGGGCCGCCCTCCGAACCGAAAGGAGGGAGGGAGTAGTAAAAGAGGAAAAAAGCAATCAAACACTCCACTGACTTGCTCGTCGGAGAGGCCAAAGTCGGGGATCACCTGACGAAGGCCTTTTTTGCATGAGAGCGGCCACCCAGTTCATGCAAGCATCCCAACCTCGAAAGTCGCCGACCGGAGTTCCCGCGGTGAGTCATCAATCAGCATCCGGATCAAGGAACACCGATCGAGGTCCCGTCGCTAGGACTTGATCGACCTCGACGACCTGCTTAGCCAACAGGAGACTCCCGACATCTACCCGTGGACCAGGCCGTGCTGACTCACCAACCACGACACCTTTGTTCACCAACAATTATGTTACCTAATACCTACAAGTAAATTGCACTAAATACATGGCATAACGTATACATCACATTACCTCCGATTTCAATTCGATTATGTTCCTGAATTAGTGAAACAAATATGCCAAGAATTTTGGTTATTTGTTGACAATTATAATCGGATGAATTCCCAAAGAAAGCCCATAGGTTTTGTTTTTCTTTGTAGTGTGTTTATTTTCAAATTTTCATAATAATATTATGTATTTACCTAATACACAGAGCTTTCTTGATTTGACAGTCAACCATCTATTATTTATTTTTTATTTCCTTTTTTTCATATAGATCGATCCATATGGTATGTTTTTAACAATACCAACGATATGCTATAATACAGTAAAAAAATTATATTATAGTGTTTTTATACTATGTCATAGTATTTTCAGTAATACTAGATAAATAAAATAACATTATAAAAAAATATTATTTTTAAATATATTTAAAGTTAAAAGTATAAAAATATTAAATTTTGAATTATTTATACTATAAACTAACTTATAGAGAAAAAAAAAAAAAAGAATAGATGATTGGTGGTATTTTATGTACTAAATAAAAAAGGATGTGATTAGATAATAATGAAAATGGAGATATTTTTTTAGAAAAAAAAAATTATCGATAATTTACCCATTATAATCTCCTTTATGTAATATTTGAATGAAAAGAGTGAAATAAAAAAAATATGAGGAGATTTTTCGATCAGTTTATTTCACAAATAACAATCAACCATATAAATATTTGTTTATGAAATTTTAAATATAAATAATCATATATAATATTTATTAATCAAATATAAATTTATAATCTTCTATCAAATGGGTTAGTTAGACTTCTTTATTTATATAAATTTACAATCTTTCATCTTCCATCAAATATACATATTATCGTCTTAGTTAGACTTCTTTAATATTTCGATCTCTAAACTTAAAAAATTTATATTAGAATCTCTATAATTATAAAAAAAATATATATCTAGTTCTATTTGTTCTAATGTCGTCAGTTTTATCGATGAATGTACGAAAATAATAAACAAGAAGTTAATTTAAATATTTTAACTAGTGATGACGGATAACGACGTCGTTTGAGTCGCAGGTGATTGTTATAGATAAGAAGAGTGACAATGAGAGATTATGGCAACTTAATAAACTATATTAGCATATATGTAAATATCAAATGATCATTTCATCACTCTTCGGGGTCGACATAGATAAAGAACATCAGCATCTATGTTTTCCTATTCCTCATCTCAATTTACCTCATATATATTATCATTACACTTTTTCCTCATTCACAACAAACATCCGCGACCCTAGTGATGCTATTGTTCACCACTATTAATGCAGTTCGTCACCACCGAAAACGTAACTAGGACATTTAAATTACCTTTTTATATCTTGTTTTTATACTTTTATCGATAAAATCAAAGATATTAGGATAAATAAAACTAAATATTTCAGTTTAATATTTATAAAAAATTTAATATAATTTTTTTAAATATAAAGATCGAAATGCTAAAAAGGTTTAACTATAAAGATAATATGCAATTAGCCCTTGATGAAAGCGGGTCTAACCTAACCCAATTCGAACCGGTCGAATCGGATCGGATCGGTGCAGGGTTAGAAATGCCACCCATTCTCTAACCCTACCCTTATCGTAACCCTGGCTATAAATGCTAAGCCGAGGCGGTGGTAGGACGCGTCCGCCGAACGAAGCCTCCATTGTTTCGTCATCACATCCTTCGAGGTATGCCGAGGAACTCGTCGATTCCTAATCCATTCCCAAGAAATTTTCACGGAAAATATGTTCGAGATCTAATTCTTTTCCCCGTCATGTGCGAAATTGATTTTCCAGTTGTAGTTGTGGTGGAGGCTGTTCGTTGCATCGATTTGTATTCGTTATTTAGGGTTTCGCAAGTTTCAGATTCGAGAATCTGTGGCCGTGAGACGGCATGGCGGACGAGAATCCATCAGATGTGAAGGAGGAGGTTCCGGAGGTAATAGAGTCGATGTGCGTCTTTGTCTAGGGTTAGCGAGATTTATTCTCGTGATAGGGTCGATGCGAATTTTCTTACTCCACCTAGATCTTGCCTATTATTCTGATTCATTTACATCTGGCAATAATGCCTGCAGTTGGCTCCCTTTGATCCGGCCAAGAAAAAGAAAAAGAAGAAGGTTATTCTTCAGGATTCTGCTGAGGTCGTGGATAAGTTAGCCGAGAAAACGGAGAATTTAACTGGTATAGTTCTTGTTGAAGTAGTGTCATTGGACTCTCACTTTTCGTTAAGCGCAGAATATTATGGGTTGTGCTAGCTGAAATGTTTATCTGTCGCAGTTGCTGACTCGGGTGAGCCTAGTTTTGCTGGCATGAAGAAAAAGAAGAAGAAACAGGTTAGTTGGGAAGCAGTACGATGATGTTTAGGGATTAGGTTCTTGCAGCTTCCTTTTGATGATGATATGATTTATATGCTGTTTTGACCATTCAGGTTGACACTAACTTTCTGAATGATGAGAATGGTGATGTGGTAGATGATCATACTGGTAAGATCCGTGTGTAGTAATTTTGGATGATTTGAATTTGGTCATTTTAGTTTTAAGATTGCCAACAATGAATGATCCAGGCTATAAAAAATAATTATTTGTGAAATATACTATACATGCTTTTCAATTGAATAACTATGAATTTTTGTTATTAACAAAACATTTGATGATTAGTCCATGTAGGTGGGAGAAAGAATCACAATTCAAATATAAACAGTGACTCCATTCAGTTTAATAAATTTTCTGTATATGTAATGTGTAGAATTGAATTTAAAGATGAATTTATCTGGAAAGCTTCATCCAGCAGGCCTTTTGTACAATCTTTTGAACATTGAAATTCATGAACACATTAATTTGGATTCTTTTGAACATGATAGCAGTTAATATTTCGTTAATGTTCAGGTGATCAAGTTGGCGAGGAGGACGAAGGAGAAGGCATCGTCCTTGGTGTTGGTCGATACCCTTGGGAAGGAACTGATCGTGATTATAAGTATGAAGAGGTGTGGTCACATCATCTTTCATAAACTGAATTGCTTTTTCTTTACCTGGAATTCATATTAGAAGTGACATTCGAAGGTGTATTCTGTAAGTGTAGGTGCAGTTCATTCATGTTTTCCATCCCCTTCGTGTTTAGCATGAGTCTTACCTATGATGCACTTATTCTGGACCTAAGAAATCGATAGTGATTCTTGCCACAATCTGAAGTTAAGATAAATATGTCAACTAAATTGGATGGATGTGTCAGCCTTTAGGGGCTGCAAGGTGAAAGCAAAATAACACAGAAATAAAGGAAGAGTCAACTTGATGTTACCACAATAACTAGTACTTGGAGCATATCAAAATAGCTGTCTGGATTAGGATCTTTCTAGTCATCGGATGACATCTTCATGTTTGCTGGGGGAGGCTAATCGGGATTTATCTTTGACTTTTTAGTTTTTGATCAAACTAATTCGAGATTAGGTGACATGCAAGTTGATTGCAGCTGGATTAGACCCTTTACACTCTTATTCAGTTATAAGCTAATTTTTATGCTTATCATAGTTTAGTGATCATTTTCTGATTGATAATGGTCCTGAAAGTTGGCATTCTTTTAAGTGGTTCTACTGCTAATGTTGCTAAAACACTCAAGTTGTGGTTTTGGGGAGGTATCTGATTAAAAATTGTGACTAGTTTTAGCACTTTAGATATCTTATGTACATAATTCTGACCAAGGATTTCAATGTTGTAGTCTTGCATGGTATTGGCCTTTGCTTGGACTAGTACTGGTGTTGGAACTATATGACATTGTGGCGTGCCGACAGAGGTGTGCTGGTGTAAGTGAGAGGGAGAAGATGGGATGTTGGAAGAGATGAGGGGAGAGGACCAGAGAGAGGAGGGGCTGAGGGGGGCGAGAGAGAGTAATGACAAGGTGGACAGGAGGAGGAAAGCCAAATGAAATAGTATACGTCATACTCCTGTTGTCACCATCTCAATTAATATTAACATTGATATGACCTGCTAGATGATTTTGGGCCTTTTGGCTGGATCTCATGCTATCTTCCAAAACACCAAACCAGGCACTTGCATTTTATGTTTTTGTTTTCTACCCTGTACAACAATTTTTTTGGTACTTGGTAAAAATCAGAATGGTTGGTTATTCTTTCTGAATCACGTCTCCTTTTATGTTGAGGTTGTGGTGGAATCTGGGATTTGGTCATCGTACTTGTTTCTACATCAGCAGCCACAAGGCTTGTACGAATCAGAACAATTGATTATTCTTTCTGAATAACATCTGTTTTTATGTTGAGTTTGTGGTAGAATATTGAATATGTTTGTGGTACTTGTTTCTACGTGAGCTGCTCACATAATATTAAAACATTTATATTTTAATCTGATATTTGCTATTGTTGATGCAGCTTCTGGGTAGGGTGTTTAATATTTTGCGTGAGCATAACCCTGATCTTGCTGGAGACAGGCGTAGAACTGTGATGAGGCCTCCACAAGTTCTTAGAGAAGGGACAAAGAAGACAGTTTTTGTTAATTTTATGGATCTATGCAAAACGTATAACCAATTCCCTTCCGTATATTAATTTTGTTTTAATAATTTATGATCTACCTAGCGTCTACCGCACTTTTTTCTGTTTATGTTGTCAGATTGGCATTTCTTTTCTGTTATGTTAGTAATCAGATATTTTTCAAGGATATGCTTGAATACGTGTTCTTCTGTTTGAACGAAACTGTCTGCTGCATTGGGATAAAATTATATGGATTTAATTTTCATGTTTACTTCTATTGTAATGGTAATTTTAAGAAAAGATTTCAAGTAAGCTTTTCATATCACTCTTCTTTGTTTTAATTTAAAGTTGACATATGATTGTTTATGATTTTTTTAATCAAACATATATAAATTTCTAAACTATGTTAGGAAACTTGGGTAGTGTAGTTACTATAATTACCAAAAGATAGGACTCCGTAGTGAGGTAGCTTAATTTGGTATAAATAATTACTCACTTATTCTATCACCTGATGAAAATGCTTGTTTGTCATTTTGATCAAATTTACAACCATTTTGATGATGTAGAAAATTCTTGTTTGCTTTTGCTATGTGATTTGTCTGTAGGGTATATACATTGAATGATATTTGCATTTTGATCGAGGTCATCCTTAAAATGCTTTTGCGACATAAAAGTACAATGGTCTTCATTGATGGAACCAGGGATTGTCTTGCTGATCAGCATGTTGATGTGGTTGGAAATGTATCATGCCATGTTTACTTTTAGCAGAGCATTCTTTGTTTGTCTACTTGACCATCATCTTCTTTTGATATTCTTAGTTCCATATTTGCAATATTCAGTCATAATGAGCTGCCTTCTCAAAGAAAGCTTCTGGTCTTCAGGATGCATAGGCAACATGAGCATGTTATGAATTTCTTACTTGCTGAAATGGGGACAAATGGGTCTCTTGATGGGCAGCAGAGATTGGTTGTCAAGGGAAGATTTGCACCAAAAAATTTTGAGGGCATCCTCAGAAGATATGTCAGTAAGTTTCAGCATGAACTGCCAAATTGAGATTTTAGTGCTTTGTTAATATCATCATTACCATTTTCTGTTGTTGTCTTTATTGGTTTGAAATAACTTTTGAAGTATTAGCAACTTGATTGAACAATAGGTTGAACATATCAAAGTGCTTCAGTAAATTGTTTGTTTTCGTATGTATTTTATTTACTAGTTTTGCAAATCATGTTCTTTCCTAAATTTGACTAAGTTGGGGATTGATGCCAATTTTAGAGGGTTGGCCAGTGGCCTTACATTTATCTCTTGACAATAAAATGTAGTTAAACTATTGGTAAACCCTGCTATGTTTTATTATGGTGTATAAGTTTGATTGGAAGATTCTCAAAACATGATGATTCATATAACAAACTTGATTGCACTCTCCTTGTGATCAGGCAGTAGTTATGCCCAATTTAGCTAAAATCATCAAACTCTCCTTGTGATTTTGCAGTTGTTATTTCCAAGGTAGCCAAAATCTTCATCTTGAGCTGTTAAATAGTTAACTATATGATTGCTGAACTATTTAGGATAGGCATGCTGAATGTTATTTAGCTTCCTCATACCTTTTTTAATCATTATTAGTATGGCATTAATATTTTAGTGTGATCTTCCCTCTTCATTATGATGTTTAGTAAAAGGATGGTTGGTAATTCAAATTCTGTCACAAAAAAAAATGTAACATGCTGATACATCATAAATTGACAGTTAAAACTAGGTCTGAAAGAGAGTTGATTGTTGACTTATTTTCTAATAAACACCTTTTTTTCCCATCAGATGAGTATGTCATATGCAATGGCTGCAAAAGTCCGGATACGATACTTTCTAAGGAAAATCGTTTGTTCTTTCTTCGCTGTGAACAGGTGATCATCTAAACCCCTCAACTCCACATCAATTACTCTATACATTTACTCCAATTCAGTACATGGATGGGCTTTAGCGCTTTCTCTTTTCCTCAAGGCCTATGATAGTCAACTAATATATTGCCTACATTGGCTGAGTAGCCTTATGATTAGAATCTGATGTTGTTCTGAGGCCTTTGAGATGGTTTGAAGCATGAAATCATTCCTTTTATATGATTTAGTACAAAAATATTCAAATTTGGTTTTGGTATCCTGTGCAAAGGTCTCTCTCTCTCTCTCTCTCTCTCTCTCTCTCTCTCATTTTTTTCTTCTCTTCACACCACTTTTAATCTTTTTCTCCTCTTTTTCTTGAGAGATCCATCGTACTGTGGCAGCAGCAGTTCTGCTGCCTGGTGTAGATGTCTGTCGATGATCTCCTTCTGTTAAGTTATTGCCTCAAACATCAATTAGTGTCTTGGTCAAGCTTGATATTTTCTGAATATAAACTTCTAAAATTCCAAAAGTTTTTTTTCATTAAAAAAAAAACTGTTCTAGATTTATTTCAATTTGTGTGCAAATTTACAAAAAACATCTGGCCTTGGATTAAGCTGTTCTAGATTTACTCTGTGCTCCATCTTCTGGTGCACTTCAGGCCGAAGAACCTGAACTGCTAGTCAGACTTAAAATTTTCTGATAGCCTCTGAAGGTCTTCTGAGCTTTGGCTTTCATTTTAGCTGGTCTTGAATAATATTGTTTTCCTGGTTTTTTTCAAAGAGTTTTTCTTGTTCGACTGTGGGCATTTTTCTAGCTAATTCTTCAGAGGCATTCAAGTTCCTTTGCATGATTAATTCGATCATTTCCTTCAGTGCGGCTCTTCACGATCGGTTGCACCCATCAAGGCTGGTTTTGTTGCACTCGTAGGCCGCCGAAAAGCTGGGACCTGATTTCCATCTCCCCAGTGTTGCTGCTGCTCTTCAACGTTTTACACAGACAGTATATTCAAACTCTTTTTTTGTATCGATTTGCGTACAATTTTGTCCTTTGGGAATTGCATGCTACATCAACCGATTCAATGTCCATCAGTTTTAAGAGCCTTTTCCATCTATAGCAATGGTGGAAACTGAAAGCTTAGATGAGCCATATACCATTGTAATTTCAGGCGAGGAGTCTGCAGTCTGGTCTTCGGATCCTGTGGGAACGTATTCTTATGTCATCGGTAACCGAGGGCAATTTGTAGCGGGAACTCGAGTAATAAACTGACTGTCGAAACAAGTTTGTGTTGGCTTTTTACTCCATCTCCTTTCGCTACTGCTAGTTTCAGACTTTGTGACTCGAGTACGATTTGGAGGAACATGTAATGCTACTTTGGTTTAGGGCATGCCAATCTCAAAGGTAACAAGAATTGTGCGTCCCCATCGTTGTTATTAACAAGCTTTTTAACATGATTCTCGATTGTCTCTATTTTCTTTTGGTTTTTTATTCTAATATTTAATTATTTAGCTAAATAAATACGAGTTTAAAATTGACTAAAAGCATTGATTAGGCCGCCAAATTTATTAAAATCTTTGGTTATGCATAATTAAATTCGCAACACGAATGTAACATCCGTGGTATATTATTTATCAAACCTCGCTTAATTTATAAGCCGACTTGTATCTTTGACCTTCTGAACCGCTAAAATGTTTGCGTATAAATGTTCAAATAATTGACCATTCAAGCCTAATGACTTTCTTGACAAGTTGATGTTAAGTTTCTCAGCACAATGCCCGAACCTATAGAACAAAGTTTGTTCTGGCACGTTGACCAATCTTTTTTTTTTGGTAAGTTTAAACTTAATACAATATAATATGGCCCATGCAGGTTTCGAACCTGCGACCTTCGCGTTATTAGCACGACGCTCTAACCAACTGAGCTAATAGGCCAATTGAGAAAAATAAAGATATATAAAGATAATTACAGCAAGATTATAATTTCAATTTAATAAAAAACTAATCTTAAATTACTATACTGTTCCAAATTATAAGAGTTACATATTTTTTTTCATGTAAAAAACATGGAAGATTCACATGTACGATCCACACATTACACGCATTAGTATGAGTACGACAATGATTTGAATAGATAATAAAATATCAAAACAAGTAAAATTAAGGAAAAAAAAAAGTGAACTTCCATTGAAAATCTATAACACAAGGCTGGGATAGGAAAATTCAACCTTGCAACTTATTTATGGGTGATAAGGAGCAATATTGGAAGTTGGCAGATAGAGGAGGAGTTCGATGGATTACCTGACACTGTAAATAAGCTGTTAGCAATATTTTCCTTATTTTAATAAAAGACAATATTTTTGTTTCCTTCACAAGTATACTGAGTGAAAAATGTACAGAAACAAAGCAGATTCTCTTATGGTCTTCTCCGCTTCGACGAAAAGCAGTACTTTCCATACAAAGATACTGCGAAAACAAAGGGACAAAAAAAAAAGAAGAACACCAAGGAAGATTCAAAATCCACATTTTGAAGCCGACCAGCACAACATATTAAAGTAAGATTCTCGATATTATGATGCTTCTAAGAGAGAAACCCACATCTTCGCTACTAGAATTGGGAACGTGTCTAAGAGAAAACACTAAAGATTACGAATTTCTACCCTAAAGTGTAGAAAGCAGCCACAATTACACAAATCAAATCAAACACTTCCTAACGCAAGATCCGATTTGGATGCCTACCACCACAACATGTTACACTAAGCTTGTTGATTTAATTTAGCCTCTGACGAAGAGACCGACCTCTTGAACGCAAAAATTGGGAAAAAGTCTATAAGGAAACACTAAAGATTACGAGTTTCTCCTAAAACTGGAGAAAACAGCCGCGATTACAGAGATCCGATCAAACGCTTCCAAACACAAGATGCAGAGGCGGCGAAAGGGCAGTACCTGGGAGAGAGCATCCACGCACCGGCTCACCTCCGACAATCCGCCACGTCCGCCGCCTTCTTCGCGGCCTCGAAAGTCCCCAGAAGCTCCTTCTCCACAAGGGCGTAAAACGGAAGGAAAAAGCCATAAATCCAAGCTTTGAGGCAGAAATCGGACCTCGACGACCAGAGAACGAAGTCGGCGAGAGAGGTTTGGATTTGCTCGCCATGGTGTTGTATGCACAATTTGCGTATTTATACGTCGATCGGTTACACGGCGGGAACAGATCAAATCACGAATAGATCGGACGGTCAGGATCAAGCGACTTCATAGAGATGCGGGTCGTGAGGGACAAAGCGGTGATCCGAACCCGTTCCGACCCCCGAGCGGATCTCGGGTTGTGAGACTCAAGATCCGACTCTTGTATTAAGTTGATTCGAGTCATATCTCACATATTATATTACATTCACGCTCTTATAACAAAAGAAGAAGAAGAAACAAAGGATGTATAGCATTCGCTCACGACGATCATTGAAGCCATATCCAATATATCAATCACATAATAGCAGTAAGTCCTCGAAAGATTCATCTGCGTAAAGTAATACAGTAGGATCGACTTATTTCAACACACCAGCAAACTCGCGCAGGCTAAGTGGAACCAAAGATGGAGACGGAGAGAGGAGTGAGTACTGCAGGCGACTCCCCGGAACGACTGCCATCAGAACACCCTGGGCTTGCACACCACGGTGGAGTGCTTCATGATCTGGAGGCTGAACTGGCCGGCCTTCTCGGTGGTGTCGATCTTGGCCTGGCCCGGCGGCGGCAGCAGCTCGAAGTTCTGCACCAGGCGGCCCAGGGTGATGCCGATGATGGGGAGGGCGAGGATGATGCCGGGGCAGCTGCGGCGGCCGGCGCCGAAGGGCAGGTAGCGGAAGTCGTTGCCGCTGGCCTCCACCTTGGCCTCCTCCTCCAGGAAGCGCTCGGGGCGGAACTCCTCGGGCTTGCGCCAGTGGGCGGGGTTGTTGGCCAGCCACCATGCGTTGACCAGAATCTTGCTCTCGCCGGGGATGTCGTAGCCGCCGAGCTTGGCGTGGTTGAGGTTCATGTGGGGGACGAGGAGGGGGATGGCCATCCGGTAGCGCAGCGTCTCCTTCACCACCGCCTGGAGGTAGGGCAGCCTTTGCAGGTCCGGCTCCGTGATCTGGTCGCGTCCCAGCACCGCGTCCAGCTCCGCCCCAAGCTTGCGTTGGATCTCCGGGTTGTTCACCAGCTCCGCGATTCCCCACTCGATCGACCACAGCGTCGTCTCCAACGCTGCATTAACCCACCATTAAGCTTCATCGTTACGATATATTAGAGAAACGAAACAGTAAAATGAGAGAAACTCAAGTAACTTGTGTTGACTGAGCAAACTGTCTCTCTGGTCATGACAACATGATTTTATTCTATCCAAAGACGATGGATGACATTAAAACATTATTGCATGCTTCATTGTTTTCTCATGAAAACATGGTGCTATCTTTTTACGTAAAGGAGAACCGCTCCCACATCTTTTGACATGGATTCGATGATATGCTCACCAACACATCACCATCCTCTTTGTTTGCGTTGCATGGAAATAACAATCGTTCTCTTAATTCTCGAATATACATATATATATATCTCTCTCTCTTTTGGCTACTGCACATTGTCATTTGTCAGTTGCGTATCGTGTTTGTACTAATAGAAAGGCTAACGGATTCGATTGATTTGGTCAAACTTTGAATTTGTTTGCCCTCCACTAAAATATATTATATTTTTTCACTCATGCAAATATTTTAATTATTAGTTATTTTAAACAAAAGATAAGTGGTGCAGCATTGGAGATCAGTTCCTTTCGATAAAATGTTAATGTCTATATCAAGTAAGTCAATCGCCACATTTGGAATGAGATTTCAAACCTTTAATATCTAGTAAGTGGATATGGTGTATAACACCAAATTAGTGACAAAGAATTTATTTAATATGATTACTGATAAGGCTTTTACATAAGTTAATCATCACTATATGTCAAAAAAATTTAAGACAAATCGTGAGTTAAATAATATCTTATTTATTTAAGTAATTACTATCAAAAAAATTATTATTATTTTTATTTTAATACACGAAATAAGATAATTAAGATAAACAACTAAAGAGCATTTGATGCACTAAATGGATAGTAATCCTATCATCGAGATTAATCTAACAACAGAAAGATTAGGAAAATTACCGGCGACGTTGATGTTCTCAACGATGTACAGAACATTGTCGTAGTTGATCTCGCCCTTCCTCTCTGCGTCCAAGATGTGATCGATGGCGCACTTGAGCTCCATTTTTGATCCCTTCTCCTCCATTATCTTCCTGTTTAGTTCGAATGATCCAGTAATTAACTGCCGTCATAGAAGTTGCACAGAGAGAAAGAGAGAGGGTCGTAGGACGCACTTCCTCTGGGCAACGAAGTGCTCGTGGAAGAGCTGCAGGCGGTGGTCCTTGACCTCCTTGCACTTGTTGAGGTAGCGCCTCAAGAAGGGCCTCAGGATGGGGATGAAGTCGCCGTAGTTGAATTCGAAGCTCTGCGACAGGCGGCTGCGCTCGAAGTTGATGGCCTTGAGCTTGTTGAAGAGCGGGTCGTCCACGCTGTCGAACCTTTTGTCAAACATGATCCGGTACATGTCGTTGTACATCATCAGCTGCAGCCTGCGGCGGATGACCACCCCCTCGGTGGCGGCCGTGGGGTTCGTCTTCAGCTCCTCCACCACCAGCCGGGCCTCCTCCTCCCACCCGACCCTGTTCTGCAGCACCACCTTGTTGGTGAAGAAGGGCACCGTCATGATCCGCCGCATCTTGCGCCAGTGGTCGCCGTAGACCGTGAACACCATGTCCTGGCCCTTGTCGGTGAAGATGTCGAGCACCACGTTGCGGGTGCGGGAGCCGAACTCGACGCCCTGCGCGTGGAGCACCTCCCGGGCGAGATCCGGCGAGGAGACCACCACCAGGTCCCTCACGCCCATCAGCAGGTGGAAGATTTCGCCGAAGCGCCTGGCCAAGTCGGTGAGCAGGCGGTGGTTGAGGTCGTCGCCCACCTGCAGCCAGTTCCCGAAGATGGGCACCGGGGTCGGCCCGGGCGGCAGCTTGAAGCGCTTGCCGCACAGCTTCGACACCACGATGGCGAGCGTCACCGCGGCGAACAGCCCGAGGAGGGCCTTCTCGAGGAGGACCAAATCCATGGCGGCGGGCCGATCTGGGGAGAAGAGCAGGTGTTCGTCACTGGGATGTCCAAGCAACCAAAGGCGGTGGGGTGGTTATATGGACGGAACTTGACGGCGATCGTTACTAATTGACGGAAGGACGCCAGGATCGCCGTTTGGGCTTCGCGTCGATCGAAGCAGCCAATAGGTAATATATTACCGACAGCTGTTAATCGTAATCAAATGGACATGCATGCAAAACTCGGGTCGAGCGGTGATAGGGATTTCAATGTTAGTTTGTGCCACCAAGCTTGGACAAAAGCCCCACTTGTTCCCTTGATTAGCATTAATTATGTGACATATATATTCATGCGATCCACTAAGACTGATGTGACAAATTGGGACACTACTTGTTGGCGTACATGTCGACAAAGTCATGAGAGAGCATATAAATCAAGACTGCCTATTTTTAACATGATAATAAATATTTCTAACTATCTATATTGTTGGTGAATCAAGAATAAAAACCACAAAAAAGTTATTATTTTCAGATTAAAATTCACCTTTATTTCTTCCTCAAGTCATGCTCCTTTATGAATCTTGGACACCACATGCTAGCTGTTGTTGCATGTGGCATACATTAATTTCCGGAGATAAAAAGAGTGTGATAGTGTAATCCGAAGAACATGTTGTTTGACTTGTCATCTCTTGTTCTAAGATGCTCCCAGAATTCCTTGCCACATGGCCAAGCACCTATTTCAATTCACCAATTCATTCCAACATTTCTTTACAGTATCTCTATATGTGTATCTATACATATAGAGAGAGAGAGAGAGTTGAATTTTGTACTTAAGAGGCAAGTGGATCATAGACAGAATTCGATAGTATTAGCTAAGAAAAGCTGGCATTAATTAGTCAACCAAACCATCATCTGCACTCTTTGGACATCTGACATGGTCACAGGAAGGTGGGAAGCTCAATGTTAGTGACATGTTTCTTTCTTGTGTGGTGGGTGAATCGCTTGAATGATTCTTTACGTCAGTTGGCTTTTGGCGAGGAAATGGAACAGTTGACTTTGACTTTTGTGGGCCAAGTAGATAACGAACACAAATGATCTCTCGGTACTCGGTCAACTCGTACGTAAGCCTCATATTGGGTTGTAAGAAAACACAAGTCACAGGAAATATGCTAATGATATTGATGTTAATAAGTTCTATTGTGTAGAGCAAAAGATCCCAAACTATAGATATATAGTCGAATAAAATTGTAGTTTGAAAATATAAGAAAAAAGTTTATAGATGAAATTTTATTTTATTTTATTTCACAATTTTATAAAAGTGTTATAAAAGAATTTCACTATTTTTTCACTTTTTTTTTAAATCAAAAATTTCTTTAAATGAATTAACCCATTCATTTAGGCCAGTTCAACCCAACATTTAGACCGGTTCAAAAATAATACTACATCATATTTAGTTTATAGGAATACATTGATTATTTGAATAAATACTTTTTAAAATAATTTATTATATTAATATATATATATAAGAATATTTAAAATTAATAAAAATGTATATTAATTAATATAATATTACTTTAAACCGGTTGAAATCTTGGGTTGAACCGGTCTAAGTAAATGGGGTTGTCTCAATTGGATGAAGATAAGAAAGGTTTGGAGAATTAGTCTTGCAACGGTGCACATCGACTGATTCCCACCCCAAGTCATCATCAATTCCAGCCTCGGCCGATGACCAAAAGTAAGACGGATGCTGTTCCAGAAGAGGGAGCGGAGACTGCGAGTAGCCAATCTGGACTCGGTTGCGAAGGAGTCCTGTAGTCCATGTTATCGAGAGCATGCAACGCCCAGAGCTTACGCTCCTCTTCCTCCGTGACCTCGAGAGAATACAGTGTTCTTCGCTCATCTGTCGGTAGAGGTTTGCCGTAATACAAAGATCGAAGGAGTGTGGGACACTGTGATCCCTCCCGAGACTCGGAGAAGTCGCGTGTTGGTGCAGAGGACCACGACCAAGTCAATGCCTTCGCAACCCAGTCGAGACACTTTCCCTCCGCCTTGACGTGTGGAAGATGAGTCTCCCGTTGACCTCTTCCTATTTATATCCTATGCCTCCCGGACTCAGAGCCGAAGCGAAGACCATGGACGACATCTTGTCTCGAGTCTTTGACGCATGCAAGCTAGCTAGAGATCTGGAGAGCTGCCTCCGCCTTTCCACCTGCCCGATCGATCCCCGCTTCCTCTTGGGCTCCTGCGAGGACATCGCCGGTGCCTTCAGCAACGCCGTCCATGTGATACGCTCACGAACGCTGTCTTCTTGCACCTCCCAATTGCTCTTCGGGGAGGCTTCGGGAGAAGGCTACATGCAAGCCATCCATCTGCTCCGACAAGGCGACCATCCGTTCCGTGCCGCCGGGCCGTCGGCGAACGACATGGCCTTGTCCTGTTTGCCGCAGCTGGTGCTGGAAATCCAATCGACCGGTGCGATGGGGGGCTCGAGCTATGCCAACACCCCTGACACGGACGTGGATGCGCTCGTGGGCGGCAGAGGAGAGGCTCCGGTCGCGCCATCCGGGCGGAGAGCGGACGGTTCCTTGCCGCAAAGGTCTCGCAGGAAGAGGTGGGATCCCCAACCTCGAGATCAGAAGTTGGTTTCCTTGCACTTGAGCTCGTGCGTGTTCACCAACCACCGCCGCCGCCGCCGCCATGTTCACGCACGAGACTAACAACGACAGAGATATCTGAGAAGCTACTTTGAGGTCAACTGTTGGAGAACTAATCGTTCTTACTTGAATTGGCAGGAAGGAAGGCACTGTGACGCAGAGAGTGCCGGTCCTTCGAACAGGGAACATGGAGATACCTCCCAACGATGGGTACACGTGGAGGAAGTACGGTCAGAAGAAGATACTCAATTCGAGCTTTCCAAGGTAAGCTTACGATGTCCTGATAAAGATTCGTGGATTCTCGATGAGCTACTCATGATCTGCTTGATACTGCAAGAACATGATTTGACTTCGGCAGGAGCTATTACCGCTGCAACCACAAGAGTTACTACCGCTGCGAGGCGAAGAAGACGGTGCAAAGGCCGGACGACGATCCGTACACGTTCCAAGTGACCTACTGCGGCAGCCACACCTGCCACACTTCTCCGAACCCGAAGCTGAACCCCACCCTGGTGCCCAGCGGCTCCGTCAACGACAACGACGACGGTGGCAATGGCAACCCGCAGGGAGCGCCCTTGGGCCTGGAAACCATGCACCCGGTGGCATCGCAGTCTACTCCGATTCATCTGCAGAACTGGCTCGAGGGCAATCCGAGTAGCCCAGGAGCCCTCCTCGTTGCTCATAGTGGAGTAAGCAGCCGCAGCAGCAGACAAGTAGCGCAGGTGCAGGGTGGAAGAGACATCGACTACTCCGTGGCGGATGCGCTGCTCAACTCAGCGAGCAGCGGCAGTAGCATGGATGTCATCTTCTCGCCCACGCATGGAGACTAATCGATGGTCTGATCAAAATGATGAGAGCTGTAGAAGTTAGATCAGAGACGAATCCTCTCTGGCCAACCTTGTAGCTTAGCTTCTAATAAATGGCTGCCTTTCTTGGTTACTCTGTTTTGGTTCTTGAAGTCAAATCCATCTCTGTTCTTATGTCACCCTGGTGACGAAACCTGGACGACCCTTGTTTCGATCACCTCCTCGTGCGATGAACAACCATGCAGCTTCCAGTTGCTTCTTCCGATGCCAAAAGAACTACAAGTGGATTCACCTCAAAGCATGCCGTGGAATGGCCATGAGAGAGGACTACGACCGAGGACTTGCTCTCTACGGAACAGAGTCAGGGGCATGAAACAGGCGTGCGAACGCTGATTCGAGGCCGTGAATTGGCCTCGCAGCTGAAAACCATTCTGCTGCAGTCGGAGATCGGTGGAAGAGATCTCAAAATGCTTCACCAGAAGCATCAACGCCTCGAGTGCCAGAGAAGCCTCGCCGGTTGATCCAAGTTCCGGTGCTCTGCCGGAGGACGCTGTCGGTAAGATTGCACAGTACAGGAGGAGAAGGTTCTTTCATTTGCTGTAGAAGGCTCAAAGAAGCTGTTTTTTGCCGACAACATTTAGGAGCCACGGATGTTCATGTCATCGACACAACTGGAAGATGATCATTGTTGGAAAACGTATGGTCAGAAGAAGATTCTTCGTGCCAAATATCCAAGGCATCGGAACCTACGCATTGAATGCAAATTGACTTCTTTATGAAAGCCTGCACGGTGATAATGAAATCAGAACTTTGTGTTGATTGTTGGCATGCTCTACTACAAGTGCAGCCACAAGAAGAATCAAGGCTGCCGAGCAATAAAACAAGTGCAGAGGACACAGGATGACCCTCCATTGTATCTCGTCACCTACATAGGGCAACACTCCATGCTGCACGGTTGGAATCAAGAGCTTCCTCTCCTACAGAACAACAATGCCTGCTTAGTTTTGGATCAGAACAGCCAAGCCTGCAAGAAGAGGGGTGGCCATTTGGTGAGCCTTTGCTGGGTACAGCTTCTGAGACATCCACCGTGACTGTGGAAGAAGCAACGATTGGGTTACATGAAGCAAGTTGCAGCAATGCAGCTAAGATACATGGATTGCATGGCAATGGCTAGCAAGAAAAGGAAGCAAGCATGGGTTTTGCCATATCATTTTCTAGCACTTTTGTTAGATGAAGCTATAAATGGATTCTCAAATTACATCCTTTGATGATAGAAATGTACCAGTGAGTACAATCCCTTTGGTAAATCTACCACAGCTTGGAAATCTCTTTGGTTGAAGAACAGGTAGAAACACAGCTTGATGCCACTGTGAAGGCATCTATTTAGAAGTTGCTGCCTTCTTTTCTTTGAATCAAATAGAAAATTTGCACACTTTACAAGTTCATATTTTGTTGTTGAGGAATAAAAAATGATTTCAAGCTTGACCTATCAAAGACAAATATATACCTCAGCATCAAAAGAATAAAAAATAAACATGTAAGTATCTCAAAAGAAGTGATCTTTAGCCTCAAAAGAAGCAGCCAACACACATCAACAATGGCAGCAGAAGCTTTGGTGGATGTGGAGAATGCCCATCTCATGTGATGGACTTTATCATGGGCATTATCATGATGATGGAAGACAGAAAGTGGTGTGGTGCAGAGTTCCATCACCATCACAGACCTCCAATGTTTCTCATATGGAATCCAACTTCCCAAAGTCATATCATATTCATACATACATTGATGTAAATTGCATCATTGTGTCATTGAGAAAGGCCACCTTTTACTTTAATACTCCACTGAGGGGTGATTTGTGAATGCATTACTTTGCATCATTGCTTTGATCTTTGTCAAGATCAAAGCAAGCCTTTTGATATTTGGATAGAATTATTTTGGAAACATGTATGTAAAAGGAATGATATTTGGATGAAATAAAGGGCTTAAGGATGAAATCAATTAATTTTTTTTAGGGCTTTTATTCTCATTAATATAATGCATGAGAACTCAATTTCTCCATTGATGGCAAAATCGGGGTTTAAGGGATCCTTTGGAGAGTCTACTTGTCATTTCACCTTCGAAGCATTGATTGACCTCGATAGATTCTGCCACGCTTCTCCCCACTCCAACAGCGAGTGTGCTCCCTTTTCTTCCACCGACCTCTCAGCTTGAGCTGCTAAGCGCAGAAAAGCTGTGATCTTTCGGAGGCAACCGAACCCCCCTCCTCATCCCACCTCAACGCCTACTCTCCATACCACATGATCCGTTGCTTTCATTCACGGCTTGTGAGCGCAAAACAAGAGCCATTTCTTGGTGTTCTTCGTCGTTTTTCTTGGTAAAAGTCTCTCCTTTTCTTCATTCCGTTCTCTAAATCCGAGAAACGATGTCTTTTTTGCGTTCGAACAGCTTAATCTGAGCTCATTTTGGCCGAAAGATTGAAGCGGAAGCAGAGGGATATCTGTCGAAGATGAAAAGCCTTTGGCTTGGTGTCATTTGCCTCCTCTCATTCCTTCCCCTGCTCGCCGAATCCGGAGCTGCAACCTTGAACGACGACGTCCTCGGCCTGATCGCCTTTAAGGCCGGCATCGAAGACCCCCGGTCCAAGCTCGCGTCTTGGAACGAGAACGACAACGATCCCTGCAACTGGGACGGCATCAAATGCGACCCGAAGTCCAACCGCGTCGTCGTGGTCGCGCTGGATGGCTTCGCCCTCTCCGGAAAGCTCGGCCGCGGCCTCCTCCGGCTTCAGTTCCTCGACACGCTGTCCCTCTCCGTGAACAACTTCTCAGGTAGCCTTACGCCTGCCCTCCTCCGCCTCGAGAGTCTTCGGACGCTGGATCTCAGTGCGAATAACCTGTCCGGCACGATCCCGGATGGGTTCTTCGGGCAATGTCGGTCCATTCGAGACATCTCCTTGGCGAAAAATTCCATCTCGGGGAAGATTCCATCGGATGTTGGCGCTTGCTCGACCCTTGCGTCCCTGAACCTCTCGTCGAATCAGCTTTCTGGTTCCTTGCCTGGCGAAATCTGGTCTTTGAATGCCTTGAGGTCTCTCGACCTGTCTCATAATTCTCTGGTTGGCGAGATACCGGTCGGAATCAGCAGAATGTTCAACCTGAGAATGATCAGCTTGAGAGGCAACCGGCTTACTGGCCAGTTGCCGAATGATACCGGCGAATGCTTGCTGTTGAAGTCTCTTGACGTCGGAGAGAATCAGCTCTCCGGTGACCTCCCAGAATCGATGAGGAACCTTTCAACATGTACCTATCTTAGCTTGAGCTCAAACTCTTTGTCCGGTGAGGTTCCGGCATGGATTGGGGATATGAACAGCCTAGAGACGCTAGATTTGTCGAGGAACAGGTTTTCCGGTGGGGTTCCAAGTTCATTAAGCAATCTGCAGTTCTTGAAACTGTTGAAGCTTTCTGATAACAGTTTCTCCGGCAGCGTGCCAGATTCACTGGCTGCCTGCAGGAGCTTGTTGGACGTGGATCTCGGTCGGAACACATTGACAGGGAATCTCCCATCATGGGCTTTCGAATCAGGTTTCAGGCAGATCTTGCTCCCGGGGAATAAACTAAGTGGACCGATCGACGTTCCTCGCGTTACTGATTCAACACTCCAAGTACTGGATTTATCTGGCAATGCCTTTTCTGGCAAATTTCCGAAGGAAGTTTCAAGCCTTAGAAGCATAGAATTCTTGAATCTTTCATCCAACTCACTATCCGATTCCATCCCTATTGACGTGGGTGACTTGAAGTCTTTGGAAGTTCTAGATGTGAGTGGGAATTTGCTGAGTGGGAGGATACCATCAGAGGTTGGCCTTGCAACATCCCTCAGAGAGCTGAGGCTACAGGAGAATTCTCTCACCGGAGAGATTCCGGTTGAGATAGGGAGTTGCTCTTCACTTGCATATTTGTAAGTTTCTCACCTCTCATTTCTTCCATTTTCGTTCTTATGGATGGCATGTCTATTATAGCTTTATCATAACTCTATCTGCTTGTTATTGGCCACGTAAATAAAGATTGAATCAGATGCCCTGAATGCAGTCCGTCTCGATTTCAAGTGGTTAATCATATTGCTAGTAACTAAATGCTTACATGACATCACTTGTTTGGATTTTTTTTTCATGCAGGGATCTGTCGCAAAACAATCTCACCGGTTCAATTCCTGAAACATTAGCTAATCTTACCAACCTTCAAGTTGTTGATTTCTCCCACAACCGGCTATCAGGAACCCTTCCTAAGCAGCTCTCTGACCTTCCTCACCTCCTTTCCTTCAACATCTCCCACAACCAACTCTCTGGAGGCCTCCCTGCAGGAAGCTTCTTCAACAACATTCCTCCTTCTTCACTAACAGACAACCCTGGTCTTTGTGGATCCACTGTCAACCGCTCTTGCCCCGGAGTCCTCCCCAAGCCCATTGTACTTGACCCCAACTCCTCACCTGATCCATCATCAAACCCCGTGTTATCACCTCGCAACCTCAGCCACAAGAAGATTATTTTCAGCATTTCTGCCCTCATTGCTATTGTAGCTGCTGCTGTAATTGCGCTGGGTGTCATCACCATCACTGTTCTGAACTTCCGTGCCCATGCATCTGCCTCCAACTCTGCTGTGGAATTGGCCCTGTCAGATGAATACCTTAGCCATTCTCCGGTCACTGATGCCAACTCTGGCAAGCTTGTGATGTTCGCTGGTGGTGACCCTGAATTCAGTGCCGGTGCCCATGCTGTGCTGAATAAGGATTGTGAACTGGGTCGTGGAGGTTTTGGTGCAGTCTACAAGACAGTCCTCAGAGATGGCCGATCTGTGGCGATCAAGAAGCTTACAGTTTCGAGCTTAGTAAAGTCACAAGAGGATTTCGAGGAAGAGGTGAAAAGGCTGGGAAAAGTGCAACATCCAAATCTTGTGGCCCTCGAAGGTTATTACTGGACTCCTTCCCTCCAACTTCTTATCTATGAGTTTGTGCCTGGTGGCAGTCTGTACAATCACCTCCATGAGTGCTCTGCCTCTAACACCCTCTCATGGCAAGAGCGGTTTGATATAATTCTTGGTATTGCTAGAAGTTTAGCACATCTCCATCAGCATAAAATAATCCACTACAACCTTAAATCAAGCAATGTCCTTCTTGATGGATCTGGTGAGCCCAAGGTGGGGGACTGTGGACTGGCAAAGCTGCTACCGATGCTGGATAGATACGTGCTAAGTAGCAAGACACAGAGTGCTTTGGGATATATGGCGCCAGAATTTGCATGTCAGACAGTGAAGATCACAGATAAATGCGACGTGTATGGATTTGGAGTGCTAGTGCTCGAGATCATGACAGGAAAGAGGCCAGTGGAATACATGGAAGACGATGTGGTGCTGCTGTCGGATATGGTGAGGGAGACACTAGATGAAGGGAAAGTGGAGGAATGCATGGACGAGAGACTGTGCGGGAAGTTTCCTCTTGAAGAGACCATTCCGGTGATGAAATTGGGTTTGATATGTACTTCACAGGTGCCATCTAACAGGCCAGAAATGGCTGAGGTTGTGAACATATTAGAATTGATCAGATTCCCTCAGGATAGCCCGGAGGAAGATGAATTTTGTTGAGGTTTTCTGCTGAAATCTCTTATGTTTCTCCCCTTAGAAGTCTATGACATAATCATTTAGCTAGACAGAGACGTTGCGTCAGACATACTGTGGAAGTGGAATCTGATTTGCTTGAAATGAGAAGGAAAGAATTCCTTGACGAAGAGTTGCCGGCTCATGACAAGCAATCTGATTGATGAGCACGAATCCTTGTAAAATTTTGTTGTTTTGCATTCTGCTAGTGGAGGAGGTTTCGTTTTTTCTTTGACTAATTTTCATATGCTTCTGAAAACTGGATTACCTTTCACCAGAAACCCTTCTGAAGAAAATATATTACCTTGCGTACTACTTGGATACCATTTTGTTCACCGCAAAGCATCGTTCTTGAGATGCTGGCCGGCCAAAGGCTGATCCGCAACTCTTCATTGGTACGTCAAGTACTATCTAAGAGATCAATCTGGACGGTTTAGCTTCTGTTTACTCTTTTCTGCATGATAATGGTTGCTTTTTTTCTACGCATGATATTCCTACCAAACGCTTACCTAAGTTGCTTATAACTATTGTTTCTGCAATTCTCTTTCCATGTTTTTGGCCTGCAATGTTCATAAGGCACCTCAAATATATTGATTGTTATTGAGCATGCAGTATTCCATACTGAAGTGTTTTGGTTTCAATAACATCTGCATCAGTAACATTTTGCTTTCTGAACATAGAAACCTATAAAGCCTTGTTCATCTTCAAGGTTTGATTTAACTTGCACCTCTTCTTCTTATTGGAGTGATAGCACCAGCAAAGGAGTCATACCTAGCCAGCCTTCAGATACCATTCTCATTCTTTTCCTGAAGGTCCTTACCCTCATCAATGGCATCAGTATTTGATTAGTTGCCCACCAGCTAAACTTGTGTTGAGGGCGGGCCTCGGTACATCGGTAAGATTGTTCTTTTATTTTTAAATATTTAAAGATAAAATTATGCATATTGACTCTTTTCATACACTGCATTAGCGGGAATCTTGTACATTAGGAATGCTCCCTCTTAACTAGCTAAGGAGCTTTGTTCCCATCCCTATCCATGTCTGCAGAGTTCAAGTCTTCTTTTCATGTGCTTAGAAGGAGATAGCTGCAATAATCTATACCTAGTCTAACAGCTTGTATCAAATAAATAACATGCTGCTTCAGACAGCAAAGTCAACAGAAGTTTGGCTGAGATGCTTGGGATACCACTTCAATGGTAAAAGAGTGGCAGTGCTTGGTAGTGGCAGATGGAATCAAGCAGTGTGATGATGCCACAGTAGTAGCACTACACCTTTGGAACTGTGAAACTGAGATGCTTCACATGTAGAAGCTTTCTCTGACATGATTCAGAGAAAATTTAGTTTGTTCATTTTTGTATTAGCAGATACATTAGAAGCTCGATAAAGCTGACATCTGGGTTGTCCAACATCTAGAAGTTGAGTAATTGTCTCCTACAAGCAGATCACTGCAGGTCTGAAGTAGCTTGGGAATCTTTGCTAGTAAGATAACAATATTAATGAGCCTGTCTGTCTTCACCATTTGGCCTCACCTTGTTATTCTCTGCCCAATTCATCACATGAAGGCAATCTGTTTCCTTTCTTGTAGTATTTCTTAAACCTTTGAGATGCTCCATGAATTAAATATTATGGTGCACATCTTCTTTAATCAGTTCCCTTTGCAAGTCCAAAGGTGCCTCACTGGTCCCTTGTCATCACATTTATAGCCTCATCTTCTCAGTCCTTTGCGAGAGGCATACCATTGTCCCAATAAAAGACACACAGCCAGTTGTTTCTTGCTGTACAAAGGGTACCGGTGACGCTTCGAAGAGTAACTTTAGCACAGGCATGGCGTCAATCAAGAAGTGTGCTCTCTGTAGTCTCTTCCATGCGACGGGCGTTGGGAAATGACTGAAGGCAGCTTTGGCATCTTCCTGTTGTTTGTTTATGCAACACTAGGATTCAAATCATCTGCTTCTCTCCATCGAGTCACCCAAATCAGGAACTCTTGGAACCAGCAGAGAGACGAGCAGCAGCAGCCGGGGGAAGTGATCGCCAAGAGCAGCAGATGGAGACGACAACCAAGAGATACAAGAAAAAATATGCTGAGGAAGGATTCGAACAACAACTGTAATCCTTCTTTATTAAGGAGCTAGAAAACATCATTTAAGATCGATACATAGATCCAAAGTCTCCTGCACGCATGCAGTGCTCACCTATTGACCTGTGTCTTCCCCTCCCTCCTCACAGGCGGCCATGGCCGCGAGGGGAGAATGGTGGCCTCCCTCTGCGCGTCCACCACGTCCCTCAGCAGCTCCTCCGACACCCCAAACCCTGCGGCCAGCTCCGGCCCCATCATCGCCGTCAGGATCGACCTCGCCCCCACCAGGAACTGGGGTCTGTTCCTCCTCGCCGACGTCGTGAACCCGAAAAACTCCAACGGACCGCTCCGCGAAGCCACCTGACAGAAGGGAAAGTAGCGCGGGATCCAGAACACATCACCCTCCGCCACCTCCGCCTTCATGGCGCCGGTGCCGTTGGGCGACACCACATGAACCTCCCCTGATCCGCCGAGCACCACGCCGTACTCCGTCGCCCTCGGGTTCACGTGAGGCGCCATCATCGACCCCTGACGCCATAATGACATGTCGTAACCGGACATGGATCACAACGCTAAACCGCTCAAGGTACAGAAAGATACCGCAGTAAGGTTGACGACGTAGACTCCGATGTCCGAGTGTTTCAGAGGATGGTAGTCGTGCTCGTCGAGGGCGAGGCTCCATCCGTAATCGTTCCTGAAGTCGGGATCCCGATCGTATACGTTGTAAGGATCGGGCGAGCGAACCGGACGTTTCTTTCCTCTGTTGCGATCACCGAAGCCACCTCCAAGTATGCCCGTTAGCAGCTTTCTCCATGTCCACCTTCCATCCTCCTCATCGTCGTGGAATTCAAATAAACCTTTCCGCCGGCCGCGGTCGATTCGCTCGGCCGCTTCACCGGTCAACAAAACTATTGGCCCTCCAGTTTGCGACCCCAGGATTGCCTGCACTTCCTCTTCGGTGGCCTGCGCATCACCCAGATATCACCTCGCTGATCCTTACAGCTTGTAACTTAGTGAGCTTACATTGAATGCCGTAGAGAGTGTTCCCATGTCGAATCCTGCAACCACCGAAGTCGGGTACATCCCTCCACCGATGAAGAACGACTGCAGAAACAGCGCAGAGGAGGGAAACGATGGAATCAGATTCGAGTGTAGAGTTGACTTGGCTGAGCCAGTCGAGGGGACAGGAGTTGCTTCACCTGATAAGGGCTGAAATCCATGCTATCCGAGGTATCGATACTGCAGATGATCTGCAACCTCTGACCCTCGCCGGCGTTGACCATGTAGAAAGTGGAACCAGCAGGGATGTGAATGATGTCTCCCATCTTGAGTTGCCTCTCCGCCAAACCATCCTTGTATATCCACCCAACCATCACCTCCCCTGTAGCACATCGATCACTTTGTGTGTTCTGACTCATGTTTCTAAGATCATAGGGTTCTGAAGGTTCCGACAATAAGGAACAGAGGGTGCTTACCCCTGTGAACGAACAGGATGAGGCTCGAATCCAAATACTGAGGGATGAAGAGAGTCTTGGGCTCCATGAAGATGAATCCGATGTGCATGCGGCTAACAGGACCGCCCCAACCCCACTTGGAAGACGACCCGAAGCCCCTCACCACCCTCACCTCTCCACCCTCCGTCTTCACCACCTGCTCCGACTTCTCCAGCTTGAAAGGGCTCGCAGTCGTGCCCCGGACCTCCTCCTCTCCTCCGATCTCCCTCTCTCGGTATCCCGTCACTGCCATCGTACAACAAGACGCCACCGCCAGCAGCTGCAGCAGCAAGAGCGTCACCTCACTGCGTCTCCCCATCGATGTCGTCGCCTCGTATGATCTGCTACTGCAAGCGAGCATAGCGTGAAGCGAAAGAGGAGAGGGCAGGCCTTAAAGGGTCCGGGAATTGAGCGTGGACGTGACACGTCTCGTGCATGCATGGCACGTTCGTGTTTACGTGTCCCAAGTCGGTCAGTCTGCCTGTGCTACGAGGCGGATTGAGGACGAAGGCATCTAACCGATGGTCGTTGCAAGTATCGGTTTCGCCAGGACGGAGATCCCACCGTCCACAGACCCAAACGCGAATCTTAATGTTCAGTTCATATTATATATATATATATATATATGTATATAATATTTTATATTTACTTATTTGACATAAATTGGTCAGAATCATGCATATGGTGCTCGTTATATTTCTATGTTATTGCGAAATTCTAAACTTGTTTGATCTACTTATTAGATAATTTGAACGTTCAAAAAAAATGTATGCATCCTTAATATTTATTTATTTTAAATATATATCTTTAAATACTTAAAGGGAAATTTAAGTCTCTTTCTATAATGATAAAATAGAAAACAATGCTACTACATTAATTACTCTCTCATGCCCTCGTCATGTTTTCTTGGTTCATATAATCATATCTCATTATATTATTTTTTAAATAACATTATAAATATTATATGGTGATTTTTTTTCTTTTTTTTATTTCTTTCTCATATAGTGTTTTTTTTTATTTTTTTCTCGTATAGTACTTTTGATTTTTTATCTCAAAAATACATTTCTTTTTTTTCCTCATTGTTGCCTCCACCTCGTCGATGTTGCCCGTGTTTCCTCGCTCATTGCCTCTGTGCCGTCGACATTGCCCACTCATCGCTTTTGCCCTTGCTCGCTCACCCATTTAACATGAGGTTTTATCAATTCTTATCATATCTCTCACCTCCGTATGCATGAGCCCTTCTCATCATATAATAATCTCTTCCCACCATAATGCTCGAGCAACTAGCCCCCCCTATAATGTTGTTGATAAAAAAGTAGTTCATTACCTATGAATATGTCGTCCCACGGAGCAAATAAATGAAAGTGGATGACTTACGATAAAGTTGACAACAAATATCATAGATTAATCATGTTATCACTAACTTTACCGTAGGTTGCTTCTCTTCCTTCTTCTCTATCTATGGAATAGTAAAAACATAAGTTGTTAAGTTATTATCAACGATGAGATAAATGAGCAATTGTCTCATCCTCACATCAAGAAAGGCACACACGGAGATAAGAGGTGTAACGGGAAAGAGCAAACCTCACAATGATAGGCAATGAACCATGATGGGTATCGACGGGATGAAGATAATAATGTGGAAGGGAATAAAGGGTGTTTTCAAAATCATAGAAATGAAAACACGAGTAGTCTATGAGGAAAAAAAAAAGGGGCTTTTGATAGAAATAATCTAATTTTATATGTTTTTATTTTTTTTTAAATATTAAATATAAGGTTGAATCAATCGATTTGATCAATGATAGAGTGACTTAACTTGATCGACGCTCGATCCGATTATGTGTATAATTGATGAGAATGATTCGAAGATAAAAAAACCCAAACAACAAAATAACAAAATATAAAAATTATAGAACAATATATCGTGCTATTTTCGTTGTCCCACCAGAAAAAAAGGCAACCAATATTATCTACCATTATGCGTCAAGTACTTGAAATAATGCTTCATAAAAGTTCAAATTCCAGGTCACACCACACAGATGCTATTAGGTACGGCACACGGCATACGCGTTCTTCCTACGCCAAAAATCCCGACTCCCATGACGGACATACCATCAAGTGGGACCCACATCAGAAGCGGTGGCTACATCCAATAACACAGTAGGTAGACAACAGGTAACCTTTAGCGGGTAGCTGCTGCTTTAATGCGATTTTGTCACTGCCGTCGTTCGCGTGCATAAAAGAGGGTCCAGTGACGAGTAAACTTAACGAGGCAATCGTGAAGCTTGAGAAATACCGTCGTGTGGGATCCACGTCGGTTCTATGGGTCTATGCAATCACATGATAGGTAGCCGATGGGTAAGTCGTCCAGGGTAGCGAGAGCACTTATGCAGCTGCCGTGATGCGCTTTTAAGACTGCCGTCATTCGCGAGTATTAAAAGGAGGGTAAAGCGACGAGTAAGTTAACGAGCCAATTGGGAGGCTCGAGGGCCCGACGCGAAGTCTCTTCGATCCCCCCCAAGTCTTCACCCGATCGCCGCTAGGTCAAAACTGTTCTCACCAAAACACTATTAATACCCCATCTGGGAGTTCCGAGGAAGCCCTCGAATTCCTCCTCTGCCCTCCTCTCCTCTTCCCCCTCCCCCACTGGTTCTCGTACAAGAAACCGAGGGTGGAGTCGATGGCGACAAGATTTGACGACGTGGTCATCAAACCCCCCACCGACCGGAGATCGTACAGGATCGTTCACCTCCCCAATGGCCTTTGCGCCGTGCTCGTCCACGACCCCGAGATCTACCCCGACGGCGTCGACCCGATCCGGGAGGGCGTCCCGAGCCCGATGGAGGAGGACGGTGCGATGGAAGATGACGATGATGAGGACGAGGACGGCGATGAGGATGACGATGAGTACGAGTCGGAGGGAGACGACAAGGAATTAGAAGATGGGGACGATGAAGAGGAGGAGGAAGAGGAAGATGGAGAAGAGGATGGGGATGGCAGCCAGCTGGTGAAGAAGAACAAGAAGGAGGCTTCACCCACCAAAAAGGTGATCGATTCGAAGAGATCTTGAATGATATCATATTGATTTCTTGATGATCCGAGACGAACAACATGCTTAATTCTTTAGGATTCTTGAAGATTTTCCCATTTTAAAACCTGCGAAAAATTTCTTTAAGCAGTTTCTTTATATTTTTTCAGGTCTCTTGATGATCTAGAAACCTGCTAAAATAATGATCATTTGTGGTATCTTGATACTTGAGATCAATTTGAAGTTTGTTTATTTATGTTTCTTGAGTTTTCTCCTCTCAGCACCCAAAAAGAATAGATTTCTTTAAGCAATATATTTTTTTTTCTTTTTTTTTTCAGGTTTTTTGATGCTCTATGACATCTGTTCAGACGATGTTCTTTTTTTAGTTAATTCAATTGACTTTGTTTAGCTATCTCAATATTTGAGATCAATTGAAGCTTGTTTCTTTAGGTTTCTTGATTTTCCTATGTTAGCACTGTGAAGAAAATAACTTCTTTAAGAACTCTGATTTGTTCTTTTCAATTTTCTTGATATTCTATTAAACTTATTCTAACCATGATTTTTCATGGTGAATTACAGTGAGACGTTGGGCTGAACGAAAAGGAGACGCCTCTTCTTTTAATATTTCAAATGTTCCCACTATATTTTTCTTATACAAAAAATCTTCTGGATCACTTTTAAGTATTCATGAGTAATCATTAGATTCCTTTCGCTTAGAAATGCACTAGATTTTTTTTTCAGGTTTCTATCATGATACTTCCCTAGAAATGCAAGCATCATGGACTCATCAAGGACTCCTTTTTTAGCGAAAAGGAGTTGTATTTTTAGTCATTTTGAGGAGCACCTTAGTGATAATGTTCTAGGACATTATGGCTTTGCATTGCATATTAGATTCAGCTGTTAGCAGTATGATTTTTTTCCACTATTTCACTATTTTCTGGTGATGCGGGGCTGCACCAATTCTGAAACCAAATGGTATTTCAAGTGCATATATTCATATGATTTTTTTCATCCGTAATTGAAGTAATTTTTTGTAGACTAAAATATTACTCACATTTCAAGTGTTTCGAGCCAAATATTTTATGGATTTTATTGTGTCTTTCACATTATCTGCACTATTTGCTTGAGTATGCTCTCACTTTGCCAAAATTTGCTGGGCTGAGGATTTTTGTTATTGATCGCCTATTGTACTAAAACCAACTCTTCTACATCTCTGTTTTCAGGCTGCAGCAGCAATGTGTGTTGGAATGGGTAGCTTCTCCGACCCTTCTAAGGCCCAGGGACTTGCACATTTCTTAGGTATGGTTACACTTTCTGCACTAGGTTAGAGAAGATGTTTTTCCGGTTGTTTTACTCGTTCTTTCAAATTGTTCATATGTTTGCTTGTTTTGATATTTGAACACCAAATGATTTCCTGCTAAAGTATCTTTATTCACTCCATTTTTGTAACATATGTGTATCGTTGGTAATGTCATGTCATGCACTTCATGGCACTTGGTTACCTATGTTGCTGCTGCACAGTTTAGATTGTTTTCCCCCAACATCAGATGCATATGAACATCACCTGATGCTTACTTGTTGGAAAGAAACTAGCATCCTTGTTTCTTGCATGATTTTCCTCTATTACCTAAATATATACATATAAGATGCACACACAAACGTGGGGTACGGTTGTGTGCATTTCATGAGTGGAAGTTGATGTACACAATGTTATTTTATGCGCTGGAATTTTTGTAGTTAATGACCAAAAAAATGCATGACACCAAAGTATAGAATGGATTATATTCCATTTGATTAGCTCTATATAAGTATAAAAAAAAAACCTTGATCGTTCACTAATAGTAATAGCTTAGAAGTCAAGTCTAAGGATGGAACTATCTTTTTGCCCTTGAGACCACTCGGCTCTACCCAAAGAACTGAACTTGTGATCACGGCAAAGAAGTCATTGAGTAGCAAGCAAGATGACTCATGGGTTGATGTGGGCTTATGTAATTTTGTGTAAAAAGCAATGACTAGGTCTAAGCCATCCAAAAGTAGCCAAGCCATGAGGTGGTGCAGCTTATGTATAGTGCCCTCCTCAAAGGAAAGAAAATACATGTCCAAGTGAGCCTTAAAGAAGAAGCCAAACCATAATACGCTGTCTTACTGCTATGATGTATCTAAATAGAAGGAAACAAAGTAAGTCCAACCTTGTGCAGAAAAATTAGCCGGGTATTTGATGTTCAAATTAGGCCGTCTCGTTCTCTTTTTGTAAAAGCCAAGCATGAGAGGTTTCATCATGAACAGGAAGCCAAGCATGAGTGGTTGACTTATGAAGGACACAAGAAGTAAGCTTTTGAATGATAAGTTCGGTCATGAAGCCAGGCTGTCATAAATCAGCTTCTGAATAAGTAACCAAACCATGAAGTGAAGCAACATGAGGGCCTCGGTATTCTAATTTTGATGTACTATATTATAACCGTGTTCAGATTTTGAGCATAGCAATTGGAATTTAACTAGTTGGAAGATCTTCTATTTGCTAAAACCTCTGTAGATTTAAAAAAATCTGTTTCAATGGAAAAATGCATCTTAGTAACACAAATATTGTCTTGTCCAAGATCCACTTATATATATAAATAATTAAAATGTGCCTTTTATTACTGTTGTTAGGCTCTGTTTGATTTAATTCTAAGGACCTTAGTCACTATAATAACAATAATTTTTATCTGAAATTTTTTCTGAATTTCAATTTTAAAATCAGTATATCCTCTCAAAGTTTAAACTAAGTTGAGTCTTGGTTTGTAGAGCACATGCTTTTTATGGGGAGTTCAGAATTTCCAGACGAGAATGAGGTCTGTATATTCTTATATCTTCTATACGACTGTTGATTATGCTTTTTATGCATGGCACATGGTTTCAATTAAATGCTCTATCTGTGGTCAGTATACTTTATTTGCATCATTACATGGCACATGATATCAATTGAATGCCTTCTATGCGGAGTCAGTCTATTGCACATACATCCCTATTCTCTGCTCTTTATGTTTGCCAATAACTTAAAGTAGCCTAAAGCCTCATTTTGAACACTAATTTATACTATGAATTTTTAAGCAGGGTTTTGAATACTGACCTGACCAGTATTCACAACCAATACTTGCCATTTTGAACAAGAACCGTGGTTTGATGCAATATTGCTTGGTATCTGTCAATATTCATTCTTTTGTTATATTTTTCTGTGCGATATTAGACACATTGCAACTTGATATTCCATCTAATATACCCGTATCATACTAGTCCTATGAAGTATCAAAACCAGTATTTGATCGAGATTTTAAACCTTGATTTGAATTACCTTAAAAACCTTTATGTTTTGTTGTTCACTATTCCTCTACTGCACTCTTGACTAATTGTAAGATAAGCAGCAATTTCTTAAGCATTTAATCATTGAATTCCTATTTGGTTAAGCTTATTCATAAATGTTATATGGATGCTTGAAAGTTTGATCAAAAGAGTCTTAACCATGTGACCCAATTTGCTTTATTCCAAGTTGGAAATAGGAGGTCCATCTGCTCACATTTACAAATGCAACCCATTAATGTGGGACCATTGGGTTGTCACAATCCCACCCATTGTAAGACTCGACCACCGTAACAACACCTAGCATAGGAGACAGCTCAAATTCTCTTACTTGCAAACTAACCTATTCTATTTGGATCACTGACCTAAGATTGCCTCAGTGAGGAAGGGTAACCAAGCACAATAATTTTACCATTGTCTGTTCTCTGGAGGGTTAATATATGTTGTCTTACCCTGGCAAGCAAATAGGGTGCACCCCTAACTTGAATTGTAGGGAAGATTGTGAAGTAGCAGCCTTACCATGACACCAAGTCTCACATGAACCATATTAATACTAGATGGAAATGATTACACCCAAACTATATGATTGATGTGTACTTGTGCAGTACCACAAGATTTCTTTTTATGTACAGTTCCCAAGCTTGTGTTCGTCTATGTGATATGCTGTTTTGCATAAGAAGATTATGACAAAATAGTGAAGAAATAAAAGAACTTATGAATTTAGAGAGTCATTTGTTTTTCTTTTAAAATTCTATTTTGATATCAACTGCAAATGATACTCAACTGTTAGTGGTGGATTAATCATTACCGTCTAATTTGCTCTTCTGTTATCTAGTATGATCATTATTTGTCCAAGCATGGAGGTTCAACAAATGCTTTCACTGAGACTGAATACACCTGTTATTACTTTGAAGTTAATCGTGAGTACTTGAAGGGTGCCTTAAAAAGGTAATTTCTTTTTGTTTTATGCATTACGGATGCATTACTTTTATATTAGGTTCAGAAAGATTTTCTGATGATCACTTGGCTTCCAAAAGCACAGGGGTATTTTCTTTTTAAATCATTTTTATTTTACAGATTTAGCCAGTTCTTTATATCACCATTGGTGAAGGCGGAAGCTATGGAACGTGAAGTCATGGCTGTTGATTCAGGTCCTTAACTGTTTACTCTAACTTCATCAGCTTTCATTTTGCAATATGCTGGCTTTAAATTATGAACTCTTCGATTTATGCATCCTATTTTCTACAATATATTCTAAAAAAATATTGTGATGCAGAATTCAATCAAGTATTGCAAAGTGACAGTTGTCGTCTACTACAGCTTCACTGCCATACATCGTCTGTGGGTCACCCTTTCAACAGATTTTTTTGGGGTATGCTCAATGCAAAATCTTACAATAGTCCCTTGTACCAATTTTCTTGCTCTTGTTCAGTCATTTTTTGATATGATTGCAGGAAATAAGAAGAGCTTGGTAGATGCTATGGAGAATGGTATCAATCTGAGGGAAGAGATCTTGAAAATGTATGCAGAAAATTATCATGGTGGAATTATGAAATTAGTTGTAATAGGAGGAGGTGAGGTTGCTGCATGAGTATGTGCATGGTATTCAATTGAAACATCCATCCTTTGTCAGTTATTACTTATTAGTCACATTTGCTGATCGACTGGAAACAATCTAGGATAAGCTGGGTCTCTTTGGTTGACTTGTTTATTCATTATTTTTCAGAACCCTTAGATGTTCTACAAGAATGGGTAGTGGAGCTCTTCAGTAATATCAAGGCAGGTCCTCCACTAAGGATGAGCTATAAGTCTAATTTGCCTATCTGGAAAGTCGGTAAGTTATATAGACTAGAGGCGGTCAAGGATGTTCACATTCTGGAGTTGACTTGGACACTGCCATGTCTTCACAACGAATATCTGAAAAAACCAGAAGATTACTTAGCACATCTATTGGGCCATGGTTAGTACTTTGTGATACCATAAGAGTTTTGTGAAATTTAATTATTTGATACTTCACTTGACATATGTGATCTCATACTGTAGTCTTCAATTGCTTGGTAGTGGTTTAACATCTGACTAGACAGCTCAAATGACAAAATTGTGTCGTTTCTCTTTCCATTTGCTTAAATACTGTAAGTTACACTTGATGCATGTTTATCATGTGAGTTGTTTGGTTGGTTGATGTACAACTATTTGTTGAATGCATATCATCAAAGTGGCGTATAACTACCCATGCAACAACATTCTGTAATGTCCAAACTACTTCAAGTCAGCTATATGGTTTTTTTTTCCTGCCGTTGAGCCCAGGGCAATATCCCTAGTTGAATTAAGTGCAGTCAATAGTTTCTTATCAAGTTTTATTATTCTGCTTTTGGACTCTCCATACACCACTAATCTTAATCAATTCACCTCTTCTAATCAAAGCATCTACAGTATTGTTCTCCAATAAGCATGTTTATATTTTCTTAAATGGTGTGCTTTTGTTTTATCCTCTAAAGAGGCTATGACTAATTGTTCATGATTGAGAAGTTTATTAAGGTACATTTTATTGTTCTTGTTCTTTAGGATTTTAGTAGTATTAGTTTTTATTGAATCCTTTATATGTACATTTGGATATGCTTCTCACCTCTATGCTTACAAAATGGGAAAATTGTTACAGAGGACAGAGGAAGCTTGCTTTATTTCTTAAAATCTAAAGGATTGGCATCTTCTTTGTCTGCTGGTGTTGGTGATGAAGGAATGCGCAGGTCCTCTATTGCTTACATCTTTGTCATCTCCATCTACCTAACTGATTCAGGTTTAGAGAAGGTATGCATATTTAGATGAAATAAGTTGTATTTGCTACAATTGTACTTTGTTCTTAGTTGAGTTTTTAATTCAACAATTGCATGAAGCGGTTACTGAAATATAAAGAAAAAGTTTGTTAGAGGAGGTGAATACGTGGAGTTAGAAAAAGGAATGTTTTCATTTAATTGTACTCTTGTTGACTAAGGAGAATCGCATAAGAGGGTATTAATGAAGACTTATAGATGCTTTAGTTAGGAGATGTGAGACAATTAGTATTAGTGATGCAAGGAGGGGTAGAGTGAGTCCTAAGAAGATTTACTAAGAACTATAAATAAGGAATTAAATTCTGTTAATTTAGCTGAAGATATTACTTTGTGTAGAACTCAATGACAGCAAAAGATTTATATAGCTGACCCCAAATACTTGGGATATTACACCTTCTTGTTGTTAATTTTCTAAATGGTAAGTTTTCTCTAAGTAGTTTAGTTATAAACAACCTAAACTCACACACTAGTGATGCTTTATCAGCTATATTCCCATTGTTCATTAACAAGACAACTTAAGGAACACCTAAAAGTAAAGGATATTTTATAATCCCATACCATGATGGGCTTTACTTGGTTATCAGTTTCAAGTTATCTTTAGTTATCTCTAAAAACTGACATCTAAAAATTCTCTGTGGAACATTTTTGTTTGATGGGGTGGTTCCACTTCTTTCATGTACTACCATACATACATACTATTCATTCAACCACTAGATATTAGGACTGCGTTGTTAATTGTCTTGACTACCCAAATCCTATGCAATTAGTGACAGTGTAGTTTATGTATTTCTCGTGATTTTGTGGGTATATGCATTTGTCCTGTCTTTATGGGTTTGGAATATCTGAAATTTTTTGAAAAATAGTTCTACTTTTTGACAAGTATTGCCAAGATTTATTTACCTGATTATTTGTCTGGCATGTTGTTTTAGATTTTTTTAAATTGGAAGAAATTCCATATATATGTATCTAAATATATTATAAACTTACTACCGTTTAGTGACCTCATGCATCACTTTGACATGCAAATGGACTTGCTAAATGTTAAGCTGAAGTCTCTAACTTTTCCCTGGAGGTTTAGTTTTCCTTTTCTACACTTTTTTTTCTCAATTATGGATAAGATGGACAAGAATGAATTCTTAATTCAGTTTTCTCTTTACTGCTTGTGATCCTCGTTTATCAGATTCTGATACACCGTAGCTTATCTTTGCTTCAAGAAGAGGCTTCTCCTGTTATTGAATGCAGTACATAATTTGTGCTCAAGGCTATTCTGTCCATGAAGCTCCTGTTATATTTCTGTTGAAAACGTGTACTGGTTATTACATGTTAAACTTCTGCTCATATATAAACAATTATTCTATGTAATTAAAAAAATTATATTAATATTTCATGCATC